>JAVJGG010000031.1:2140738-2180250 GCA_035590195.1 Aviceda cuculoides | reverse complement strand
GAGGCAGCCCGGCCCCCCCTCGGCCCCGCCGCAGCCCCAGACGGTCTCTCCTCAGCCCCACACGGTCCCGCCTCAGCCCTACGGCCCCGCCGCAGCCCCACACGGCCCCGCCGCAGCCCCCCAGCCCTCAGCAGCGGCCGCCCGTCCAGAGCCCGCGTCTTCCCGCCCAAGCGTGTGGTGCGGGCGCCTGGGGCTTCCAGAAACCGTTTAAAATCCTCACTGACCCGTACGGGTCTGAGCCGCCCGCCTACCCACCCCCCCCCGCGGATATCCGCACGGGTGGAAATTACTCACCTCACACACACACACACACACACACACACACACACACACACACGTTCCGCTTTTCACAGAAACGGTGTCAGTTTTGCACCTGGAGGGACGGTGGATGTCTCGGGCCTGGCGGTGGTCCAGCTGATGCGACGGCATCCCGCTCTGGAAACTCCGGGGAGACGGCGTGAAACGGGCGTCCCGTCTCCTTCTTCACACCTCCAGGCGCGCCGAAGCCTCCTCCACGCTGCCTCGCCCGCCTGCGGGAAGGGTACGGACGTGGGCGAAGGGTCGCTCTGCTGTCCTCTCCCAGTGGCCTCCTGGTCCGCGTAGGAAGCCAGGGCGGGCAGCCGGAGCCTGCCTGCACGCTTCTCTTCCCTCGCCCGCCTGCTGCCCCTGGGTGTCCTGCGGTGGCTCGTCCCCACGTAGGTGGGTCTTGGGTCTGTCTGGGTCTTGGATCTTTTTTTTTTTCCCCCCACCTGCATACAACAGCTGGCAGGGTGAAGCCCCAAAGGGTTAACGCGCAGACACGAAACAAGCCTAAAAGGCCGTTTCTGTGGTTGCGAAATCTAGGACTGAAGAGTTAAGAGATGCCTGTGCGAAATTAATTCGGCTTCTCTTTGGGCATGAATTCGAAGCCTTATTAGATAACCATCTCCTGCTTTTTCCACAGGAGCCCTGTCTCATCGGGTGAGCGGAGCGGATGGTGTTCGCCTAATGAAGTCAGTGTTCTGCTTCACCTTCGTTACTCGGCGTGTGGCCTGAGGCCTTAAAAGCCCCAGGTGCCTCAAACCCAGCCCCGGGGCACAGCGAGCCGTGTTCTCCCGGCCTTCCGCACACTGTGTCCGGGCGCGTGTGGCTCAGCGGCCCTGGGAGCTGACGGCAAGCGGCGGAGCAGATGGGCAATGCTGCTGTGCCATCGTGTCTGTCAGCAGAGGCAGGACGTCTTGCCGGCAGGTTTTGTGGATGCTTGCAGATGGCAGAGGAGCGGTGGGAGTGGGAAGCCTTAGGACCTGATCTGAGCTCTGAAAGGGAACTGCCAGACTTTGGGCTCGGGGACATCGGGAGTCTGTCCTTCAAACTGTTCCTCTGCCTTCCCCACTCATGGCTGTTTGCCTGGCGGTTCCCAACCCCCTCTCCAGCCTTACCGCTCCCTACCAGTTTCTGAAAAGTGAGTTTGCAGAAAAACGAATGGCAGTTTCTTGAACACAAGTCCAAGTGTTGTCCTCCTGGCTCTCAAACGGAGCAGCTTCCACCCACAAAGGTCACTGAGAACACGAGGAGGTTAACTGTCCTATCTTCAGTCCAAGCGCCCGGTCTGAGCCCAGACCATCTGTCATTGCAGAGGAGATCCTGCTGGGCCTCACGTAGATGCAAGCTTTGGGGAATTTAGCTGGGAGCATCTAGCAAACCTCTACTGAGATAGTGCGCAAGCTGCAGCTTCTCAGAAGCTTATCAGTTACCCACAGGTTGATTGCTTCATCATTAAGATGGCAAAGCTCACCCTTCCCTCCACTGTCAGGTTTTGGCTTGCAGTCCCAAGGCATGGTGGCATTAGACCTTTTCAGAAAAAGCATTTTTAGAATTATTTCAGCGTGGACAAAAGATCCCTCCCCCCACTGCTTCTTTGGTTGAAAGAAACAGTGAAGATTTTCAAAGGTGTAATCAACTTAAAACAGGGGGTTTATTGTGGAAAGTGTTGGACAACCTTTGTGATGGGTGTACCAGTCCTGCCTGGAGTATTCATGGAAGTAATAAGAGCAGGGCGGCATACTAAAGATCTGCACGGGTTGTCGAGATAAATGTCTGGAAGGAAAGTTCAATTGCGGTGCTTTCTGTGACCTAAGAAATCTTAATGACAGGCACCATCCAAGAAATGACACAGGTGGCGTGACAGCGAGCAGCGATTTCAGAGTCCACCAGAGAACGCGTCTGCCAGGGAGGCAATGCTGACGTGACCTCTGCCTGTGTCTGTGTGCTCACCAAGCAACTCTGGGCTGGGACCAGGCCAATTTTACAAAGCAGACCAGGCTGCAGAGTTGCATTTTGATAAAATGGGTAGCTAAAAGAGGAGCGAGAGATGCAGCTGTCCCAGCTACTCTTTGGGTATGAGCATATTCGCGTGCAAGAGGAAGGAAGGGCAGAGGCAGAATGACACTGAAGCGCTCAACTTCATGAAATTTGAGTCCTTGTGGCTTTGCAGGAACCAAACTCATGTGAGTAGCTATCTCCTAAGTTTGCAAGAAATGAGGTTTCCTTAGTCCCATGGTTCACTCACGCCTTTGTCAGGAAACAAAAGAAAAGGGTGTAATAAGAAACATGGAGGATTTGTTTAAAGCCGAGGGCTTGTATTCCACTGAAAATTGTCTTTGAGTAACCCCACTGAAGTGAAAAATGGGTTAAATTAATCTTGGGTCTAACTACTGAATTCTGATAGCGAATTATGTGGAGCTGAACCTGTGTAAGAGCCAAACTGTGTAGAATTTTAGAGAAAGTATTAACTTAAATTTCTCAGCCTTAATATTGCTAGGGGCATACGAGTAAGGGAGAATACTGACAGAGGCCTTTGCTGGGATGTGCAGTTGCAGGGTGCAGCGGCTGCCACGAAGGAGTGGTCCCTGGCACGTACGGCTGTGCTAGCCGGCGAGAGGTGCCCGTGCCGACGGCAGCTTTTATTGGCGAGCGCCGTGCGTTTGCTAAAGGTCTGTCTCGCAAAGCCATGGCAACAGCAGCCGCGCTCGGTGTCTCCCTGGGAGATGAGGCACCCGCAGAGACCTGCGGAGAATGGCGGGAAGGGATGGATGCCTTCGGACCGCTGCCTGCCACATCTCATCCTCGGTGGAAACCGTTGGTGTGCCAGGGGAAATTGTTCGTACCGAGATGGCACCCCAAATTAAGCCTTGGATTTAGTATGGCCAGCATTCCGCTAAAGCTCCTACTTAAAGATCACATGGATGTATATCTGTGTTTCTGTCAATGATTTATGTGCTCAGGCTGGCTGTCTGCTGCCGCTGTGCAGTGACTCCCCGCACCTGGGCAGGAACTGCTACAGAAGCTGCTACAGGTCAGCCCTGGGTTGGCCTGAAGGTCCATCAAGTAGGTCTGCAAATATGTTAGAGATGGAGGGAGTGTGATGGAGGAGATTAATCTTTATACAACCATATGTTTTCATATAACGAGATACAGCTACCTCTTCTCTGTGTCCAGCTATGATGAATGTTCTTGTTTGGGTAAAGTTGTGCCCTTCAAAAGTCTGTCTTGTAGAGAGTATCACAGATTTGATTAAAAATTGCATGCCCTTTCTTACGAGCTTGGCTCACATAACAAAATAAATCTGACAGACAATTGGCTTGCTAATAAGTGCAATTAAGCAGTATGGGGGCTTAGTTTTAGCAGAGTTTATTGGTAAAACTACAGAATATTTTATGAAGCTCGTTTCATGGTAATGAAATGATTGATGGTTTTGTAGAGGAATGCCATGGAAATCCTTCTTTTGTTTCCTGGCTCAGAAGACGTACGCTGGTTTTCAGTGTGAAGGAATTCATTTGGCTCCTCTTTGTTATTTACAATTACTTACTTTATGAACCCTTCACCCCAGGGACCTCTGTGCGGTGGTCCCTCTTGAAGAACCTCACCAGTGGGTCAGATAAAGTACACATCAAAGCCAGTCAAAATACAGCTGCATGTTAATAATGCAGTGAGAAATCAGGCTTGATCAAAGAAAAATTATCCATCTTGCTTGACCTATGGAGTCTGAAAATGCTGTAGCCCCGTGCTTGCAATTGTCCACAGCACCGTGGGGAAATTGTAGGAGGTGTCGCGACTCCACAGAGACGTTTTCTTTGATTTCTGCGTGGCTGGTGCTCCACTCATCGAGAATAGGGATTGAGACTTGATCTGAGCCCTGTCTGGCCATCTTCAGAGCATTATGCGTTGGTGAACTTCTGCAGGGACTCTAGCAAGCTATTTTTAGGGCTTGATTTCCCTTGAAGGGAAATATTTACTGGAAATGCAGTACCTGTGTATTAATTTGGAGATAATTTTGAAGAGACAGGGAACCCGTAAGGCGTTGCGCTGTCATCTCTGCACAGAAGTTGAGAAACAGGAGTAGCTGGTGAAATAAAGTGTAGAACACCCCTCTAGTAAAATGTTCTGCGAAGTAAATTGTGAACTAATGGAATGAACCCAGACAAGGGCAACAAGAAAGAAAGAAGGACGGTTTGCAGGTCATGGATTCATCAGAGGGCACAGCATAGAGAGACAGCCATTAGCACAGAACTGCTGCTGGAATGATCAGATCAATATTGACCTATGTGGAAAAAGGGCAAGGAGAGCGAGACAACCTTCCCGTGAAAGTAAGCACGGACACCAGGAGAGGGGAGCAGGCAGCCAGGCGGGTTGGGGTTGGGTTGTTTTCCAGCAAAAGAAAACTTCATCTGCTGAGAATCATAAAAGGCTGTAAAATCAGAGTCGAAGACTGGAAGGGCTTCGGCAAATATTAATAAATAAAGATATGCATGCTTTCAAAGACTAAATTAAAGGCTGTCGGTAAGGTCCTGAAGGAAGTCAGTAAGAGCCTTTGTAGCGATTTAAATGGCTTGAGGTCAGGTCTTCAGCCAGCGCTTTGCAAAGGGCTCCTAGCTGCGTGGTGACCGCAGCAGCGGTGGGGGCCGGGATCCAGCGCTCCCGCGTTAGCGACGGGCTCGTGCGGCCACGCCGAGCATCAGCCTGCTGCTCTGACGAGAGGGCAGCGCCGGCAGCGCCTGCCTGACGCTGCAGACGGTCAGCCCGCAGGGCGCCCGGAGACACTTCGGAGTGAATCTTCCTGCAAAGGACAACGCGGGAGCAAGAAGAGGCACGAGGGATGTTGGCGGGCTCGGGAACGGCTGCGAGGGGGGATGCAGGGCGGAGGGGCCTGCTCACGAAGGCTGGCAAAAGCAGCTCCTTCCGCTCACCTCTATAAATGAAGGTTTTGTCAGTTCCATTTTTGAACTTTGCCCCCTCTCCATAATTTAGCATTTGCATGATAGCCCTTCTTGCTTGTCTTCACCTCAGCATTTATCTAGCAGCAGGCGACGATTATCTCGGGGCAGCTCTCTGTGCCTTTGACATCCCTTAATTAAACTATGACATTTGCTAAGTATGGAAAAGAAAAATACTGGAGGAAAAAAAAAAAATCATTGCATTCTCATTAGACCACTGTATTCATGAGGCTTTGGGTGCCACGTAGGAGCGCGGTACAAAGGATATTTTTAATGAGCTTCAGTAGAGGTGCCCTTAATTTTGGTTTGTCCATAATTGTATGAGCTTTGATCTTGATTTCTTCAAGAGGTGTTTTACTGTGCACTTAGATATTGCTGGCAGACCTGAACAGTTTTTCTTTGTCCAGTTTCTAAGAGAGGAAAAAATTTTCCACTGGAAAACCATTCCAGGGAAAGTTTCAGCGAGCAGCATCTTCAGGATCTGGCCCAATAATTGTCTACGAGTAGGTTCTGCAAAAGGAAGAAAGCATGCTCAAGTGATACATAGCGCATGCACTGGGACAGGTGAAGTCAAATGCTAAATCGATGGATGTGTTTCATGCTTAGCTGTCATGTGCAGCGGTGAGGAGAGCTTTAGAAATACATGAAAGCGGCTGAGGAATATTGCAATGCTGCACAAACCCAGCCAATGGTTTGAGACTTCTTGGCCAGTTCACCCTCCTTCACATTATGTCTCCAGTAAGACTGGAAGCCTTGTGGAAGGGTATTTCTGCTTTTGTCACTCCGGAGTGCCTTGATTCAGAGTTAGCACTGGGCCTGCCTTAGAAGACCATTGAAATCTAGTTTTCTAATATGAATCATTTAGTGTTTTTCTTACTAGTAAAGCAATCGAACAAGATGCAAACTCAAGGTAATTTTAAAGCTGCTTTTAGATTAATCTTGGCATTTTGCTGCTTGACAACTCCAGAAGCAGGGGCCTCTGAAATCATTGCAAGGGTATGGCATGGCTGTGGCAAATTAAGTTCTTACTCAGGAGAGATCAAGTCTAGAGGTTTTTTCTGTTTCCATCCATGGCTTTACAGCTAACATTGCCAGTAATGAAGCTTACTAGAACTAGACTGAGCTCACCAAGTGAAGAGCCTTCACTTCAGAGGGAGCTCAGGCACTTACTCATAGGCTACCTTAAATTAATACTTCTTCATTCACCAGTGCCTTAGATTTGAGTTTTGGGGTAGCTGGCATCAAGACAATCCTGGAGAACAATCTATAGAATAAGAACAGCCGTACTTAGGCTGTGAACCTTCCTCTCCCTAGCGAGAGCACAGGATAAAACCTGCTGAGAAGTCCTTGGTACCCTGCCACGAGCTCCCTTCTCCAGTGCCTTTTCATCTTCCCTTCCATGAATATTAACAACAGTTCTTTCACTCTGAAAAACTGCAATGCTAAAATACACCCAGATATGCCTCCTTAAGTCTTAGCAGCCCTCACTCAGCCTCGCCGAGTTCAGTTTTGCAGCGAGGCTGCTCAGTCAGACCCAGACGGTCCTTTGTTTTGCAATGAAGACATGCCTTCACTTAGCCCATCGACATACAGGACACTTGAGCAATCAAATACGCCAGTGACTACTCGCCATTATTGAACTAGGTTGAATTTAATCAACAGCCGTGGAGAGTACACCATTTACAGAGCTGCAGCCATCGGTGTCGGGTGTTTGGAGGTCACAGGCAGGAGGGAATGCCAGCCTGGGCTTCGGGTCTTCCCTGGTGAGATGTTTACAAAAGGCAGGGGAAAAAACTTAATCCTGAGGCTTCAGATATTCCCTCGGATAAAGTTCCAGCATAGGGAAAGTTAGTTGCAGTTCTGCCATTCGGCATGTGCCTGCAGTTCATTAGTCATGACTCAGTGGAAAACCTCATTTTTATTGGTGTGAGTGAGGGCTATTAAGGGGCAGGTCTGCTGCTGAGGGTAACATCTTGCTAGCAAGGTACGGATCTAACCTTTAGAGATGCTGTGAAAGCAATTTTGTTGTTTTTTGTTCTGTTTTCTTCTGGATGTTTATTTGCTCTTTTTTTTTTTTTTTTTTTTTTTTTCTTTCTCAGAATGGAGAGTCAAATCTGCCTTACTTGGCTTGGAAAGTAGCAAGAATAAGATGGGAGGAAGTTGACTGGATGTGACTTTCCAAAGGAAAATAATAAGGTTTGAAAAAGTGAAATATTTAAAATTTAAGAAAAAAAAAAAGGAGAAATCTCATGAGTATCCCTGTTTGGGCCATCAGACAAACCAAAGTTTATTCTTTGGTTGTCTGGGCAGTCCCAAGAAGCTGCCCAGGACGAGGCTGGCTGTGCCGAGCAGCGCCGCTGGTGCTGTGCCAGCCCACGCTGGGGGCAGGCAGGGGTCTGTCGGGTCTGTCCTGGGACACAACAGCACATCAGAACACGGCAGTCCTCACGAGCCAGGACTGAGCCTGGGTTAAAAAAAATACAAAATACAGCCTGTTTGGGCCCTAGGAAACAGAGCACCCCATCCCCCTGTCCCTGCTCCCCCCCATCTTCCCAAAGGGACCAAGAGACTTTCTGCAGGCTCCCTGTTGCGTTGCCTGGTCCTGGGGGGAGGCAGCCCCAACATCACCCCCATCCTCCCCACCAGTCTTCCCTGTGTGAGGTTACTCAACTATGCATATGAAAATAACTCTTATGTCCCAGTTTATTATTTCTCCTAAGCGGATGAGAGGGTTGGAGGCTGATCAGAGCAGAGGAGTCTCCTGGTGAGTTCATTCTTCAAAAGCTCGGGTGGGCTGCTTCTCATTAGGGCTTGCTAGAGCGCCAAGAGAAAAGAGCATTTCTCTCTGGATTCATGTGCACGTTCCTCTACCGCTGTCCTGGAGCTGCTACAGCTGCTCCTCTCTTGGGATTTGCCAGACACAGCAAACCCCGTGCTGTTTAGACTGCATGGGGTGCCGGCAGCCGGAGGTGGAGGGCTCGGAGCAGCGCGAGGTCCCAGCTGTGCCCTGCTGCCACGGGCATGGCACCCATCCCTCCCGCGGTGCCCAGGTGTGGGCATGCGCTCCGTTCACAGACCCCGTGACAGATCAAAGAGCGACTGAAAAGTCTGGAGGGGGTCCTAAACAGCTTTGTTTCTCCCCACCCAAAAAACCCCAAGCCAAAACCCTAAAACCTCCAAACATCAAGAAGTGTCTGGAGTCAACAGGCTTAATTTAATGACGGTGGTTTAAAAACTGCTCTGCGCCGTGCTATGGGATGGGATGCCACCAGAACTACTCGCCGCCCCTGTCGTCCTTGCTGGTTGCTCCAAGGTTGCAGTGTATTTCCTCGGGCCAGCCGATGAGCATTGCTTCGGGCAGCGGGTGCGTGCAAGACCGGGCTAATGAAGTAATCCTCCATCAGAAACCCTTGCTGCTGACTGCAGTGTATTTTCTACAGGTGTAAGGACTGCTTCTAGTTCTGCTGCTTGCTGCCTAGCTGAATCAATAAAACAACTTGCATCCAACAGCAAATGCTGACATGCCTTTCCAACCCAGGTGTTGGAAAGGTGTTGCACTTTGAACATCTTGGAAATGAGCCACCGGAGGATGGGGCAGGAGAGAGCAATGGGTTTTGCAGGGGGGCAGCCCCAAAGTCTGGTTTTAGTGACTTGCTTTGGAGGCTCATTGCTAACTGTGAAGTATTTTTGCACTGTTGCTTCTGTGGTGACTATTTAACTGGTTTTGCTCACTAGCGATCACGATGATCGCAGTGCAGGGTGAAACATTTAAATGTGATGCAGCAGAGGAGAATTTGCCTAACTGCACCAGTGGCTCTGAAAACATCTAAAAGGGCATCTTGCTCATGGCCACACCACCTGCACAAATTCTGCCATCTTCTCCGGGTCTCGGTACACCCTGCTGTACTCCGTACCTGTCCTATGCCCCTAGGATCTGCTGTCCCCAGCTGGCACATCAGCAAGTCCCACTGACAACTGCTACTGCACCAGCCAGGCTGCAGAACATTTTTACCTATTGTGCTTTGGGGTCATCAGCTGTTAGGATTTAAAATTTTATTTATTTTTTAAATTTGTGGATAAGTCCCTCAAAAACACTTTGGTATACTACTGTAACAGACTTAAGTTCAAAGAGGTGCTCAAGTGCAAAGCTATCGAGGCAAGATGTGGAGCATTTCCCTTTAATGTAACTATTTCATTGGGATCTGCCTAAAGAAGTTATCCTACCGTTACTGTAAAACGCGTTTGCATTTTTTAAATGCTCTTGTCTCGTCTCATAAGAGAGCAGCTCTTCTGCTTAGTGTCTTTCTTACAGCTCTGGACTTACAGAAGTTCTTGTTTAATGTTATCATTCTGACCATGCTGTTGACCACCAGCTGGTCAACATGATGTTTCTGCTCAGTAACATCTTACCCAGGTCACATTTCATACTGTGCGTATGAGCTTCTGGATACATTTTCATAACAGATCAGAGAACATCATGTTCCTGAACTGTCGTACTGTCTGGCCACCTTTGGAAGAGCCCTCTGAAGTCCGCTGGGACCAGAAAAGGGGGATTGCCCCTGGCCTGCAATGCAGACCATTTTCAGGGAGAGTTTCAGCTACGCCCAGCAGTTTTCTGTCAGTTTTCCTCCCCTCTTGCAGACTCAAAAGGTTTGATGGGCTGGTCTGATTAGGCTTTACTTACTGATGGCGGCCGCTTCAAGTGACCTCAGGATCAGAGGTTTCTTTCTCCACTCTTCTGTGCTTGGGTGAGAGCTCACCAGGCTGGCTCAGTGACTCTTTTGGGATCTCCTGCTACTGGCTCATCTCTGGGTCCTTGCAGCTTACTGAGGAGGTGGCCCAAAGACTTTTAGGAACTCCCGAATCCGCATAGGATGTACGTGACTCTGAGGACAGAGTTTGGTTACCCTTAGCCTGTGACTGCTGCTGGCTGCTACTGAGTAGGTTCATTTGCTATGGATCCACCTACCCTAAACTGCACTTTTTCTTGCATGCTTTTGCCATATCCCCAGCGTTTGATCCAGCAGGTACACGGTGACTCACTGCTCTGGTAGAAACCCAACGCAGCAAGATCCAATGAAGAGGATGCCGATGGATCGGTGAGCCAGAGAACCGGCAGAGGTAACGAACGCCAGCCAGGCATTTCCTTTACCACCACTACCAATTCAGTCAAGGGGCCACGTTGCACGTTCCCTGTTCTTGTAGTGTTATTCTTCAATATGCAAAGCCACCTTTGAAATGCCCTTTCTGGGCCGACAGGGTAACATCTTACTTGCGAATAAGCAAACCTGTTCAGATGATGCAAACACAGCTTTTCCTGCCAAACTATTAGCAATGCCTAAGTGTGTCCAAGTTGTTACAGCAGCCAGCTGCTGTTATTAACCTTTTAAACCATGCGAGTTACGAGCTCCTTATTGCGCAAACATTCTGGCGAGAACAAGAAAGAGGGTTTGCAACCAGCTCTTTCTAGGAAATAAGCATGGTAAACTGATGGACAACACTAGGCATGTTCTGTGGGATGGTATGCAGGACACTTGCATACCCATACATCTGTCTAGTTTCATGCAGCGTTGCTTTATGGTAGGTGTGAATTTGTTACAGTGTCATGCTAGAAACCACAGTGGTCCTACAAACTAGACTCAATGGTGAATGGTCCTGTTGATAAAGTAACTCTACTTAGCACTACAGCCAAATTTGAAACTTTACCTTCACCTTTTTCTTCAGCAGAAAGCCAGATTACAGCCCCGTTGTACCGACCACGCAGGAGACGGTGTATCCACGTGCCAGGTAAGAACTGCAGTTTGGGTAGCAGCTCAGGTTTGTGGTAAGCATGAAGACCCTCCCACCCAAAGCGTTCCCCAGTCATGCCCAGGAAGCCCTTTCCTGAAGGTACCAGGAACAGGTGTTTTTATGGGGAAAAGATGCACAACACAGGACATCTACTACTCTGTGACACGCCACACAATTGGTCCCAGCAGGGGTGCTGAGTATGTCACTCCAGAGCTTCATTAAAAGGTCAACAATTAAATCAGTCGTTCTCCTTATCGACTTCTTAAAAATGCCTTTTGCTTTCTGCCCCCCCCCCCCCCCAAACAACGCAGCAAGAGCAAAATGATCATGCCAAGCCTTTCTTCTGAGTTTGCTGTTCATGTCAGTTCCCAGTGAGTTACAGAACCTTCCCAAAGGACTGAGATTAAGGCCATCACATTTCCCCCACAGCTTCCTTAATGGGCGATCCAAAAATCAGATAGCAATTTGGCTGCAGGTATCAGGCAGAGGTGAATCAGGACCACGCGGGCTAACATAGACATGATAGAGATTTGCTGTGTACCTTGGCTTGGGTCTCTAGTCCAGGTACAGTCTCTCCAGACCATCTCCCCAGGACCTGGCTCAGCTACTCATGCCAATTACTGACTCCCTGGCTACAAAGCCAGATCTCACTCCTAAAAACCAGTTCCACTCAAAAGCATCAGTATTAGAGGAGGACACTGAACTGTTGCTTGATGTCTCAGGCAGTCCTCCTTCACAGCACAGGGGTGGGCATTTAACAACCTTCCTCCCTACCCCCAAAAAAGGGAGAATAAACTCCTCCAGTAGACAGGGGGAATGAATGAGAAGAGGCTCTGCTGCCTACATTTTCGCTGGAGTAAGGGCTTCTTCTCGTAACCTTTTGGTGAAAGTGTTGAGCACACGATACATTGAGTTTTGCTGCTCTTGTGCTAACCGCACTGTAATCGCAAGCAGTCCTGCCTCATCTGGAAGAGGAATCTGGTTTTCAAGGAAGGCACAGCTGAGAAAAGCTTCAAACAGGATCTGATTAGCCAATTAAAAACAGATGCTGTGCTGGCAGACAGGCTGCTGTGGATCATCTGAAACAATCCCCTTCCCCTCGTTTTTGTACATAATGTCCTTCCAAGCAAAGCCACCTCCCCCATAGCTATGTCTAAATTGCATTAGGAATCTTGGCATTTTTTCAGTTATACATGTTGTGAATGGTTTTGCCATTTAAAGTATTTCAGAGGGATTGTAGAGTCAAGTAGTTGACTGCTTATCAGAAATCCACCTGGTATTCAAAGGAGGCAGAGGCCATGCTGCAGAGGGCCTAGGGCTGTAGCATTTTAATCTCTGCAGTCCTTAACCTTTACACAGCACTCTTCCCCCTTCTCCTGGAGGAGAGAGCTCCATCGACTCAGGGATCAGAAGAGGAACACCCTCCCCACCACACCACACGCTTTGCTTTCGTTTTAAGCATACGAGCTAAGAGGGCTCTGTATCCCAATGCTGAGGCGTAAGACATCTTTCTCTCATTCAACTTTGGAAGGAAACAGCACCTTCCAGCAGGTTCGCTTGCCTCTCACTGCTCCAGTATGGCTCAGGGCTGCTTTAGCTCATCCACATCCTCATCTTAGCCTAGTGCAGACTGCATGTTACTGGTCTATGTACTCAGTCGTTTATCCCTCTAACTCAGGACTGATTCCTTTCCCATGGGAGACTGAAGAAAAGCCAGTGGGCCAGTTGCCTTAGGAGTACAGGCTAGGTATTGCAGTTAGTCCTCCTTGGCACTGGAGGATCACAAATTGAGTTGTTCCAGGTAGAATTCTTACTCTTTTTCCCAAACACAGCTGAAACACCTCCCTGACTCTCCCAAGACTGCACTTGCTAGCAGAAGTCACTGGGATCCATTCCTATTTAGACAGAATCAACATATTCAGGAATTTCTGTAATAGACTTAGAGGTGCAAACAAGTTTCAGATTGGGACTATTCATTTGCTTGCTTGGTCACAGATGTAACAGGAGACTCATCCCTGGAGAGGCCAAGGAAAGGGGATAACGCCTTTTGCTCTTGTTTTTCAGTTTGACAAAGGAGAAGGGCTGATATCAGCTTGTTGAATAGCAGAACCATCTAAATTAATTTCACATGGAATGTCTGGTCTCAGCAGGGGGATGCTAATCATCTGCAGCACTACAGCTACAAAAGTGCTCAGGAAAAGACCAGGGAGAAGGCCTCATTCAGCACAAAGCTGAGGCAACAGAGGCATATGCAATAGGAAAAAATCAGGGGTTTAGGCTACTGCTGGGGAAGAGAATATGCCAGAGACACTCAGCAGCTCTGTTTTCATTCTAGGATCTTGTAAGCAGGAGAGCACGGAAAAGAGCAGCTCAGCTTCGACTGTACATGGCAAATCCACAGCAGCTCAATGGCCTGTAGAAAGCTGACATTCTGACTTTGCCCACAACGTTTTGCCGCTTCCTAGTCCTGTTGTCGCATCCAGTTAAGAAACAAGTACAAAAGACAACAGGAGAAGCAGCCACCAGGTACTTTACCTTTCGCTGACTTGGCAATTGCTTCAAACTCTGGCTTGGCCAAACAACAACAGGTAAGCCAAGATACTTTGAGTCGCCTGTCCGTGGTCAGACATCACCTTGATAGACTCTGGCTCTTAAAACATCTAATCACAGTGTCAGCAAGGAAATATAGGATGTTTTCAGAAGTATGGCTAATGAGTGCCTAAGCACCACATCTGAGTTTTACTGACAACAACAATGTCACTCTACTGTCAGCAACATACAGGGCATTACAGTGGTAATAACAACACTCATAATTACACTAATGGACTTCTCTGCGGAGACTCCCCTTTTTGAGCCTGCAGATGGTGTGAAATAGCTTTAAGCAAGGCAATAAAACCTTCATCAGAACTTTTAATTCTGCAGTGACTGCACTGGGTAGGGTTGTTAAAACGCACGCAGAGTTATGACATAGACTGCCTGCCTGCCTAGCCTCTTCAAGAGAAAAGCATTGTAGCCACCCTTAACTAGGGCATGCCAGCATTTATCTCAGCCAAACCAAATGCAGTTCAGCTAGTTTAATGTAATTTTTTTTGTGTATTAGAATGAAACACTTTAATAGCAATTAATACCCTGAGCACTTCAATGATTTGTTTTTTTTCACTGGCATGTTATGTTTAAAAGTCTCCATTAAAAAAAATAAATTGGTAAATCCCCACAACTCCAGACTCACTGGAAAACGCAGGATCTTTGCAGCACAATGCAGGTCCGTCTTGCCACTGAGATCTGCAAGACTTGGGTAAAAAAAAAAAATAAATTTTAAAGCAAAGTCTTTCAAGGGAAAAATATACACAATAAGATGCACAGTGCCAAGATCTCCTTTTTGCTTTGCAAATACTCTGGAGGCACATTCACACTTCACTGAGCCAAGTAATTTCTTAAAATGACTGGACTAGGGTTTGAAAAACGTGCAGACTGAGTCCTAAGAAGAACTGTTTAGGTTTTATGACTCTGAGCCATCTGTGAGCTAAAGGGACAGAAACCATCTAAAAACTATGAAGCTGAGAGTTCGGTTTTCACAATATGCTCTGAATCACCTTTAATCTGCCTATTAATTGGACACTGGCTGTTCTGCAACAGCCCCACTGAAAATGCCATGGGTGTGAAAAACAGCAGATGGTTAGTGGGGGTGGAAAGCTATACAAATCGTTAGAGAAGCATGGAAAATTCATTGCTGGCTATAAAAGTCACCAGACAAGGGCAGCTGTAAACAGCTAGGTGAAAAGAGGAGGCAGGGACATGTGGTAGCTGCTCTGTATAGACTGTGGCTATTTCCTTCTCAAAAACCACCAGAAAAGTGCTGAAAGAATCACATGTGAACTGCCCATAAGGTGCAACACTCCCAAGTATCAAGGTCGTTTTCCATTGTGCCACAGTTTCCACCTTTTAGCAGCACCTTGGATCTGATAATGGAATCACATAAGGACCCTGGGGGACACTTAAAAAGCAAAACCACTTGCTTTTTATATGTTGTATACGCATGACTATTGAACCCCAGCTAAGTGATTATCTTAATCTGTAACTGACATGCCAACATGCAGAGGATAAACCCAACATTAAGGCAGGAGGCCAAGGTAGGAAAGAAAGGAACCTCAGTATGGGTCATCTTTCACTGCACTCCTAACTTACAAAGCCCAAACTCTCGGACTGCAAACACAAATTGTGACATGCAATTAGGTGACCAAAAGAGGATTTTTTTCCTGTTTACCCCAACAATTTACAGCATCTTTAAACAGGAGACAGATATCTCTTTCCAATCAACTCAACGGGCATGAATAACAGCCTTCTAAGATACCTCACGATGACTTTTGCTTATGCTTAAAAAAGGTAATTATTGCAGAAGTGTCAGAACAAGCAAAACTGAAGAAGTTTGAGAAAGAGAGAGTAGCAGACACAAGTCAGGGCAGGAAAGCAGCTAGAATGAAAACATGAAAGTGGTATCATCGTTTTCATGTTCAATACTGTTGTGACAATTCTTCCTACCAGGGATTCCATCGTTCTGATTATGTTTTAGAAGGGATCCTTCTCCCTTCTCTTTTAGCTTTCCATTGGCAGGCTGAAAAACTTTTCACCTCCAGTTCTGGAAGTACTCTGTGGCTGAGCTGTCTTACATGTATCACGTCTGTCAAAAATCAGTGAGCGTCAGTGTAAACAGGAAATAAAAGGGATACCAATATCTCTTAAGAACCAATCTCTGCCACCAGAGGTTGTGGTTGGAGTCATCATTTCCCCCTCCCCTCCATACATCCTTCAGGCAGATGGCATTCATTTATCATACAAACACATCGGGCCATGTCAAAGGAGAACATAAACAACTATAGTTAGAGAAGAGAAACCGCAAATACTTTTCAATTTTATTCTTGCTGGGAGGGTAGTGGCATCCTGACATGTCACATCATCCAATGAAAACTGACAGGGACTTCATCAAGGCTCCTAGCTCACCTAGCATTTATGGTACTAAGTCTTGCAGTAATCTTGGCTTGGCTGTAGTGCTTTGTTCAGCCTGCAGACATGGCATTCCCAATTCCAGATAGTTTTGCTGGGTCAAGACCAAAGTAATCAGCACTAACAGAAAGGGAAAGTAATCAGATGTGAAACACAGAGATGATATGATGAGCAATGTGTCAGGCTGGTACTGCACAATATTTGTACAGACCTGTCAGAAACAGGTATTACAAATGGAGCTGGAAAATGGTAATAGTTAAAAACATGATCAAGTGCTTTTGATGGATTTCCCAGAAAAGAGAAAGTCTGTTCAGAAATAAATGTAACAGCTTCAAAAAAAACCCAAAACAAACCCCCCAAAACCACCAAAACCCAAACAAACCAAAAAAACCCAAACCAAAGTAAAATGCACCTAGTGATCTTTAAATCAACTTTTCCATTGGATAAATATATTTGAAATAGTTGTACAGTTCACAGTGGCATAAAGTTCTGATTGCTTGAGTGCTTGAAAATATCTCATCAGTAAAAAAATACCAGAGCTGGGGGAGGAAAACCCTCTCTCTGAATTCTGTACATGGGCAAATGCACAGGTTTTGGCAGGCATCAGGTCATTGGATCCATGGGAAACCAGCAGCATCGCAGGACTGCAGATCACAAGTCAGGGGATGGAGGATAAGAAGAATAGTAAGGCCCATTTTCCTACAATGAAAACAGAATGAGCAGTTCAACAGAAGTGTTCTCCAGTACACCTTGGTGCAGTGGATGACGACACAGAGGCAGAAATAAATGGGTACTCCTGGCTTCATCTTCCACGAGTACAGTGACTGCCACAATTCACCCAGGAGAGAACTGTGCTGGTAATCAGGCAAAAATAGGCCTTGGTTTTGCCTCTGTTTTAAGCAAAAAGTGCAGGTTAAAATTTTGCCATTAAGCCAAAGCTGTGATGCAAGGAAGCCACAAATGCTAGCACAGCCAGTCACTCAAGACAAAGCTGCTTACGCAGACACACAGCTCTGGTTATTACTTTGTAGTGACAGCACATCCTCTTTGGAATGATTTGGCCGACGCGAGCCACATTCATTCCACCATTTGGTTAGAGACCTGGGATGGAGAAAGGAAGAGGAGGAGGGACCAACACAAAGGCAAGACACCCTTCTACAATTCCATTTTTCCCCACTGCTTCCCTCCACCTGCCGCCCCCTCCCTTTCCTGCGTGGGACAGGTAGGATGACACACAGTATTTCTTTTTGCAGTCAGTGTAAGTTATATAGCAGGTTATATAACATGGATTTTATCTTGTGTGTTATGTTACAGTTCTTGGCTGAAGAAAGGTAGTCTGCCTTTTATGCACATAGGAGACTGCTCTATTGGGAAAGGAATCTGCTTGTTAGCCAAGCCCTTTACTTGGACTGATGCAGAAAAAAAAAAAAAAAAAAAAATTAATCATTACTCACAGCAGAACAACTAGACTCTCCAGGAACCCTCCCTTCCTTCTCCCCATTCTTAAAGATGTGGAAGTCAGCCCCCTTCAACTCTTGCAGAGCAGAATGGGAGAAGCACAAGAGCTACACTTAGGTGCAAAGGCTCATGCTTGCCACATGCAATCACTTACCCTGGCATCATACTCAAGGACGAAAGGGGGGAGATCAATCTGCTCTGGGGGTATGGCTGTGAATAACTGCTGAAGGCTTTCCACATAGTGGATTTTGTCCTTTAGCCCTGAGACTGTAAAGGTTGTGAAAAACCATGCTGAGACCTGAAAATAAACCCCAACAAAAACAAATTAAGATGGTGCTGTTTCAAAACCTTCAAATTCAATGTAATACTCCATAGTTAAACAGGCTTGAGTTAAACTTGGAACACTAATACCATGGCAATAACACAACAAGGTCAGGAAGTACACACCACTGACTGCTAGCAAGCCCTGTCTTGAGAGCTTTCCGGCTGGTGTTTTCTGCCTCTACACTCACTCCTCCCCAGCTGCCAGTTTAAGATCCCTTTCTACTGTACGAGAGTGACAGCTATTCTGCTCTTTGTCTTCAAAAAACCATCACTATAGTGGCACATTTTTTTCCACTTCCTGTTTAGCCAGCTCAGAATATGACCTGTTTGACTCTATATCTGACAGAAGAATTTTCAACACTTTGCCTTCAAGTTTTCACAGAAAAGGCAATTTGAGCGAGAGAAAGAGAGACTTCCAGCTGTTCAAAGGTCCTGCTGAAATCTCTCTGCTTTGGGTTGGCTGAGTGAGTGTGTCCTTCTGTTTCACCACATTTCTTATCAAAGCCTTATCAACTTATTCTACAAGATTTTACTTTAAGTATTCACACCTCTGTCTCTTTTGGATGTAAACAGGATAAGGAATTTTTGACTTGCAAAGTCCAGTAAGACACTATTGCTACTTCTACAAGTTACTAAATATTCCTGTTTAGATTGACTGCACAAGCTTTTACTTTTGAACCCACCTTCTTCAAATTTAAGCATTATATTACTTTTTGTTTATTTCTTATCTAGTCTTTCCCCGGCAGACTGAAAGGAAAGAAAAAAAACCAACCCCTGTTCTATGGGTCACAAATGCTCATATTAGGGACCACTCGCATGGTCCTTGGCAACCAGCTCTTGCTGACCCTGCTTGAGCAGGGGGGCTGGACCAGACAACCTCCAGAGGTCTCTTCCAGCCTCCACCATTCTGTGATTCTCTTTGATAGCTGTACTTTGACTGCAGTAAGTTAACAGAAAAGAAGCAACACCACAAGAAAAGCCTTGAGGGAAGTGGGAGTTTCAAATAAAGTAAAACATTAGGTCAATAAAAACGATCTGCCTGAATACAACATTTAAAGAAAAAGCTGATGTCTAAAAACTGTCCTGCAATAACTATGCTGCCTCCTCAAAACAGCATATTTTCATGAGAAAGGAACAACAACAAAGAAAAAAGGAGATAAAGAACAGAACAGAATGTTTAAAATAGGTTCATTATTTTAAGGGCAGAATTAGAGATTTATGTTAGCAGAAAGCAGGCAGGCAGATTATTACCGGCATCCATTATTTACTGTATTTTTCTAACAATATCTCTTATGAGTGACACTGGATGATAGTTTAATGAGTGAAAAATACCACCTCAATCCTGTACCAAAGTAGCATGCATTCCAAAGCGTATTATGAATGACAATGATTAAACATAATTGCTAAGGATGTTTAATGTATAAAAGCCTAATAGGGAATATTTTTGCAGCCATCAACCACTAGTACTTCTAGCTTCAACTTTTCCACTCAGCTTTGTGACCTTAGTAATATTCTTTGCCAGCTCCTACATTTTCAGGAGCAGAGCTGGAAGCTCTAATTCTAGCACTCAGACCTCAGATCTGTACCCTGTTGGAATAATTAATATCCTGACAGAAACTGGCAGGTATGCTGTTGGGAAGCCTCAGTCTCACGTACATAAAAACAAGGAAGCTCTAAGTCTCATGGTGTCCCAGCTGTGCACATACAAAGAGAGGACTCTTTGGATAGTTAGCAGTCAAATTCATTCTTGCTGAACGTGTGCAAACAGATGTTTTTTCCAGGCATATAATTTTCTCAAATTTGATCCTACTGCTGCAATGTAAGTAGTGTGTATGAAGTACAGAAGGGAGCGAGCTCCATCTTCTGTTCCCCCACACAGACCATAGCCAAGGATAATATCTTGCTGCTTGACAAGGTCAGTTTTTCATCTCCTGAAGGCTTAACAGGGTATTTCTGCACTCTGTCACAAAGGCATCTTCCCATCTTTTTTTTGCTACTCCACACTATAATTCTGACTAATCTCATTGCTGCTCCACACACTGTCCTCTGCCCTTATCAGGGCAGCTCTTAAGTGATATGCAGCACACATGCAATACCTCTTGTGGGGAAAGAAAACGTGAAACATCCAGGAAATGAGCTTAGAAAAAAAGAATTACAGTTTTTGGTCATGGCTCATCATCCTGCCAACCAGACAGCAGGAAAAAGGACAAAATGTTTCTCTTTGAAAGAAACAAGATCCAAAGCTTCCACCTCTCTCAAGAGCACATGCAAAGCAAGGCACAGAGAGCTGCACTGTGTTGGGGTTCAGCTTATCAGTAAGGTTGGAAGGCTACAGCTAGATCAAAGATGGGGATGAACTTCGAGTTCTGAAATCCAGAAGATATGGCTTAATTTTGGAATTCTTCTATACACCTCCATGTTCCTCATACTAATCTTACATGCTACTCTACCAACACACAAAATACACTTTTCTTTTGTACTATTTACCTCACCTTTGAACGAAATGTTGGGTGGACAAAATACAGTGCCTTCAAGTTCCTCTTGTACCTGGTTCAGAGAAAGAAAAAATTCTTTATAAAGTGACTTCTAATTAAGCTCACCTATACAACCCAACTGTCAAAACATAGATCATTTTGCGTAAGCATCTGTGATGTAATTTTACAAAGTTAGATCTAATATAAGGGCATATACCATAAAAGTAATTGTAAAGGGAAAAACACAAAACCAAAACCCAGAATGATTATTCTTCAGGTAAAGACATCATAGCCTGCAGTCTTTTCTGCGGACAGTGAAAGTTATGGACAAATTATGACTGCCAGTATTACCCAAGCCTCTTCCCTCACAACTAGCAACATACTTTTAACGAAGATGGGCTCCAGAAGCTCCACCTCTGGGTAGAGACAGACAACACACTCAGTATGCCTCTAACAGCTCCAGAAGGGAGACTGCAGAAGACAGGACTTCCTGGTTTAATAAATGGTTTTGATAGGAAAGAAAACATATCTTCCTTCCTCTTGCCATTGTTATTTATTTAGGTCTTTGTCCCAGCAAAACTCTTCACAAATAAATGAGAAGCCAGATACAGGGAATGACAAACATTTGCACAGCAGAGGAAGACTTTTCCTATTGACACTCACTTGGCATCAACAACATCATACAGTTTCTTCAAGAAATTAGAGTCTAGTTGATTGTAATCATTCGTGAGTGTATGGAAGTACACCAGGACATATTCCTTCACTGCAATATGATCCATGACATGGATGAAATACAGAAGAGCCTGAGACAGAAAGAAATGAGATTTCTATTTGCAAAGAACTCTTTCACAGTTGCATTACACCTTAACATGCTTCCTTCAATTCATTCACAAATTGGGAATCATGAGGCTGGGTGGCATTCTGTTTCAGCTACAAAAGCAAGGTGAACACTCCAAGTCTTCAACTTGACTGTAATAACTTAGATGTCTTTTTTGTCTAGCTGACCTCACACATTGAGATAAATTCTTGCTGTTTCCATGAAAGACTAATTTGACTTGTTACATTTCACTTTTCGTGTCTTGGCAGTTATAGAAGCAGGGCAAGTCTCCTTCTTCTTGAGACGAAAAAGGGGTCTGTGTTAAGCCTGTTTTAATAAAATAGTCCAGTTCCTCCTTGAAAAAAGCCACCCCAACATACACAAAGCTTTATAAGGGAATACATTTTAATCTGCCTATAAAAATAGTTTCTATTTAATTTAAGTCTTCTACAGATAATGTTTCTAGTATTAACACTGAATTACCCTTATAATCAGACTCTTACATCCTGAACGTTCATATTCAACCTACACAACTCTAGTTTTACAAAGCCTTACCTTTTCCATGTCTATCAATGTTACGGGGATATTCCTTCCAACCACCACCATCACTGTGCGGCCACAGTTATCTACACCTACAAAAGAAAGAAAAATATGTCTCTAAACTTCTCTCAGTCATGCCAGGTTTTGGAGTTGGTCCCTTTCAAACCAACTGTTCAGGGAGAACCAGCCACAGCTAAGAATTTTTGCAACACAGAGGTTTCCATCTTAACAGAGGAAATACACTTGGAGTAACTGTTCTCACTATACCAGTAGCTATTCTGATCCAAAAAAGGGTGCATCACATCTGAGAAACTTAAGTCTTAAGGACTGCAATTTTAGATTGCCTGTGTACTCCACATTTACCTAAATCCCAAGTAATAACATGGTTTTTATTTAAAAAAAAAAACAAAACAACAACCCTTCACTTCCAGTTCTACCACCAAAGCGAACTTCCTAGAAATCAAGCTCTGAAATCTTGTGCACAGATTCCCAGAGCATGCCTTTCGGACCTCCTGCAGCCCACAGAGCCTTGTCTAAGGCAAACGAAAGAATTTAAAATTGCAGCTACTGAGCAGAAAGTTATCACACAGCTGTGGTATTTGCACAAAGATCAAGGGAAGCATCTGGATTTTCAGGAGGCCAAAGATAACTGCTGAAGTGCTGAACAGACTCTCTCTGCAGAAACACAGCTATGCTTTCGACAGCCTGACTACTTGCTTGTTTCTTCCCATCATGGTGCAAAGCAGCAATAAGCCACGGGGACTATGGCAAGTTTTTATGTCCGAGTATGATGCTACCTAAAGAGTAAAAGTGAACTGAAGAGTACAGCTTCCCCATCTCTGCCTCTCAGGCTGCAACGACCTCGCAGCTATTATCTTCCACTGAACTCTCCCTTGGGTTACTGAATCTCTCCTCAGTCTCCCCATCTACTGAACTCCAGGTTACAAGATAGGCTGCCCATGGTACTCTGCCATTAGTACTAGGAGACACATACAGAGGAGAGCAACACAAACCTAACCTGAGGGAAATAAAGCAAGCCATTTTGTTCAGAAAAGCCGTATTAAAAGTTGTTTCGGTAACTGCTTATTCTCTACACTAATGGTCTGAAAGCAACATTCATTTCTTTGTAACAAAACGGTAGAAATAGTTCTTTTGGTCTGAATTCTGTCATACAGAGCACCTTATGCATTGGCTTAATCTAACAGTACTGATTTACATCTAAAGCTACAGATAATTCAGGATGTGGATGTATCCTCAAACTGTTAAAGTAGAGTGGTTTGGGAGTTTACCACACAGTCTTTTAAAGCCAAATCAAGAGAAGATTCCTGCTTTACTGCAGAGATGTTGCCTAGCTCTTGGCCAGGCTTCTAGCTTAATAACATGACTTATTTTATACACAAGTCCAAAGAAAAAATATTTTTATTTTGTATTTTTACTTTAAGACAATATACATAAGTCATTGGTACCCTGAACTTACCTGTCTGGTACAAGGCTTTAAGAGAAGCAATATCAGAGAGGTCTTCAGCTCTTGCCTGACACAGCCAGCGATTGTAACTAGAAAGTTAAAAACATCTGGTCAGATCTAACCCCTCTTTGGATTGGTACTAGGAGCTTGAAGAGGTATACGAGAAGGGAAGGAGAAAACAAGCTGTTTCTGACTGAGTCCTCTCTCTAATGCTGTGGTATTCTGACCTATGGAGCAACTATCAAGTTGTTAAAGAAAGAAGTGTTGAGAGAAAAAAAAAAACCACGCAAAAAAACCCCAAACCCCGAAACATTTGAGTGTCTTAGTTACATACTCAGTGACTTTCACTGGGGCAATGAATACACACCAACTAGTAACTACACTGGCATTGCATTTGGGCTGAAGAGATCTGAGTTTTTTCCATTTAAATACCTCAGTGTCAGTGTTGAAAAATAAGGGGAAAAAGACAATTTCTTTAAAAAGTCTAAAACTCGAACACAACGATGCAGTAACCAGTGTCACATATGGATCCCTCCCGCCTTTGAACGGTGAACAACTTGGTGCCCCATCTGACAAGCCAAGCCAAGCATCATGCCTCAAGAGGACTCCCAGCATGGAACTGGCTTCTAAGAAAGCGATCATGCACATTAGGGTTAGCAGGGGAAAGAAAAAAAAAGAAAAAAAAAAGAGGAAAAAACCCTCAGCATTCATTTATTTATCTTTCTGTTATGAAAGGCAGAAGAAAAACATTTTGCTACCTGCCCAGAGCCTCAGGAGCAAGTGGGCAGTATTGAAAGCAGGTGACCCCACTACAGAACATGGTGACAAAACAGTGACATCTGGTGGCAAAGAGATAAGGCAGCTGGTCGGATGCAGTGGCCATGCTAGCAGGTTCATCACTAGCTTCCTTTTTCCTCGTACTGCCCCTTCCCTTCTCCCTTCAGACCAAAAAGGCTACCACAGCGATCCAGGGTGACACCAGGCTTTATCTGTATTTCCTTGCCAGATGATTAGGCTTTACAGATAACAAAATCATCATAAGGGTTGGTCCTCTGAACAGCTAACTGAACACAAAACATTCACACGGACAAGGAAATTCTCACTTCCTCTGATGCTGTTTTTGCAGTGCTGCCTCTGACAACTGTCCCTGAAGGATGAGGCGTCTCTGTTTATCAACGTCTCCCTCCATGCGGGCAAAAGCATGGGAACCAATGAAAGACAAATCTGCCTCCAGACCCTCTTCATCTGAAGCATCTGCAGTAGAAACAAAGGTAATGTAAAATGTTCAAGCTGCGTACAAGACAGCAATGCTGCTGATGGATTGCTGTGTATCTCAGTGAGCCAAACCAGTCATCATGCTACAAACTAACACAAAAAAACC
Source organism: Aviceda cuculoides (assembly GCA_035590195.1). NCBI lineage: Eukaryota > Metazoa > Chordata > Aves > Accipitriformes > Accipitridae > Aviceda > Aviceda cuculoides. The sequence continues at coordinate 2,155,748 of JAVJGG010000031.1, read as the reverse complement.
TGTAAAGTGCCATGATGTGGCTCTGATCTCTCACCAGTACCACTGACAGATTATAGCATGTGACTGATAACTACGGGCTCCCTTAAAATGCTGGTTTGCCTGGAAACTAACTGGGCAAGTTCTAGTCATCAGCTTGTAACAAAGGAATAATCGTTAACTCTCTCAAAAAACCAAGGTCTGGAGAGAGTGACTTGGGCTTTACAGCTGTCCTTACTTGCCACAGGGGGAAAAATAAGTAGGCAGAGGGAGAGATGCTGCAGCTTTATTCAGTTTAGAAGATGTACTGTAAAAAGGGCTCACTTTTCATATCATTGACACTGCTTGAACAGATGCTGTAGAGCTGGCAGTAAACTGAGTTTACATATTTTTGTAGTATTGTTTACAACATGACTGCATGATGAAAAGCACAGGCTCGCTTGATGGTGACAATACCAAAATGCTCCACTGAACTTGATGTCACCAAGGAATATTGCTAAAGCTTCTAGCAGTACCTCTCTGGGCAATCTGGATGGGAACAGAGTTTCCCCAATTTAGTGTGACATGCTACAGTAGCAATGGGACAAAAGTGCAGGATTCTGCTATATCCATTCGCTCCTACATATGCAAAACCAGTAATTTCACTAATTATTAGCTAGTAGTTGAATGCCTCACACTGATCAGCCACAGCTGCAAATACCACTAACTAGCAGTTTGGACGGGGGCAGTGGGGGAACCCCAAAAATTGGGGTCTGATCAATAGGAGTAGGTACATCATGTATCAAACCGTGGACAGGAAAATTAAGTTGTCTGTATCCTCACTGCATATTCAGCCTTATCCAAACTGGCCATGCAAAAGTAGAAAACCTTTGAAACCCATTCCAAGTTACCTGCTTTTGACAGTTTAAGGCTTTGCCTGAAGTGTAAAACTTTCACAGCACTGCTTAATATATGCCCATCTATATATTAAATTGTTTTGCCATATTTATCTCACCTCTTCAACCCTGACATCTAGGCAACCTCTTTATGAGCAGACTTCTTCACTGAGCTTTGACAGCCATTTCCCAAACACCGATCTCTGGGTTGATCTAGTTCTTCTATCTTTTGGTGAGTTTCTGCTAGTTTTCATTGAGCATCTACTAGTTTGATGCACATGCTGTATCAACAGAATCTTATCATTTGAGACAACATTTGCTAATATATAAGCAACACTTTGCTATATATAAGATAAAAAGGCATTATTGTTAATGGTCTAAGTTAGGGGCTGCACAAGATTCTGCAAAAAACCTGCAAAAGGTCCTAAACACTTTGGGAGAAAACTTAAAAAGGGAATGAACTATCCCACCTCTCTCCCCAAGAAAGAAAAAGACAGAACAGCTCTACCACATCCTCTAACCACCTCACTCTACACAACGAGGCAGAAAGCAGAAGTTACTGCTGTGGAACACATGAAGCCAATGAGACAGCTTGACGACTGTTGTCATTATAGCCTGCCTTAGGTGAGACAGGGTAGGAAAACATCTCTCTGCTTCCCACATGCCTTTTCTGTTTTTTCCATCGACTTTCACACAGAGATACTTATTCCAAAGTTCAGTCAAGAACTCACCATCCGGAACACCTGGCTTTTCAGTAATCCTGATCTGCCGCTCTGGTACTACAGGCTCCCCTTCCGCATTGCCAATATCTGCAGGGAGGTAAGGCAAGGATTGTATCTCTTCTTCCAACGATCTTGGAAAATACAGAGGCAGCAACTTCTGGTAAGTGGCCTACGAATAAGAAAAATGCGTGAAGGGTCTATCACGCATCCTTGTGCTTCAGTTAAGTAACACCTGCCCTTGTAGTAGGGACCTCCCCAGTGGTTTGGAGGTAAAGTACCGCTTCCCTCAATGGCTTCTTTTGGGCTGTTACCTGGCAATAAAGGCAGATAACCTTGATAAAGGTTAACTTTTTTTTTTGGCCACACTGGCAAATGACCTTGAGATGACCCCTGCTTTAACCTGCATGAACTCAGGTAGATCGCAGATGCTTTAGCTTTGTAATGAAGTTACAATATGCATAGATGACAGACTTCAGCAAACGCTGCTTATATTAAAATGTACCACTACACAGATCACCCTTAGCGATCTGACTGGGAAAAAAGAAAAAGCAAAAACCAATCAAGACGAACCCTCCCCACATGGGGGGAAAATAGTGAAAATCTCTACTGAACATTGCAATACTTCATGTGTTCTCTTCAACTGATTAGCAGTTTTAGAACCCCCCACAAGTTAGTTATTTTCCTCATCCAGATGCCACAGAACCAGAACACAGTGTGGGTGGTTCTGCCCAGGAACTGCCATTAGCAAGTCTGATATACAAAAGAAGTCAATATTCAAACTGCTAGCATCCGTCTGAACACAGATCATTAAATGTCAAGCTTGTCATTTCAACAAGCCAGTAAGCAATGTTTAAGATGTTTGTAGGTGATCTGTGGGCATGCTAAACTGGCCCTTTTAAAGCACAAGGGAAGCAGCATTGTGTAAAGGAGGAAACTTTGTATAAGGAATTTCCTTTCTGGCTGGCAGATACCATCCAGCGCAATTGCAAGCTAAAACCTCTAGTACTGGTCCCTGTCCATGGCTCGGGAACACGGAAGCCAGAAGTGGGAAGTTTCTGAACATGTCCATAGTGACTGCTAAGAGCATAAACAGCACTGGAAAAGATGCTATGCTAGTAGGATACAGAAGGATGCTGTGGGACCAAAAGTCTATGTGATTTGAAGGGGAAATCCAAATCCAGCTCTACAGTGCAGGAGTTAATAGTGCTGCAGAGAAAACCAAACATGCCCATGAATTTTGGTGGAATGAATGTCAAGGAGATACCTCTTCGAGCTCAGAGACTGCAAACACCACCTTCTCCAGAGTCTCTCCATGAATCTCCAGGAACCTTCTAACTGTGCCTGCAAGGAAGAAGATTAAATGTAGTTAACAAAACAGGAGGAGAAACTTACACACATGACTACAAGTGAGGAAGTCAGAGTGCAGAATGGAGACACATCTCTCCCCTCGTACAAAACAGCTCCACAGGCTGTATGCAAGTGTGGATTAAGTGGTAGCTGAACACACCAAATGGGTTGTTGGCCATATTGGAAGTTCCATCTCCACTCTCTCCTGCTGTTCACTTTAGAGATCGATACAAAAGAAAAAGTCTTTCTCCAATTTTAGCTTACTAGGTATTCCTCAGTCTGTGGAATGTGATTCTACAGCCCTGCAAAATCAAGCCAAATCTTTCCTTTAGAGACTCCTGTGCAAATTGTCAAAACTAGACATTCCTAGAACAAGTCATCGTGCCCTAAGTTATCAGGAAAGCAAGATGATAAGCCAGCTACAGCAGAAGCTGGTACAAGACAGAGTCAGCCACACAAAACCTCTGGGGTCAGCGATGTGAAAGAGGCATATAAAAATTGTATTTGTAAATCATGAGAGAATTTATTTCCTCTGTTATATTTTTTTGACTCCCCCAAAGCTTTAGCACAATCCAGGGACACAGTCAAGCTCCTAAGCATTTGCAGCTGAGGGGAAAAAAAAAATGTTTTGTAACCAAGCTCCCAGTCAGACATATCCTTGTACATGAGGTCCTTGAGCTGCAATAATCTTGACACACGTCAGCATTTTCAAGTGCTTTCCTGTCAGACTGCCAAGAGAGAAAGTGTCCAAACAAATAGGTCAGTCTAACAGTATTTTATCAAGCAGCATATAGCCCTACAGAGACAACAGAAGAGAGCAATAAAGGAAAGAAGTCTACTCTACAGAGAATACAGTAGCGTGAGTTCTTCAAGAAACAGCAGAGGAAAAAAACCCAAAGAGCTATTTTCAAATACCTCCTGTACAGAAATTCATGTGTAATTTGGGTGACCTGCACCACTACTTTGTGGGACAAATGCAGTTGTGCGGTTCCACAGTAAAGAGTTTTCTGAACCTATGTGAGCAGATGTTTTCAGATGTTTCACTCAACAGCCGGATAGAGAAAACAACGGACTAATCTGTTTCTCCAGTGTCAGCACCTCTGCTAAAGAGAGTGCAAGACAGATTTCTCCAGTCAGCCAGCACAGCAAGATGAAAACCCACTCCTTCCATCTGCAACAACTTTCCTATTGAGCAGGACTACCATGCAGGAAGGTCCAGGGACTGGGTGGTGGTGGTGGAAAGCAGACAGGAGTAGGCCAATAGAAATGACAAAGTCAAAAAAAAAAGGGGAAAAGTAAGAAGGAGGCAAGTGTATAATATTCTTCTCTGACGACTTTTCTATTCTTTAAGTGTTTTCAGCCTAGGAAATTTTCTGATTTGTTTTTAGTAGCTTTCATTTTTTTCTTTAATATAGTTTCCTCTTGAACCCAAACAAGTTTGAAAACTTTTAACATCACAATGCTTTTTGGTAAGAAGTTCCATAAAACAAATAGTGTTCTCAAAGCATGAGAACCATTTCCCCCTTGTTTGTTCTGAACTGATTCATACTAGCATTGTTTGAAGGTTCTTAGTTTGGGAGACAGTGGACAGCTGATTCCTATTCACCATTTCCATGCCACTCGTGAGTTCATAGACATCTATCACACTTCCTTCAAGTTCAGCATATTCCAGTCTGAAAAAGACTTTAGCTTACTTAGCTATTTCTTGCCTTTCCTTATTCTTGTTGACCTCCAACTTCCAGTTCCACTACATTTTTTTTTTGAATGTGCAGCTTTAAAGGGTGGACAAGAAACAGATTTAGAGTCCAACATTCTTAATTTTGTTGTGTCTTACTCAGCTTGTTGTTTTGAACTCCAGTGAGCTGTTGTTTCCATGGAACTACTATAACCTCAAGATTTTGCTACCTAGGATTAGCCCACCATTTTGCATGTGAAAGCAGAAGCACACAGGGGTGGGTCATCAGGGGAAGAATATCACTTTACATTAGGATATGCTGATGACACTAATATGGCAGATGAAATTCACTCTGTTGCTTAAGGTCTGCCTACAGCTATTCAACAGTAAGGCCTCATATCTTTGCTATTCTGAATAATTTTCTATTACCAGCAAACTCTCTCACCTCACTGTTCAGCATCTTTTCCAGGTTACTGATTAATATACTGAAGACTGCAAGTTCCAGCAGAGATTCCCACGGATCTTTACTGACAACCTCTCAGAGAAAGCATTGTTTGTTTTTATACTCCGTTTTCTGATCAATCATGGAAGGCCTTGCCTTTTTACAGCCTCTAACAAACTACAGCCCCCTAAAAAAAGGTTTCCCATATCAACAGCAGTCTGTCAGAGGCAAGCAATCTGCTGAATACTGCTATCCAGTTTATGTCACTTTCCAACAAACTTACGCAGTGCTATGTGGGTTGCATCCTCCAAGGGGTAGCATCTTTTCAGAGAGTTAATTACACAAAATCCTACAGAGCACATTGCCTGTTCCCTGAAATCCAGAAAAAAAAAAAGATACAAATGAATAGATGGTCAGATGAGAACAAATGTCTGTTAGTACAGTAGATAACAGCAGTACTTTTTTTCACGCCTTTATGCAGCAGAAACCCTCTTCCAGGTTTTTGCAGGATTCTTTCCTGGTAAGATGTATACATACCACAATTAAGCAGAGAAGGAGAGAACCATTAATGATTCCACACTGTTTCCTCTTGTGTTTGCTCTCAGATTTCTCCTCCTACCTCGGCTATGTTGTTCCTGCAGTTTCTCATATTCTGAATGAAGTTCTTCCCTCAAGCTCCCTGCAATCCTTTCCAAAATACTTTCCTTCCAGTACAGGATTGACAGTGAGGAGAAGGAGGGGAAAAGAAGGTGCTCTTTATTGCAGACATTCTCCTGTTCCTCCACCTGACCTATCTGTTGTTTTTTTTAGAGGTCTGGACACAGACCAAGGTGGCTTTCTCAATCCTAGGTATGATTAGACAATCACTGGCATGGAGAGATACATACTTTAAAATCAGTAAGATGCTTCCAGGAGGGAGCCACATTTTTAGAAGAGTAAAGCCAACAGTCATCAGAGGAGTCTGAGCAAGCTCAGAGTTGGTAGACAATTTCACAAGCGTCAAAAGTTACTCTAGAGAATAGATTGACTGAAAGGCATTCGGAATTCAGTAAGCACAATTATTGGAATTTTTAAATTGTTTTTAACACGTTTCAATCCAGGCCTGACCTTGCTTGTTACTTCTGAGGCAGAACAAAACTGGCACATACTAGAAAGCTTAGCTGTAATCTTGAATATGAAACAGTTACTATTGCACTGTAATGCACAGTCCAGACTCGGAAGAATTGATCTTCCCAACCCTAAGAAATTGTTAAGTATATTTTCTGACATTGCTCTTGTTCAGGTTTTTTTTTTTTTGGTGACTGCTACCATTACAACAGCCATCACAGGAGAATAACAGAATACAGGAAAGAACACAGAAAAATAGAAAGAAAAAAAGCCTGTTAGCTAAGAGGAAGTAGAAATTGCCACAAATGAAAGAGGAAAAACTACAAACCCATCTGCAGCAACTGTGGATTTCAAAATAACCTTGCACCTTGACTCAGAATTTTAGACGGCTGTCGTACGAAGGCAGAATGGCCAAATATATGAACTGATAGAGCAGTCAGATCTACCTATGGGTATGTCCACGTGGCTGCAGAGAAACATGAAGTTACTGCTTGAGCAAGCTCATCTAAAGCTTTTTGCAGCACGGAACCCAGTGCAATTATCAATGCCGCTTCTCCTCGGAGTAATGGAATGCTGCAGAGCTCTAGCTACACCGTTTCAGGACTTGCATCAGCTCAGATCTCTCTGCACATTTTATCTACACCGCAACACAGGTAACAGGCATGAAGTATACCATGAAGCTGCTAATGTTCTCATGTCCTTAACCAAATCCACTATACATGAGAAGATATTCACAGCCATTTGGCCTCTGTGCAGACCCGCGTGTCTAGAACAGACGTGCCACGGACGGCAAACCCTCACGTCAGTTGTCGTGTGCTTACTTTGCGAGCTGCAGGACATTGCGGTAACAGCTGTATAGAGAACTCTCGGCTGCGGTGCGATACCGGCTTTTGTATTTGGGTCCCACCGTGTGAATGATGAAACGCGCAGCCAAATTAAATCCTTTGGTGAGTTTAGCCTCGCCTGTCCTGCACCCTGAAAAAAAACAAACCAAAACAAAACCAAACCACAAGGATAAATGTCAATGTCATGATAAGAAAGCTAAAAGTATTCAAGTCCTTGACTTCCTCCAGAGTCAGACAACTGCGCTTCATATATAGAAGTCAGTGTTTTAGACATCAAATACTAAGGATGACATTCTGTCTTGTAACAGCTGCTTAGCATCACCTAGTCAGGTTGAGGAGGCGAGAGCTGTGCTCACTCCTCTCAATTTTAAACCTATGCATATAAGGACAAACCAGAAATTGCTAGATATGCTGTCTTAATTGCAGTGCTTGCTAAGCTACATACTGAGCCAAAGGGAGAAATGATTTAACAATGTGCAGAGAACTGAGGCACAAGTATGCTATAGAACCAGCAATAAAAAGTCCTTCTGAATTTAACAACTTGGTTTGGGGAGATTGCTTTTTGGATGAAAGGACTACAAGTCTCCGTAATCAAATCCACCAGTGTTGGCAAAGCTATAAAAATGAATAGATCAAGCTCTTGTTTCATCTACACTCCCAGCACAAGGTAGCTTGCTTTGTTTTGCAAGTTTCCTCGTGTCCCCAAGGCAGAAATATGATTCTCATGGAGATCATACTTTCTTGATAGACTAGATGTCTAGTCTCTAGGCAAGGAAGTTTAAGCAATGCATTTAATTGTTCCATTCACAGCACCCTCCAGTTACATACTCTAGGATCATGTACTGCATGCTAGCATACTTTAAAACTTTACCCTTTTTTGGTTTTGATTGCCCTTTGGTTATGCCCTGCAAGTTACTCATGCTTAATTCCTGCAGTTTTTCACAAGGGAAATCAGTTTGTCAGAACCTTCGATGACATCCACAGACCCCTTTATTCCCTTCAGTTTGTCAATACATTTCTGATAATGAAAAATCCAGGAACAGCTACTGTCTTTGTAGTCTGTTTTTTATTCGGCACCTGGAAGAAAAGTCTGCTAACTCTCCCCTTCTTCACCCAAGTCTAGTCCGTTCCAGTTCTGGACAGCTGAAGAAGTACTTCTAGTCTTTCTCTTTCCCTGCCCTCCAAGACAAGTATTTTCCACCTTCTTCTTTCTGCTTGTACAGCTGCAGTTCAGCTTTCTGATCTGGCTGAAAACTAATATTTTCACTGGATTAGCTTTCAACCTGATCTTATAGGTTGCTAGTGCCCACAAAAAGGAATGAGATGTGAACAAGCGGCTGTGACCACCCTTCTGGCCGCAGCACTGCAGCAGCTTGGCTTAAGTCAATCACGAAGCTGCCCACTGAATAGGAGCATTCACCTCTCCCACTCCACTCTGTTCCTCGTGGTGCTCAGGCAGGCTATCAGCATGCATGAAAGCGTATTTTATGGCAAGAGACATTCCAGGTTACGAATCTCTCACTCAAAACTTTAAGCATGTCTTTTTAATGGCAAGAACACCTTGCCTTTAAGTCAACATCTTGTAAACTTTTTGATTCAATAAATCACGTCGTTAGCTTCTATAGACCTCCACCTTGTTTCTTCTGGGTTAATCAGAAGGAATGTAACAGCATGCTAAAACTAGGCATACTCTTCTGAATTACTGCACATCTTCTAAGACAGCTCAGCTCAAGAGAGCAACTAAATAAGCACAATATGGAAAAAGTAGAAGCTAAAACTGAAACACTTAATATATCAGATATCAAGTTACTATTCTTCCTCTGTGGTCCATCCAACTCGCACAACTTGAAAAGAGCAAGCAAAGGCCGGTAGGAAAAACTGTCCTGTGAAAAAGAATTAAGCAAGTTTGACTGAGGCATAGTTGTGAATTCAGTAGGGAAACTAATAAATTCAGACAACCAGATGTAGCATCATTAATCTCTAACTACACTTACATCACACTTAGTACTTCCCAATGTCTTCTGCCTGGAGATCTCTACAAAATTTCTAAAACTAAAATGAGCAGCAAGTATTATTCCTATTTTAAGATACAGGATGAGGTGAGCTAGTAGCGTGAGCTGCACAGGTCAAGGTCTGTGGCAAAACTGGGAACAAAGTCAAGACCTTATTTTTTATCCAGTGAGATTTCAAACATTAGAACAGCTTCTCTCCAAGTTTAAAATGGAAAGTCTGAATCCTCCATATGATGCGTGCAGCAGAGAAAAAGTCTCCCTGGAGTTGGAAGACTACTATGCCTTGCTGTTACAGAAGGTCTTTATTAGACTGCAACAAGTATGTGTTGATAGGCGAGCATATATCAATAGCACTTCATTTGCAAGCCTGGACCCTTGGCTACAGTATTTCTGTGTGAATCAAAACTACACACTGTTCCCAAGAATGCACAAATTAGCTGAGCCTTTAAAAAAGCACAGGCCTTTAAAAGGTCAGCACATCACATGCTTTAAGATCATGATTTTTCTTGGAGTCTATGAAGTATGAATATATATTGAGCAGCAGGAATAAAGCAGGAGAGAACTGAAAAACACCACTGCACCCATTTTATGGCTTTAGAGCAAAGACCATACATTTTCACTTCTTCCCAAGAACATTCTCCTATGAAAAAAAGTTCAAAGTTCAATGGAAAAGATTGCAAAGCGGAGGTAGAGGTGACAAAAGAATCATAAATTAATTTCTTAACTAAGCTCCCTTCCACTTCTGCTAAAGTGACAAACACATTAAGGGTGCACAAGCACCAAAGCTGTAACCCAGTCTCTCTTTCCTCCCCCACACAACATGCCAGTAGAGTGTCACAGAAGAACTGATTTCTGAAAAGCTCGTTACAAGATTAAAAGGCAATTATCACGTATACAGAGTCATGAACCTGCAGAATGCATTACAGAGAGAAGACATCCGTGTCATCACAGGGGTAGAGACTGAAAAACTACATATCAACTCAGCACGGTAAAGGGGAATTTAAGAAGCTAAGCCCAACTTTTACAAATAACTCCCTACAGAGCTGACAGATCTCAGATTTTAAGGACTCCCTGAAACGTTGCCCCTCTCTTCCCACAAGAAACTCAAGTTTATTTTAGAAGAGTTCTGGCATACATAGCAGGGTCCTAACTATTCTGTAACATCTGCTGTATTTTAACAGTTGTTTCCACTTGAAGGACACACTGACTTTTCCCTCTCCTACAAAATGGTTACTCTTCCTCCTGTTTTACATCCAGGTTACTCATAAAAAGCAAGCTAAATCAGCAAAATATGATTTTATAAAAACAGAGGCAGTCTATTCAATTGTAGTTTAAACTACTGAGGGTTTGTATTAGAAACATTATGGCTCTTCTATCTGTTTTGTTACTGCATGATAAGGAGATAGAGCTGTTACGCAAGAGAGTGAGCAGTCCTACTCAGGGATCAGTTGGGTCTCAAAATACAGCTCAGTACCATAGTTACTAGAAATGTGAACTCTTAACTGCAAACTATCTCAGACTTCTGTATAACCTTGGATAACTATAAACTCTTCATTCGTCACACACAACATAAGGAAAGTCTTCATCTAACAGGGACTGGAAATAAAGTTGAGCATTTGCAAATTTCATCATCAGCCATAAACCCTGCTAATAAAGAATCTAGGTAAAGCAAATCTCATCCATTTCCAGAACAGCCTTCCGTCAGGGATGCTCTGGTGACTTTCTAATAAAACCTTTTGTTGTGCAGAAGAGGCAAATGAACTGAACAATTTAAGCAGTCACTTAAGTAAAGTAAGACTTTACTTAGACATGCAGTGTTTTATCAATCCATCTGTTATTGTCATAGTTTCCTGAAAGAGTGTGTGTGTATATTAATATACACAAAGTGTGTATTAGAACCCACTTAATTTCTGCAATGGTGAACTTCAGTTCCTGTCTTCCACAGTGTATACGCACTGAACAGGATAAGAGAAAAATCTGAAGATGTACAAGACTGGCCCCTCAAGTAAAAGCTCTGATAAACCAGCTACTCTAAGAGGCTTCAGATAACAATGGGAATTATTGTACCACAAAGTAAGGGTTCGCAACTCGAATACCTGCCACAGATTTCAATGATCTGTAACCTGAATGGCAAAAGAGAAGAGGCTAGTTTGGCATGTGTTTCCTCTATTTATTTCACATTAACACCAGATGTTGAGGCAAGAAAAAAAAAAAAGTTATACCTTGATTTTAGTTTATGCCCAAATCCTGATGCTTTGTACTATGCAAGGATCGTAGATTTCGATAAGATAAAAATGTCTCCAGCCACTTACCTTTGAGCTTCTGGAGTTCATCTCTCAGGTCAGGCCCAGCATGCATGAATATACTTTCAGATACTGGATTCTTATCAGTAAGAGACTCATTACTAGTGTTTACTATGGCTGTGCAGTTCAATAATGCTACATCTCCTTTCCTGAGGAAACAAGGAAACAGGTTACTGCAGGCTAAATGTACAATTAAGCAGGATATTCTCAAATAAGCACTGACAAGCAAGGAAATGCCAAGTTAAAGGAAAAGCTTTAACAGTACTCCAGTGCCCACATACCCTGACATGCTCACCATGCAGAATCATCCTTTGACTCTAACTGATGAAAAAGATTGCATGCAACCCATCATTTCCTCAAAAACTCCCAGCCTCAACAGTAACTTAGTGATGTAAAAAAGACAGCGTTAGAGTTGTACGTAGGGCAGTTTAACTAGCAGAACATGCGAAGCAGCGTGCTAAACTGAGAGAGCGTAATGTGTTCCAAAACACCATGTATTCTCTCTTGGAGACAAGAGGACAGTCCTTGTCGTATATTGCTTTCAAAACTTCAACAATTTTTTCAATGTACTTTTTTCAGTTTGCATACACGCTATTCAGGGCACCTTACTGCTGCTGCTCCTCCTCAGACCACTGAGGATCTAGAGTGACACAGCAGCTAGACAAGTTTTCATTGCTTTTGTTCCGAAATCGTGAACCCGCAATTTGATCACGTTCATTCTGCTGTTTGAGGACCAGACATGCAGAAGATAAACAAAGCAGAGATGCATAAGAGACAATGGAGTAGCAGAACTCTGACCTGCTTTTTGTCACAGCAGCAGCCATTAGAGATTTTGGGATCAAAGAGCATAGGAAGGGAAATAAAGATTCCCACGCACGGGGAGAGATTCAAGTAACAGTTGAAATTGCACACATTTATTACACCCGAGCCCAAGTCATAAAGAGATGTTTAACCTTTTACTTCTATCTCTCTTTACTTAATCAGGTTCAGGAAATCCATGAACAGTCCTATTTCCTTCATGTATTAACCAGAAAGACGTTCAGGCTGATCCCTGAATCTGTGTCCCTGAGAAATCCTTCTCTCTTCACATTGATTAACAAAGAGTTACTCATCTAGAGAGCAGGTTCAAGTATCTGAGTTACAGGAAAGAAAAACTGATGGAGTAAGTTCACCTCAGCACACTGTACTTTATCAACAGATTTTGGCAGAAAAACATGGAGACAGAACATGCAATATGGGGGGGGGAAGCCCAAAGCAAGCCACTAGAACCACATGAAAGAAAGAAATACTGATCAAAACCAGAAAAGTGAAAGCAGAATAAAGCCAGCAAAGAAAGAGAAAAAACTAGTAGACAGCAAGTATATTTTTTAAAAATTCAAAAAAACTTTTATCAAAGTGCCCAATTAGGTTTTGATGTTAAGTGTACAGTATGACAGTAGGAAGTACAGCTCCAGTCAGTTGCATCAAGGAATGCCTATGAACATGCAAATTACAACCTATGGTGGAGCAAATCTCAGACTTGCAGATTCACAGTGAACAAAAAGATTACTTTCTTCCCAGACCCGTAATGTTTGATTCAAGAAAAGAGGGCTTGAAGGCTTTATTCTATAGCAGTGATTGTTACACAAGGCAGTCGGATCCCGCAGTAAATGGAGAAGAGATGGCAAACACGCCAGAGCCATATGCAACTTACCATAAGATTATTTTCGCGTTGATGTCTTTCCTGTAGGGAAAAGGTGATCTAACATCATCTCGAGCTTTTTCAACAGGATTTTGGTGAAGGTCCAGCTGCTTAGCCTCATAGGCATCAGTCCAGCCTGGCAAACTGTCAACATCCACAAACTGGGAAGGAGCACCCAAGGGATCCATGGAATGGAAACAACAACTCCCTTCCTCTGCTAACTTGTCACACTCCAATTCTCACTGGAGTCTTCCAGGTGCTTTAAAGGAAGAAAATCAAACCAGGTCACCAGCTGTTCACCAAAAGGGATTCCTGTAGAGCCAGACCTTTCACAAGACTGCAATGCAATTACAGGTACCAGAAAAACAGATTTCCAACTCAATCGCTCCCTTTCTGTTTCATTATCTGTATGCAAAAAGGCAATGCAAATACCTGCAGTAAGACAAACCTTTTCCAAAAGTGCATGATGAAAACACCTTCTCTATTAAATTGGTCCAACTGGCTTGTGCATTTCAAAAATGCTGAAAACAAATTCCCAAGGGTAGAAAGGACCTTAGTCTTTCTGAAAACTATTATTTCTTTATCTAAAAAAAAAAAAGCAAATTTGTAGCAGGGTATGTATAATCTATCACTTCGGAGATTTTGGTCTAGCCTTGGGTTTTACTTTAAAAAAAAAGACCAAAAGAAAATACACAACCTCCCAAACCACCACAATCCCCAAAACCCTAAATGCAAACATGCCCTTACAAACAAAGCAATGAAAACATCCTCCCTCCCCCTCAAATCGTACAACCCTTGCGGTTCAGTGTATTCCAAAGCACCCCAAATAAGACTTACAGTTGCTTAGTTCTTACAGTCACGCACATAGGCACAAAACTCCTTCACCCAAATAGGTTTTGCAAGAAAGGGAGCAAAGCTGTAGATTTTAACGCTGGCCCAATGAACTTGCAGGCTGAACTCTGTCATCTGACTCTTTTTTTGTTTTGCTTTAAAAGGCTGAGATGACACTCGTTGCTAGATTAAGACTCAAATGCGATGAAACATACTGTTCAACTGCCAGCACATAACACCTCGGCTACTACGTTTTCACTGTAACTACTAAACCATACCAGTGAATTAAGCTAGCACAAATGCACTCACATAAGTAACTTCAGTTGCCACATACACACCTACTATTTAACCTTTTTCACAGGTTCATAACTGATAATAATTTTGAAAAGATAGCACCCACAAGTGGAAATTCTGGAATGTGAATCATGAAGTATATTCATGAAAAAAGAAACCCCAAACCAAAACAACCAAACATCTAAACTCAAACTGAGGGATAACAAAGGCTGGCGCTAGGACAAAGACAGCCGTAAGAGCATCTAAATAAGATTTTTTTGCCGTGAAGAGCTGGGAGAAAGGCACCGAACAAGAAGGTAAGAGTGGTCAGACTGGCTACAACCAAAAGCTCATCTATGATGGTGGTGATAGCATATGTTCGTACATTTCATGCGGTTTGTTCAAACTTTTATGGTTTTAATATTTTGTACCTTCTATGAAAACTGGTTTGCTGCTAGATGATTGTAAAAGTGAGATTTGATAAATGATCATATATTAACATTATGGTTGAAACAATAGACAGAGGGTAACTGGGGAGATAATTACATAAGTGTAGTCAAGTGATTAACTAGTAATTATTCATAAGTTTGGCAGTTCTTTGCTCTTATGACTAGATGTTCCTATATCCTAGATAAGAACAACATTGAAACTGACCACGGGATTGAAACCACGTTAAGCTTCAAGATCAAAGAACAAGGACAAGAATAAAGACTTTAAGGTCAGACAACAAGAACTTCAAATGGGTCAGTGTTGGCAAAAGCAGCCCTTTGACTCCAATGGATCCTTCATTGCACATGATAAGATGTAGGCAGTACTGTGATAATCAGTTATAATCGTTTTTACATAGATGTATGCTAACCTGATCAACATGCAGTTAGTTATTCTATATAACCTGTTTGTGCTAAAGCTGTGGCACGCACG
>JAVJGG010000031.1:2073583-2140456 GCA_035590195.1 Aviceda cuculoides | reverse complement strand
AACGCTGAGGGAAACGCTGAGGGAAACGCTGAGGGAAACGCTGAGGGAAACGCTGAGGGAAACGCTGAGGGAAACGCGCCCCGACCGTTACAAACGGCCGCCGCACGTGCCCCCCTCGCGCACCGGAAGCGCGTGGCGGTAGGCACGGGGGAGGAGGACGTGAGGTAATGAAGCCAGCGACCGCCCAGGGGCGGGGTTATTCCCGGAAGCGGAAGGGCGCGGAGGTCTCTCCGTTTTTCTGGGTGATGTCGCCAAACCGGCGTCGACCGAGACCCTCTGACCGGGCCGGGCTGGAGGCGGCGGGGCCTGCCCGTGAGTTACTGCGCCGTCGTTCCTGGGGAGGAGCCGCCGTTGCTGCTGCCGGTTCCCCTCAGATAGGAGCTGGGGCGGGGGGGGGGGGAGAAGCCGCTGACCGCTCCCGCCGGTCTCACCCCCGGCGGTGCCGGTTACCGGCTGCAAAAGGCGGGAGGGACAGCGTTCTCCTCATGAGGAGGGGTACGACACCCCACCCCTAGGGTCTGGCTTTTTTGGGGGGGCGGGGAGGGGCTCTTTGTTCAGCGTGGTGGGCCTGCCTCTGCTGCAGGAGGCCCCGGGTAAGAGATTGGGGTGGGGGGGAGATATCCATGAGGAGCTTATGTGCACCCCTCTCCTTCTGCCTGCCTCTTACCGTCGTGACTAGGCCCCCGTGTGCGGCTCTTCATCAGAGGGAAGACAGTGGTACCAAAAAGCCGGTTGAAGAAGCTCTCTGAGACTGGTTTTTTTGGAGTTTGAGAAAGCGGGCGTTCTTTATTGCAGCGCTGGGTGCGCGGGGGATAATTCCACCTAGCGTGCGTGCCACAGCTTTAGCACAAACAGGTTATATAGAATAACTAACTGCATGTTGATCAGGTTAGCATACATCTACGTAAAAACGATTATAACTGATTATCACAGTACTGCCTACATCCGATCATGTGCAATGAAGGATCCTTAAAGTCTTTATTCTTGTCCTTGTTCTTTGATCTTGAAGCTTAATGGGGTTTCAATCCCGTGTGGTCAGTTTCAACGTTGTTCTTATCTAGGATATAGGAACATCTAGTCATAAGAGCAAAGAACTGCAAAACTTATGAGTAACTACCTCTACTAGTTAATTGCTTGGTTATACTTTCGTCTGTTGTTTCAATCATAATGTTAGTATAAGATTTCTAATAATTACTTACTAAATCACTTTTTTAGTCACCTAACAGCAAACCAGTTTCTACAGCTGGTACAGAATATTAAAACCATCAAAATATTTAGGCACACCGTACAGAATGTATGGAAATGCGCTATCAAGAACGAGGCTTTCCTGGGTAGCCCTCCCTGGGGCTGCGGGGGTTGGTGAGGATCACAGAGGGGGTGTGTGTGTGTATTGTGGGGCTCTTCTGGACTACCTGAAGCAAAGGTATTGGTGTTAGTGGCTTGTGTTTTAAGGGAAATGTCACCTCCACAGCTTCCCCCTTTCTCTGTAGTCTCAGCACACCTTTGGGTTCGCTGGTGGTGCGAGTCTGCAGCTCTGGCTGCGGCCTGGCTGAATGTCATTGTTGATCCTTTGAGATTTGTCTTTGGTACCTCAGCTGGGGAAGAGTGATAGCTGTGACTGGAAAGCTGTTCCCTGTTTAGCTGGTGACCAGCAGCAGCACTGTGTGAAAGTTCAGGGATGAAACGGGGGTGTTGTGGAGTTTGTGTTTTGCCTGTGGAACTGGGCTTCCCATGTGAAAGTTGTATCCCTTAGGGGGTTTGTGAGCTGTAACTTTAAGGACTTTGCCACAAGTTTACTCCTGTCAGATTCTGAAATCATTCTAAGTACTGCTGTCTGCTACAAACTGAATTCACGGTTTGCTTTACAGCACCTAGAGTGGTGACTGCTGGTGTGTTGTTTCGGAGATGTTTTTATCATTCTCAAGTTCTTGGGTGGTCTGGGGAGAAGCAGTTCTGTCCTATACCTGAGAAAGGCCGAGCAAGAGAGGATAAGTCAGGAAGAACCTTTCAGACTTTACTCTCAAACAATATTCCTTGCTGTCTGGCATTTCAAATGCAGGGGCAGAAATTTGGGCTTCTGAGTTCCAGGCCTCATTCCGCACCAGTTTCCTATTTGATTATGAGAAATTACTTCTCTGCTAGCTGCTGTCTGCCTTGTAAAGTGGGGCTAATGACACTGTGCTGCAGGGAGCTGAAAAATAAACTTCTAAAGTGGCAGCAGCACTCAGCTGGAAGTTCAGTAGAAGAGCAGAGTATGTTCTTGCTGCTGTGCAAGTATCTGGCTCTGACATGTCATTTATCAACATTATACATGTTTTGTCTCTTAAAAATTGCAGGTTCTTATCCTTAAGGGTCTCAAGCAGGAGGTCAGTTGCCTCTGCCCCTCTCCAGATGGGTTGCACTTGGCTGTTGGTTATGAAGATGGATCAATCCGTGTCTTCAGCCTCCTAAGTGGAGAAGCGAATATCACTTTCAATGGACACAAGGCTGCAGTTACAGCCCTGCAGTATGACCATCTGGGTGGCCGGCTGGTGTCTGGCTCAAAGGTGAGGGTTGCACATCTGGAGGACAGCTGTTTCATAGAGATGCTCCATGGAGAAGGCTGACCTGCACTAAGATGTTTGGTATTTTACGTGGGCTGTGTGGCCTCTGCCTATAGCTAGAGAATGGCAGTGAGAGGAGTTAGGGCTGCAAAACAGGGATGGAGTTGGGGAGCCCTGGGCTTGGAGACAAGCAGGGGCTGCAGGGCAGGAGTGGGGTGCTGATAGAGCTGTTAAAATGAAGAAGCTTGTGATGTCAGGAATAGCAAAAGCGACTCAAGCTGGGGCAGAGGTGCACTTATTGGTCTGAATGTACCTTTGGGGAAGGCATGTCACTTGCATTAATCACCCCTGCCATTCAAATTCAGAGTGAGAAGGTGTGCTCTCAGGTAATCTTTTCAGTCTCATAGCAGAGGTAGACGTTTTGCAGAGACAAATGCCAGTCCCTTGGAGACACTCTTGTCTGTTCCAGGATACAGATGTCATCGTGTGGGATGTCATCAATGAGAGCGGACTGTACCGGCTGAGAGGACACAAGGATGCTGTCACTCAAGTCCTTTTCTTGAAGGAGAAGAACCTGTTGGTCACCAGGTGAGCCAGATGAAGTGTAGTGGTCTATCAGGAGAGCAGCCATGGTTTTACTTGCAATTTAGACATCCTAGGTGCTGCAGCCATTTGTATTTTCCTTCTTGACTCATGAAATCTCAGACCCACCAGCTTCTTAGATGATCATATTAGAATATGATTTTGTCACGTCCAGATATTTCTTAAGTCTGGTGCCTGAATCCAAATGTGGTAAGTGGAACTGAAATGGCTATCCTGAAAAGTAGTGTTTGGAAAAGGGTTTAACTTGCTGGTAAAATTTTTGTAACAAGGAATAGTGAGTATATGTTCATTATGTATGTAACTATTTTTGCTGTGTATCTTGAAGAATTAAGCAGACTTACCTTCTGTCTGTGTAATTCACACAGCAATGTGACAGAAAAATTGCTTCCTAGTAAGCTGTAATTATAGGAATTAATTAAAAGATGATAGATGGTTTTTTGAGTTGGTTTTCAGTTATTCAGCATGAGCTGCTAGTTGACTGTATCCCTTTAATAATAAACGGTTGACAGAAGATACTCCTCCTCAAATATCAGTCAATAATTTTTTATTTATTAATATGCTAAAAAAGTGCATGCAACCAGTTAAGTGTAAAATTAGATCAAGTTTCTTGTGCTTTTTTTGTTGTTTCAAATGGAAAAAGTAGTATTTTGTTTGTTTGGTAGATGATGCCTGTTTCTCAATACAATTTCAAGTCTTTGCAGGTCAACTTTAGAAATACTTCTTAATTCTCTCAGTAGCTAAATTGAGTTAAAGAATTCCGCTCTTATTTATTTATTTATTTTATTAACAGACTAGAGACGTTACCCTGTTTTTCTGGAGATGCAAAGTTTTACTTCTTTACTTTAGGTTGGGTTTTTTTGCCCAAGCAGCTGACTGTAGTCTTCTGTGTACAGAATGTCTTGTGATATTTTCGTATGTCCAATTTACAAGTACCTTTGGATCCTACGAAATGAAAGAGATGGACTAACAGTAAATATCACTTGTAATCAGATTTTTTTGGTCCTGAGGGAGCTTAGTAGTGCAACAAGTTTTATATTTTGATTTATTTGAAACTTATTGAGGAAAATAGGCTCTAACAAAGTTACCAAAAAATAAAGAAAGTATTAATTGTTGTAGGTTGTACTGACAGAATCTATATAAATGTTGAAATTACTTTTCTTGGGTGCTCTTGTAGTATTAGGGTAGCATAACATAACCAGAAATGTGTTTTCAAGGAGATCTAATCCCGTGGGGGCTTTGAAGGACTGAAACAGCTGTAATTCTCCATTAGGAGGAGCAACTCCAAATCACTGTTCAAAACGAAGGAATCTGCTTTTCTTGTAGCTTGGTCAACGCACAGGCATGGCACACGTTGCGAATGGGGAAAGGGGTTTTAGAGTCAGCTTCAGAACTGATCAGTACTTTGCTCTTAGTGTTCTCATGCTAAGTAAAGAGTATTGTTCTCACCCTAAATAAGCGAGAGAGGAAGCTGTGTGACACGGGGGCTTGCAGCAGATCCAGAGGAGAAAGCAGTTTTCAGTGACTCGCTAGATACCTTTTTGCAGCACCTTTGTATTGCTATACTTCATTCTTGCATAGCTTGTGAAATTCAGTTTCTGAGCAGCTGCTCTGCAATGTGTTGTGGCACATTTTGGATTTTTTTGTATTTCTACCACTTTTCTAAGCATGTGAGTTCTGGCAATCTTTCCTCATGTCTTGAGTTTTTCTTTGTTCCAGTGGCAAAGACACACTGGTGAAGTGGTGGGATCTGGACACCCAGCACTGCTTCAAAACTCTGGTTGGACACCGTACTGAGGTAAAGAGGATGTGTGGGGAGCTGTTGGGGTGGAGGGACTTTGCATTACATGTTATGGCTCACTTTGTGCTTTCCCTGCTTTCAGGGGTTGTAAACTGTCACCGTGATACATTTTGCTTGTCATTAGGCTTTAGGGGTGAGCAAATGAGAAACTTCCAAGCTTTCCAAGAGCTGTCATCAACGTGCAGTGGATGACAATTCCAATACAGGTGTTCCTGGAGGAGGTCCCAGCTAGATCCAGTCTCTTCTTCGTTGCCATTTAAATAAATCAATTAAAGATGCTCTGCTGTTTTTGTGATAGTTAAAGGAGCCATAAGCCAATTCCTCACATTGTTCCTCTGGACAGGTTTGGGGGATGGCTTTGATATCCGAAGAGAAGCGGCTGATCACTGGGAGCGCTGACAGTGAGCTGAGGGTGTGGGATATCACGTACATCCAGGAGGTAAGATATTCCCTCTGTAACCCCCGACAGTCTTGCCCAGCTGCTTGTCTTTAGACTAAGGTGGGGCTGGAACATGTTAAATCTGATTGATGTTCTGGGAAACAGAGCCAAAACAATGTCTTTTGCTGTCTGAGGGGTCCAGAAGCTGCTCTTGGGATAGACTTTGCTGTTTTCTGTGTTTTGAGCTTTCAAGTGAAGCTGTGAAAACTTCCAGAACAAGTTTTCCAGAGTGTGTCAGATCTTTCTGCCTTCTGGCTTATGGCTAGAGAAGACAGTCTTGTGGATGGGTGATAAGCAAGGGAGAACGTGGAGTGTTTGGTGCCTGCAGGCATGCTGTGGGCTACTCCTTTGTTGCAGTGTATGCTAACCACTTGTTCCTCCAGGGAAACGAGGTGTGAGACGGAAACCAGAACACTAGCTCTTGTGGTTTGAGGTATTCCTTATGTTTTGTTTTTTTGATCTGTGAACAGGTAAAAGACCCTGATGAACCAGAATCTAAGAAGAGCAAAGGGTCTTCACCTCGAGCAGAAGAAGACGCTGAAGATGATGAGACCCTAGAGTTGGATGAGCATCCTGAGGAAGTAAGCTCAGTTTTCCGTGCTGTCTTTGGGATCGTGTATCTAACCCCATTTGCATGGTACTGCTTGCAGAGCCAGCAGGAGTTTGAGTCACTCATACATTGCTTCTCTGTATTGGGTTTATACCCCGAGTGTCATATTTAGCCTGTTAGGGAAAATGAGGTGATTCTTGTCTTGCTTCATAACATCTTCCTCAGCAGCAGTTGTTGCCTAACCTACCTGCAAAACTGCAGCAGGAGTATGTGCGCCAAAACATGTGCACATGTTATCCTCCACTGAAAGCTTTTTCTTTGCCTTCTGTTTGGGGAGGACTAGCAAATGTTTAAAGTTTGACAGTGCTAACAGAGCTCTTTCATCAAACAACACAGGAATAAAATAGTTACTAGCTGGTTGGCAGCTGCTGAGTTCAGTGCTGATGCTCAGCTTTGCAGGTCAGTAGCAGAAGCTGAGAGGTCAGAGATGCGCCATAATGAAATACGGTGTGAGATTCAATTGCAGAAAGCTATTCCCACTTGTGTTGCTGGTGGAGACTTTACTGAATCTGTCTTTCTGGTGGAACTTTCTGGGGTCCTGCTCAGATTTCAGACTGCTTGTACTTATGGTAGATACCTGACCTTGTTAAATACTTTTCCAACTTCCTCTCCAGAGGATTTATCTTCCTTCAACCACATGTTTAAGAATCTCTGTTCTCACCTTCTCTGCCTCTTCTGGCAGAGGAACTGAGCTCTGCTGCCTTTGTAACATAAAAATTCAGCTCTGTCTCTTAAATGGCTATGGCTTGCCAAAAAAGTTAAGTTATTCTTCCACTGAGACTGTCGGTGATTATTTTCAGCTAACATACAACAAAACGTAAGGAGATAAGCCTGTAGCTCACACAAATGCTTGTTTTGTTTCTAGGTTATCCTTGCTAGCTGTTCTACCAGCACCCTGTAGGTTCATTTCCCCCTCTTCTCCTCTTGACTTCCCTTGCCAGTATGTTTCTGAGTTTGCTTGAGAAGATCACTTGACCTTTCAGACCAAAGTTCTTTTCCTTCTTTCCCTATAGCGCCTTGTAAAGTGCAGCAAAGTTGGATCCATCATGCGGGAAGGGAGAGACCGAGTAGTTACTCTTGCCACAGACCAAACGGGCAAGATTTTGGCCTGCCATGTAAGTAATGGGGGGCTCTGCTACTGAGCTGTAGAGGAGGCTGTTGGAGACCTTGGGTAATTTCTTAAGGGCCAGCCAGGGCTTTGCATGCCTTCGACTTTGTTTGCCCTGTCTCTAGGGAACAGATGCTGTTCTGGAAGTGTTCTCTGTCCTTTCTGAAGAGGAAGTCCAAAAGAAAGTGGAAAAGAAAATTAAGAAAGCAAAGAAAAAAGCCAAGTAAGCAGTCTTTTGGATGTATTTGGATGCTGTCTGTGTCTAGAGAACTGTTAGAAAAGCCCTTCAGCAGCATGACAGGGTGGTTGAACTCCAAGCTACTAGTCGTGCTGTCTGTGCTAGCTGTTGTGTTTTGGGGGTCACTGTTCCTGTGCATTCTTGAGGCTTGTCTGAGCAACGCTGCTCCCAGTGACTAGGGAAATACCTTTCTTTCTGAGTCTTCCCCCTGCAAAAAACAGCTAATGGGTGCAAAGGAATGGACATAAAATGAGTTTTTCAGAGCTGCTCATTTCTACCTGACATTCATATTTACACTGCTTGGTGCATCAAATAAAGTCCTTGATAGGACGTATGGGAATGAGAGTTTCATCTGAGAAGTCAGAGTGACTCTGATACCTCATCTCCTGTTTTACAGCAGGCAGAGATACAGGTGAGAGCTATCTTAACGTTTACTTTGTGTTAAGTGTCTCTCTGGGTATCCTGACACTTAACAGGTGCCTTGTAACAGCCCTTAGGGAGAGGTCTGGCTCTAGGGAAGAAACTGAAGCACAGGGCATGTAAATCTGGAGATGCATTTTGGCAATGGTGGGGGACTTGTGAGTGGTAGGAGATGATGTCCCTCACAAACACAGCTTTCTACTGTCAGTTTTGTATCCCATCTTTCTAACGTGCCTTGTTCAAGTGCTTTGGCTCCAGAGGAGGTTGTCTTTTTTAAGGCAGTTTGTCTCTTTAGTAGTCTGCATACCAGCATAAACTTCACTGTCTTACCCTGTTCTTAAATGTAGTTAGCGCTGTTGGATAAGAGGGTGGTTGTTTTCAGCAGGCTGAGTGGTTTCCTTATGTTGTTCTCTGTCTCTGTGTTAGTTTGTGTTGGCTGTGCTGGGTTATTTGACTCTCCTCCATTATCTGACATTTCTAGACAGAACTCTGAAGAGGAGCCTGAAAGGAGTGTGGAGCTGAGCCTGCAGGAGGAGATTCAGCGGGTCACTAACATCAAAGCTTCTTCTAAAATCAAGTGAGTGGAAAGCCTGTTGTAGAGACTGAGCTGTGGTTGTGCAGCTACCTGGGAGCTCAATATAGGCAGAGGTGAAAGAAGTTTCTCCCTCGACATATTTTCAGCTTGGAGCTGCGGAGAGGCTTACCATGATCTACCATGAGTCCGTTCACACCTCTTCCACAAGTGGTCCCCTTCTTGCACAATTCTTGGCTTAGGGTGCTCTTGTTTGTGGCATGCACTCTGTCCGTATTCCTCTTTCCCAGTTGTTCTTGATGTTTGATCCCGCCTACATTTTGCCTTATTGCCCCTGTGTACAGCTCTGATTTTGTCTAATCAAACAGGTCATTTGACTTGATTCTCTCTCCAAAAGGAGAGCTGAAGATCGTACTGCTGCTCCAGAACAACATCATTGAGTCGTACAACCTGAACCTGTCAGCACAAGTGCCGCAGGCTGTCCGTGTGTCCAAGATAACCATTGGAGGCCACCGCAGTGATGTCAGGACGTTGGCTTTTAGCTCTGACAACATTGCCATTCTCTCAGCAGCTGCAGAGTCTGTAAAGATTTGGAACAGGTATGCAGTCCAGTTGTGTCCGTTCCCTCTGCCCTATGTGTGTCAGTCTCCCAGAACTTGGGGGTGCTGTGTTCAGAGAGGCAGTGATAATGAAGAGGGGACGGTGGAGAAATATAAAATAGTGAATGAAGTAAAGGAAGTAAACAGAAAACTGTTTGACTTCCTTCCTTTTTAGGGAAACTGAGAAGCTATAGAGCTAAAACTGCATAATTAACTTGTGGAGTTTGATGCTGTAAAGCAGCACTGAGGCTAAGTATAGTGGCAGGTATGGAAAGACAAATCTCTAAACACAAAGGTCATACGTAGCAGCCCAGTATAGCCTATTTCGTTGTTGTTGTGGTGTTTTGTTTTTTTTTTTTTTCCTTTTTAATAAGAGGTACTAACTGTTACCCTAAACTAGCTACTGCCTGTTCTTTAAGGAACATGTGGGTTTCTTGGCAGCTTATCTGAAGGATCTAGTATTGGACTGAGTAGGCTGCTCTTTTGATCTAGAGTGTTGTCCCAGTGTTTTCTGAGGGGTGCTGATTTCAAGCTCTGTTTCCTTTGAGCATGCTATCTTATACTCCTCCCTCTTCTCCTGAACAACGGGAATTGCTGTTTCAGAACAGGAGCTCTGTCCTTGCTCATAACATCAGTAAGTCATCATGGTGGACTATGTAATGGCATGTTTTTATGGAAAATGTTCTTAGCAGTAATGCTGGATAAGGGTGGTGGTGGTGTATCTTCTGGCCCCAGCTGAAAAGACAGCTGTGGACAGAGGCCACTCTGGAGCATGTCTACTTAGTGGGCCAGATTTTGTGTGCGGTAACAAGTTTTGGGCTCTGCCTTTGTCCACAGATCGACCTTGCAGTGCATCCGGACAATGGACTGTGAGTATGCGCTCTGCTCACTCTTTGTCCCAGGAGATCGGCAGGTCATCGTTGGCACCAAGGTAAATAGTGTCCTTCTGCACGCCAGACTGCCCAGGTCTGGAAATGAGTTATGAAAATGTCGTTAAGGCAGCCTTACAGAAAATGCATTGCATCTCCTGATCTGGAGCACTCTTGTTTTAGGTGTAAAAACCGCTCTGACAGTCAGGTTCTGCTCTGTTCCCAGACTCATTATGTAGCTCTTGTGGCTTGAGCTGGACAGCTGGGGAAAGCTTTGGGAAGTCCCTGATGGAGATCAGGAGTTTGGCTGTCCGTTGGGTAACAGCCATCTAATGAAGCTGGCTGTTTGGGAGATGGGAGGCAGGGGTGCCCTCCTTCTAGGAGCTATCGTGTGTCTTGAAGGCAGAGGGGCTGATTTGTCCTCTATGATGTGTCTTCCTCCCCAGACAGGGAAGCTGCAGCTGTATGACCTGGCTTCTGGGAGTCTGGTGGAGATGCTTAATGCTCACGACGGGGCGGTGTGGTCCATTGCTCTTTCACCAGACCAGGTAACTCACAGCCACCCTTCTAAGTATCATCTGTTGCACACCTTTTCGTGTAGCTCCTTCCTGTAGTGCTGTGCTTGCACTACTGATGGGAGCATGGAAACCCCTCATCCTGGGAGCTGGAGGATGCAGCTGGTAGCGTCTAAGAACTTGAACTGTGGATACATATGCATCTTGATGAAATATCTCTCTAGTTGTGTGGCACATGGCAATGAGTCTTTGGGCTGAGCGGGGCCATCCTCCTCACCTCATCTGGCTTCCGCGTGATTGAGAATGCTCAGACTTGCCTGGTCCGTGTGTGCAGCAGTACATACCTTGTGGGTATGGGAGACCTTCAGCCCCTTGTAGTCTGATGCAGTGTCTGATTATTCTCGTTGTTAAATTTGCTGCTTGGTTGCTGAATTAAAGATCTCATTAACATAGCGATGTTTTTTCTTTGTGTTGCACCCTTCTTGACTGACCAAATCACCATCCCCATCTGTCTGATGGTCATGAGGCTGAACTTCTGTCCCTGCAGGATGTATTTTCCAGGCTCTTAATTGTTCTTTTGGTACTTTTTAAGTTACTGTAGTCTTTTTTTGTTGGTGGCCCCAGAATCTGGGTGCACTGCGTGATAGGAATTATACCAGTGCCTTTTGAATCCATCCAAGGACTTAATTTGCTCTTTTGATGATTCTGGAGTGAGAATGTGTATTCAGATAATAATCCACTGTGTCCCTCAAAGCTCATTTTGGGGCACTGCTTTGCAGGAGGCATTTATGTGGGGCTTAGATCCTTGCTTCCTAATGTACAAATTAATGTTTTGGTTCTGTTTGGGCACTCTTTTTCACATAGATTGAATAGCTCTGACGTTATATAGATATAGTGAATTGGTTATTTTTTCTAATCATCCATAAAAGCTGTAAGCAGTACAGTGTCAAGTTATTAGGTATTTCTCATTTAAAATTAAACTTTGAAACCTCTTAGTAGCTGGTCTTTAATCCATGGAGTATGTGCTCTATTGAAGTATATTATCCTAGTTTTGTAATGAAAATGTAACACAAGACCAAGAGGCATGCCTTGCATGAGCAACACTTACTATTATCAACTACAGTTTTAATCTTGGAAAAGGATAATCCCTGCCAAAGTAATGTTCCATAAGGTCTCTTCTCCATATTCAGTTTACTTTCTTTGATGGAATCTGTAATTACCTGTTACTTCTGTTGACCATACTCACAGTTGTCAGGCCTGCCTGTTTACTCTGTCTGAATTACGGGGTTACATTAGTTTCTTCCCCAGTATTTCTGAAGTTGCTGACAACGGACATTGACAATTTAGAGAGCACTTCATTCTGCTCTGTAAAAGTCTTGGATGCCAGGAATCTGAACCATTGATTTATAAATGTCTGACATAGGTAGCTGCTTTTTGACAGCCAGTGAGTTTTTGGAGCAGTTTTTCATCACTGTCTTGTAATGTGATTATGATACGTAGTTTTTCCCTGAGCACAACAGATGAGAAATGTTTACTGAGCATTGCTGTTTGATAGTTCTCATGCTTCCCTCTAGAAATGGGCCAGTACTACTGAAAAGATTGTTTTCTTTTTAATGTTCCCATTTTACATGTGCACACTCGCTCCATTTAGCCTAACCACCCTGGCTGTAGAAATTGGCTTGTATCTTTTACTCCTTGTATCAGTTTTTCTCCATTACCACAGTTCAGGTTCATACTGGTTTCTATCAATTTCCACTTTCTCCTTTTCATTGTGTATGCCTTTCTTCTTCTTCTTACGTGGTCATGTTGCCCTAGAAGCCAGGGTGGTTTTTAGTGGAATCAAAACCATAGCAAGTAATAACCTGCCTGAGATTCATTCACCCTACAGATTAAAACATATGGGACAGATTTTACCCTTGTTCTTAATGTAAAAGGGATAATGTTGAACTGTTCTTCCTGTAAAAGGCTGTGCTTGTGGGTTGGTGGTAACATGTGTGTGATCCAGTAACAGTGAGAGTGTCAGCTTGCCCACAAAACCCAAGCACATCATTACCTACAGCTGAGACAACTGCATTCGGTCCCAAAGTTTCTGTCCATGTCCTGATTTACATTTGGAGTCTGTCTTAGAACTCCCTGCCAGAGCTTTTGAAATTGTTGTTGTTGCTCAGCCAGTGGGTAGTGTATGCTCCAACCAGAGCAAGTGCTCTTGGTGGTGTCCACTTAATCATTAATACTGTAGGAATGTGGGGCGTTTCAAAAACCTCCTTGTGTGTTGACAACTCCTTGGTGTAGAATTTGTCTGGGTTATAGCAAAGCTGTTTTCACAATAATTTTTTTGTTTCCCCTGCAGCGTGGCTTTGTGACAGGAGGTGCTGATAAATGTGTCAAGTTCTGGGAGTTTGAGTTCGTGAAGGATGAGAGCAGTGTTCAGAAAAGGTGAGAAAATAAACCTTTCTAGACTACACTCAGCTGCAGTATCCGTTGTCATTGATGGATGCTTTGGCCTTTGCTGCGCACTGCAAGAAGTGCCCATGACAGGTATGTGGAGAAGAGTGTGAGCTCAGTGCTGTTTTGTGAAGGTCTGACCTTAGCTGTGGAAGGGCACTTGCCACATTCTGATCCCTTGTTTCTGTGTGAGGTTGAGCTTCTAATCACAGGGTGGACCTCCAGATCATTAAGCAGTAAATTTAGCAGTGAAGTTTATCAGCCTGCAGTGCTGTGCTTATTTCCAGTCCTGTCTTGTTCAAGTCATAATGAGGAATGAGATGCCGCGTGTTAGAAATAACTCGCTTTCCCAGGGTGCAATGTGGGAGTTGTACTCATATCTCTTCCCAACTTGTTTGTTTGGGATAACAATTGTTTTTTTCCTCCTCTTGTTGCCAGGCTTTCCATGAAACATGTGCGCGTTTTGCAGCTGGATGAAGATGTTCTCTGTGTGCGGTACAGCCCCAACCAGAAACTGCTGGCTATCTCCTTACTGGATTGCACTGTGAAGATTTTCTACGTTGACACACTCAAGGTGCGTGACCAAATGGGCTGTGAGGCTGTGCAGGGAGTGATGTAACTGTAGCCTGAAGATCAGGTATACGTAGGAAAAGTGTCTCTTTATTGCAGGACACTAGTAAGAATCAGAGAGACCATGCATCCCACTTCAGGTGCCTCTTTGCTAGCAAACAGACAGAACTGTGGCTGGCCCACACTGGGGAGAAAATCCATTTTTCATCTGGAAAGTGTTGTGAACCTGCAGGTGGCAAGGTTCACTCTAAACCCTGCAGGCATGGTGGTACTCCAGAGCTGCGAGGCGCTGTAGGCGTGGGGATGGATGTGTCACACATGACATTAAATAGGGCATAGCAGAGGCAAAGCCTGGGGGAGGAAAATCTTCCTTGTGAACAGTGTGTGGTGGTTTTGCAAGTGACTGTTAGGGAATGGCATGAGACAGACCAGCACTGACAGATAGGCAAAGAGAAACAGAGATGAACTCCATAGGCAGTGGTGATTAGTGCCAGATTTAGCTCAGCTTGCTCGGGCACTTCTGCCATCATGGCCCTGGTGCTAACAGTGTTCAGGGCAAGAATGAAAGTGGGGCAGTGCTTGAAAGACAGAGCTCCTGAGGCAAAGCAGAACTAGCCTGGAGCTTGAGATTTTTGCACATCTCTACCCAGCATGTTTAACTGAGACACCTTTCTTCTGCTTCAGTTTTTCCTCTCTCTGTATGGACACAAGCTGCCAGTGCTGTGTATGGACATCTCCTACGTAAGTATCATTAGGGCTGTGTGTTAGGTAGGATTGCGGTGATATGGATGACTATGAGAACCTCTGCTGGCAGCAAAGCCTCTAGGATAATGCTTTCTTGTCACCTCCTTGCACCCAACTTAGCAGTTTCTTGACGGGACACAGCAAGCCCCTCCTTATCCCACAGTCCTGTGCTCACTGAGAGGGGTCATGGAGTAGCGGTTGTGGCAGAACAGACCAGGGCATTTTGTGAGTGAGTGGAAGTCAAAATGCTGTGGTGGTTCCCTACCCTCATCTGAAGAGCTACAGCCTGCTCTTTGCTAAAGTTACTGTGTGAGAGGAGCTTGAATTCTTTGTTAGTGGGAGCAGGGAGCAGGTGCTGAGGTGGAGCAGTTTCTTCATGCCTGGTCATTCTTGGGCTGCATCTTGCACTGGGCTGTCCTTGGAATGAGTCTCATTGGAAGCCAAAAATGTCAAGCTATAGCTAAGGTCTTAAATGCCTGCAGAGGTTCAGAAAAGAGCCAGAGTGCTGTCAGTGGTCTGTGCCAGTACCACAAGCATGGGTCACCCTGGTGAGAGGAGGTGGAGGGATCAGGAGGGCATGTTTCAGGAGCCAGGTATCCTCCTACTCAGCACCGCTTAGTCACTGGTTCAGCAGCAATTCCTCATGGGGCTGCCAGCCAGCTACCCACACCCTCCTCTCTCTTTGTTGCTCTGTAGGATGGGACTCTAATTGCAACCGGCTCTGCTGACAGGAATGTGAAGATTTGGGGCTTAGATTTTGGGGACTGTCACCGCTCTCTCTTTGCCCATGATGACAGGTCAGTCAAATCCTACAGCATCTCTGGGCTGTGGGCTATCTTCTCTCCAATGGGTTGTGATCCAGCAATAAGCCTTTTGTCCAGCATGGCGTGGGGGGAGGTCTGCAGTATTCCCCAAGTAAGTGAATTTGAGCCTTTTTCTCTTCTAGTGTGATGTACCTGCAGTTTGTGGCGAAATCCCACCTGTTCTTCACAGCTGGGAAGGACAGCAAGATTAAGCAGTGGGATGCAGATAAATTTGAACACATCCAGACACTGGAGGTAGGAAGTTTTGGAGACTGTTGAAAGGAATCGTTATCCCTGCATGAGCAGCAGTTCTCTCGGGGCTGGGAGCTGGGTGGTGTTTGTGTCTTACCTCTGCTGTCTACCACACAGGGGCATCACCAGGAGGTGTGGTGTTTGGCACTCAGTCCCAATGGAGACTACGTGGTGTCGGCATCCCATGACAAGTCCCTGCGCCTCTGGGAAAGGACGAGGGAGCCACTCGTTTTGGAAGAGGAGAGGGAGATGGTGAGAGTTGCATCCTTCCTGCCAAAGACAACTTCCAGACCTGTTTTCTCCCTAGCAGGCAGATTCTACTCTGTTCGAGCATGTATTGTGAGGATTTGTAGACTCACAGAAGGACTTCAGTAGGAAGGAAACTCAGGGGTCTCTAGTCCAACCCCTTGCTCACTGCAGGGTAACCTTAAAGCTGTATCAAACTGCTCAGAGACTTTTCTTGATACATGAACATCTCCAAAGAAGGAGATTTTCCAGGCTGTCTGGGAGCACCTGTTCAGTGCTGAACCACAGCTGGGGTTGGCAGATGCATTTGTTTCACATACCCAATTGGAAATTCCCTTGGAACAATTCGTAACTGTTGTCTTTTCACTGTATCCCTCAGAGGAGTCTGGCTCTGTCTCTGCTTCTTAAAGCAGTTCTTAGACCACAGTCAGGAAAGGATGTAGGAACATGTGCAGGAGCAGATAAGAAACCTGCAATAAACGGGTTTGGTTTTTTGTTTTGTTTTGTGTTGTGGTTTTTTGTTTGGTTGGTTGGTTTTTTTGTTGGTTTTTTTTTTTTTTTTTTTGTCCCAGCATGTTTGCAGAGAGTTGAGGTGACCCATAGGCAGCATTTTGATGCTAAGACAACCCTGGGACTTTTCTAGGCTTGTTTCTTCTGTGCTGTGTGTCAGGTGGAAGGTCTGGTGCTGAATTGCTGTTGTCTCTTGTCTCAGCTTGGTGGGCTGTCTAAGGGCTGTTGCTGCATCCAGAGCAGAGACCTTGATTTCTTTCCATCTGGGAGATTCCAGAGTTCTCCATGGGGTTGGGACCAGGGCCAAGTGCACATTTTGCACTGGCACTGTTGATCTCTGCTGACTTGTCCTGGTTTTGCAATGGGCTGCATGAAGCTGCAGGTTCCCTTGCTCAAAGAGTCTGGAAGGGACTTGCACCCTTGCTTGCTACTTGCTCACCTGTGTTAATATGTTGTGTTCTCATCCAATGTAGCAAAGAGAAGCTGAATATGAAGAGAGTGTGGCGAAGGAAGAGCAACCTGTGGTGAGTTGTACCATCTGAGTGTGTGTTAGTCTGACTGTACAAAGTCTGGAATAATGATGTCTGTAAGAGGCATAGAGGAGGTGTCAGGGAGGACTGATATTTTCTTGCTTCGAGGAGGTGGAGAGGGGAAGGTGCTGCTGAAGCTGTGGTTGCCCCATGATGCAGCTGACTGGTACTTCCTACAGACAACTTCGGGAGAGTGTGTGGAGCTGGCCAAACTACTACACAGTAGCTGTGGACATTGAAACCTTGCTGTGCTCTTGCCCTTCCCATCTCCCCATTTCCAGCTCCGTACCAGAGCTGGGCTGCCTTCCGACAGTTGCTTCCAGGTCCACGTAGCGCAGAACGGGTGGGGAAGCCTGATCCCTCTTGCTCAGATGCTTGGGTTGTGTGGCTGATTGTTTTGACACTGATCGGATCACTCGGCCTCTGTTGGCAGAACAAGAGCAGTGTTTACCTGCCTCCCTGCGAGCTGAGTGGTAGCACAGTGCCTCTGTTCCTGAGGAAGAGCTGTGCACTTGGGAAATCTTGTATTTCTGCAGATAAATGACCAGTTTAGGGAATGGGGCTGATGGTTTTTCTTAGCATGGACTGTGGTATGATGCAGGGGGTGCCTATGTCTATCAGCTGCGGGAGGAGGGAGCTGCAAACTCTGTATTTTGTAGGTGGCTGGAGAGACGCAAGGAGAGACAGGGCTGGCAGGAAAGAAGACTATTGAAACCATCAAAGCGGTAAGATTGTGTGGGTCTGCCAGCATTGCTTTGTGCCTCATCAGTCTCTCAAGGAGGGAGGCTGTCACAGGGTGGGAGCGGTATGAAGAGGAGTAACCTGTGCTGTCACATAAGGGCAGATTGCCTCTGGCTGCAAGAGCAGTCTGTCCTGCTCCATGGCCAACAGGGAGAGGTGTGGCTCTGGAGAGTCATGGGCCAGGAATTATCTGCTCCTGTAGCTGCAGCTTTCTCTGTCGTGTCATGTGTGAGACAGATGGGGCTGCTCTTGCCCTTTTGGGGTTTGCAGCACAAAGGAGCACAGGGCAGCTGGGACATTATGTAGGCATTAGGCCTCTGCTCGAAGGGCTGCCCGGTCCCGTGGGCATGTGTGGGAAGTGGAAATGTATTGCAGTGCCTGAGGTGGGAGGTGTACCCGGAAGGTGTGGGGGTAGGTAATTTCATGGCTGCAGATCTGAACAGTCTGGTGCTCCTGTAAATACAGAGGAAATCCTGAATCTGAAGAGTCAAAATGGGCTGACACTGGCTTGTGCCTCAAAGAGGAACTGCTTGCGGGCGGTAGAGTTCAGTGTCAAGGCAACAATTGAAGCTGCAGCAGAGAGCACTCGGGGCAGTGGGGGCAATGTGGGAGGTGTGTGACATCTTCAGGACATGACTGATGTGCTCAGGTTGGTGGTGCAGTCTGGAGTGGAGGTTATCTTTCTGAGTGAAATGTCCTGTGATGTTCTGTGTCAGCCCCTCTACTTCCACCTCCATTTGTCCAGTTGGACTTGAGCTTTGCTTTGGCTTGTCTGGTGTCACTGATGTGCTGTTCTTGTGCTGCACAGGCTGAACGGATCATGGAAGCTATCGAGCTGTATAGAGAAGAGATGGCAAAACTAAAGGAACACAAGGCCGTATGCAAAGCTGCAGGAAAAGAGGTAAAAGACTGAGGAATGTACAGTCCCAAGGTGTGTTGGGTGTATTCTTCCAGCTCAGGTGGAAAGGCTCAGCATGCAGATAAAATCAGGACAGCTGGAATAGCAGAGATTTGCTGAAATCTTTGGAGAACAAAATGGCACTGTGCTCTTGGGCATGGTTGGTGCTGTGTTCTTTCCAATGATCTTTATGTTTAAAGTCACAGTAGCATGTAAGTTTTGTCCCTGGGAGAGCATGCTGCTGCAAATTCATCCCAAAGCCTATTTTTTCCCTTCATGTCCACACTCCCTGCTAAATAAGGGGCTGTGATGTAAGTGGGAAAAGTGACAATTAAGAAGTGGAAGAAAATTAATACCTGTTTGAGCGACTTGTATACATCTGAGAATGAGATTGAGATTGTCTAGTGGCTGCAAATGAGGCATTCGGTGACATTTGGGGAGGGGCAGAGGTGTGGGAATTGCAGGAAGGCACTTGATAAAAGCTCTCTTCTACTGTGGGTTAAAGTTTTCTCTGTGAATGTGCATTTGCACACAGCACACCTGCCTCACTGTTGCCCGTTCTGTGTCTCCAGATTCCCTTTCCTGTCAATCCCATTCTCCGTGCCTATGGAAATATTACGGTAAGTGGAATGCCCAGGCCACAGGCTGTGGGCTGCTCTCAACTGGAGTGGGGCTGGTTGATTTGCTGGCTGAGCCAAAACACAGGGTTGCTGTGGGGAAGGGAGGACTGCTTGGTTCAACTTGAAATGAAAACTCAAGCACTTCTGCTTGTGCAAAGTGAATACAGTTTGGGTTTTTTGCGTTTGGGTGTTTTTTTTTTTTTTTTTTTTCCTCCAAAATCTTGGAAGAATGTGCTAGTCCAAGTGCTAAGGCTGCTGGGTAAAAACATAACCACAAGTTATGACGTCCTAATATGTGGCGAACTGACCATGATGAGCATTCAGTATGTCAGACCATGAACAAAAATACTTCAAGCCCTGTCAGTTGCTTATCCTCTTTCTTGGGAGAGACTCTTGCTTGTGGAACACTTGTCCCAGCGTACCTAGTGTGTTGCCTTGACTCAAGAAGCAGGAGCTGGAAGCGTATGAAGGCTTTCTGACCCTAAATCACTGTCTGTGCAGCTGTAATAACAGCAGGGCAGCTCTGAGCGAGGCAGGGCTGTGATGTAGCTGCCCAGGTTTATTTCTACAGCATTGGTACAGCAGTTATTGATTCTGTTTCTATTGCTAAAGAATTTACACTGAGAAAATATCATAGTCCAGGTATTGCAAGCTAGAGCTGGTGCCTTTACCCACTCATGTCATACTAGTACACAACATTTTTCACTAAACTCTGAGAATTTCTCAGTATACAAAATGCACACACGGGTGCATAGATTTCATTGATAAATAAAAACCTACTACTATGAGTAGATTAGTTTTGGTTTTCCTAGTTTATTCCAGTGTGTACTCCTAGATTGCATTTTTAATTACTCTTTGGAAGATACTTGTTTTTCTTTTCTCCCCTTTTCTGAAGAGTATGTCAATGCTAGATGAAACACCCTTTTGTCTTCCTTCTAACCACCTGTAATCGCCTTACAAGAGCCCTTCTGTCCCTCCCTCAATGATTATAGGTATATCTAATTCTAACAGATGTGAATGAAATCCTATCACTTAGTAGTTAAGACACTTTTTTTGGCAATTCCCAGCTCTGCTCTGCATCTGCCAAACACTTTCAGCAGATAAACAGGAGTAGCAGGAATTAAGTCTTTGGTAGATGAGTTTGTTTAAGGTTTTATATGTATAATTTGTCTGTTTCACTGAGCTTTTTATCCAGTTTGTACAAGATTTGTTGAACTGAACATGAGACTATTTAGCTGGTTGAATATAAATTAGATTTTTCACAATATTGTTCACTGGTTTAGAGTAACCTGAGAAGGGTGGGTTTATGTTTTGGGAGGGAGGACTTCTCAGAGTGGCAGTTGATTGAAGCTGAAGGGGTTTCCTCTTTGTTATATTCAACTTGATCTGTCCATCTCGCAAGACATGACTGTGTGTTTTCAACTGGGTGAAATAGACCTTAAGGCACATGTTTGTCCTAGAATGTTTCTTGATGTGCAGAGCTGTTGTCTTTCCTCTGTTACAGCCTTCTGCGTACGTGCTAGAAGTTTTCAAGAAGGTCAAGTCGAGGTGAGTCCCAAGAGCCTTATTGCTGCACGTTTGTGACTGAGTATTGATTTCTGGGCCCAGGACTGGCTGGAGTCCTGGAACGGTCTCTCATGCTGGGTATGGGCAGTGCTAGAGAGTCTGGAGTTACTGTTCCTGGCAGCCTCTTTTGGAGCATGCATGGAATTGGGGAATGGAAATTGTTCCTTCCGTGGAGAGTGCTGGATGAAGCTTGTGTATGTGGGTTGGCTGCTTGGAGATGTACATGTATGTGAAGAACAGCTTGGGGATGCTGAGGAGGGAAGACTGTGTGCCTGCTCCCTGTTCCAGAAGATGTTTGCTGGCCTGGACTGTAGTCTGTGCAGCTGCACTGTGCTTTGTGGGCAGCCACAGACAAGCAGTGATGAATGCTTAGCACAGCTTTTGTACCAGAACCTACCTGTACGGAAGTGTGTCCTGCTCATCTGTAGCGTGCAGTGGCTGAGACTAATACTTCTGTCCCTTTGCTTTCTCCTCAGTGAGCTGGAAGAGTCTCTCCTGGTGCTGCCCTTCTCCTACGTCCCTGACCTGCTCAGACTCTTCAATGAGTATATTCACCTGGGTTCAGAAGTTGAACTCTTGTGCCGAGCTCTCCTCTTCCTGCTCAAGTGAGTCTTTCCACATCTGCTAGTCTTAGTTTGGTTGCCATTGCCGTCCAGGACCTGGACCCGAGGAAGCCCTAACGGGGGTCTGGTCAGTAGCGGGCCTGCTGGTTCCTCGGAGACCCTCGTGCTGGTGCATGTCATGAACTCCCTTTGTGCCAGGTACATGAACAGAGAGGTACCCCTTGCTCCTGTGCCGTGAGACAGCGCTTCGGGACAGCACAGGGCTGGGGAATATACTTCGTTTCCTGGAGCTGCAAAGATGACACTGCTTGCCGTGAATGCACGTAGCATAAGAATGTGGGGAAAATTTGGGCTTTTTCATATGTCTCTGGTTCTGAAGCTCTTGGGAAGCATCCTTGGGAATAAAGATGTGCTCTCTGCAGGAGATAATGAATCACTGCAGGTGAATGGTGTGTGGGACTGGATTGATCGGCTGCGGAGTGTTGACATGCCCAGATGGGGTTGCTGATCCTGGTCCCCCAGGTCTTATTGGTATGAAAGATCCTGCATCAAGGCTGAAATGGCACTGTTAACTGGCACAGAGTCATTGTAGTGCCCGTGCCCTCAGAGAGCCCTTCCCCTTGAACCACTGTATGTTGAAGAGAAGCTTCAGAAAATAGCTTTTCCAGATAAATTTGCCCATGCCTGTTATAGAAGGCTGGTCTGGGGAGGCCTAATTTAAGAAAAATCCTATGTCCAGAACATACAGGTGCTCAGGAGAGGGGCTTGCTGACGTTTCTATGAACAATGCTGCAATATATTGCTGTCTGCTTTGTTCCCAGGATACATTTTGGGCAGATCACAAGCAACCACATGCTGGTGACAGTGATAGAAAATCTGAAGAAAACCACCATCTCCAGAGTCAGTGAGGCCCGGGTGAGTGTTGCACCCTCCTCTTTTCCAGGATCTGGAATAACAGGATGGGACAATGTCTGGGAATGTGCAGTGTCTGTGGTGTCCAGTAGGAAAGTTAGTTGGGGGTCTGAGCCCATTTCACCTTCCTTCTGCGCAGGTGGGCTGCCTTTTCCTAATGTTCTTCCTGATGTGAGACCACCCAGTGATGAGCCTGCGCTCGTGCTGCCTCCCTCATTTACTCTTGGTTTTCTTTGATGTATGTGTTTGGGTTGCTAGTTTCTAAATATGTAGGAGGTAAATAAACTACTTCTCTTGGGCTTTTCTGTGGGCTACTACTCTCTCAAATAATGCAGACTGTGCATCTTCCCAGAGGCAACTTAAGGTGCCTGCCAGCAACTTGGCTTTCAGAAAATGCAGTGTATTATAGCTGCTCTTAAGAAGGAACTGTGGGGAACAGAGCGCAGGACTAACTGTTCCCCCACTCAGATGAAGTCGATGTTTAAATAATGTTGCTTTATTTAACTCTGTGGATTGTCTTGCTTTCATCATTTCTTAGTAGAGGGTGGCCAGTGCAGGACCCTCTGCCCCCTAACAAGCTTGAGATGTGTCCAACAGTGTGGTACTGGTCTGTCTCTACAGGATGTGCTGGGATTCAACATGGCCGGGCTCCAGTACCTGAAGAGGGAGATTGAGGCCAAGGATGAGGTGACATTTTTTGCTGATGCTACTGACCGTTTTGAGGAGAAGAAGAGGAAGAGGAAGAAGAAAGAGAAGATGGTTCTTGCAGTGCTCTAGCATTTGCTGCCCAAGACCCAGAGCACCCTGGATGGGGTCATTTAACCTCAGTGCTGGCCATGGAAGCATTCTTGTGGCTGAACATCTGTGGTGATGTCCAGTGACTGGGACAAGGTCTGTCCCCTCCCCATGTGGTATAACCCAGCATATAACCCCAACTCAGAATGGTTGTCTCCGAGATGAACTCTGTGGTCTGCTGCAAATGTATGCATTTGAACTATTTCTGAGGTGACTGTCGAAGGTGCATCCTTTTCCTCCAGTGGAATGCCCATTAGAAATGGAGTTGATTTCTCCTGCGGAAGCAATCAGCTCATTCTGGCAGTGTCGATTCAATGGAGTGAATCCAGCAGGTGGACTGCTGGTGAGACCGTGCCCTATCCCCAGGGAAGGCAGCTGCCAAGATTTTATGCTGTTTTGACACCTGGTGGCTTGTGGCAGTGCTTAGAGCCTCTGGGCAAAGCTAGGTGACTTCTGCCAAAGTGTGAGAACTTGGTCTACAGCCACTTGCTTTTTAGTGGGACAGGGAAGAACATGGCTGCGCTCTATTAAAGGAATATTTATATATGCTTTAGGACACAACTTTGTTCATGGAGTTTTGTCCTGATGTTTCTCTAGTAAAGCCTCAGCTGCCTTGCCCTGTGTGTGAGTTCTCAAAGGACTTTTTTCCAGAGAATAAAATCTGTGGGAGCAAATGAAAGGGCTGCCATCCAGGATTCTGCTGTTCCGTGGAGTTGGCAGACTGAGCACGAGAAGCGTGGGTTGTTTGCATTGTACTTGCTCCAGTTTTTAGAAATCGCGCTGAATTGTCGCAATATTGTACTTGTCCTATATCAGATAAAATGATTTATTTTCACAGCGGGTGCAGTGGGGCAGGATAAAGTGAGCAAGTCTCTGCTGCTGTTGGTAAGTTATTAGTTTGTAGTACATGTTGTCTTTTTTACCAGTAATCACAGGTTTGGTGGATGTGGCGGGGGCTGCTTCTGGGTTCTTTTTGACTGTTGGACTTACAGGTCTGACTTGGGTACTCCAGGCTGGACTTCTTTCTACCTTGAGCTTCATATGGATTTTTAATTGCATCCCAGTTGTTACTGACTACTGTCTTTGACTTAGGTTCTCTATTACTAGCAATTAAGCACAAGGCGAACAGTTCAGTTGGTGAATCTTTTGGCAGCACCTCAGGTGCAATAACCACACCTCTTAGAATACCTGTTGTTAGTAAATAACTGTGTCAGGGGGCTGATGGTTTGCTTGCTTCTTCAGAGTCTGGGTAATTTACAGCAGCACTTCATGCTCCAGTTCCAGGAGGTGGGTCTCATGCTCTTTATGGAAATAGCAATTATCATACAGCTCTGCATTGTTTCTGGGTGCCTCTAATTTTGTATTTGTCCAGATATGGATGAAACTTGTGATCAAACAGCTCCACTCAAACATGTCTCCATCCTGACCTATTCTATTCCATCTTGTTCTGTTCTATTCTGTTCTGTTCCATCTTATTCTGTGGTATTCCTTTACTCCTCCCAAAGCAGACCCTCGTAAGAGGGATTACTGCAGTGGGAGGGAGAGGAGGCGCTGTAGGATGATGAATTGTACTGGTAACCTCAGCTGGCACCTTGCCGTGTCAGCTGCTGCTGAAATGGGCTAGCCTGCTGGGAAAAGAAAGTATGTGGTGTGTTACAAACGAAGGGGTAGCTTGTGGTACCACAGTGCACTTCAGCACTGGTGACAGAGATACCAAAACCAGGTACCAAAAGGGGAAGGCTGACTCTATGCCTCCGTGTGATGTGCTTTGTTTACCTTAATGCCAGAGAGAGAAATGTTATGGAACCTACATAATGAGCTGCTGTTTGATGATCTTCTGGGAAGCCTGGTAGAAAAAACACAGCCACAGGTGCACATGAACTCAGGGTCTGATGGCAAGGAAGTAGGTGGTGTATAGAAGAGTGACTTGGGATGCAGAGTCATCTTCTCATGATGATGACAGGCGTCTCCTTTGATCTAAGTTGGGAGAGGTGGAATTCCTTCACTTTTGTCTCTGCTGTCACTGGGATTTGGGAAGAATCTTTAGAGGAAAAGGTCTCTGAGGTGGTGCAAAGCAGTTGTCCTCTCTCCATGGGTGTTGACACAGGCTTCCCCACTGAGCTTTCCCCCTGGTTCTCTGATTTGTATCACTTGTGACCAGCCAGTACCAGCAACAGTGGCTTGTGTCAGTGCCCAGAATGCACTCCCATGGGGACTGGTGTAGGGCTATTGGCTGTTTCTGCAGAAAACTGAAAAGCACCGGGGCAGAAATCAGCAGAGTCAATAGCAAAATCATTGGGTGTTGGAGAATCCTGGATCAAGTTTGACACTGCTTCTTGTGGTGTTTTCTCATCTGTGGGTAGGGCTTAAACAGTGTCCGCAGCCGGGTATCTGTTTTGGCACTTTCCTGAGCTGGCTTTAGCTGATGGACAAATAGTCGTGTCTGCTGGGGCAGTGGGAAACACCAGTGTGGTACTCGGACAGGTACTGAGGGAGCTCAGCGTGTGCTTTACATGGAGGAGGTCTGTCCTGTGCCAGCAATCCACTGATATACTACAATTGTGATATCCCTGGGTACCTCCACTTGCCCTTTCTTAGGTGAAATTCCCTGGATTTACAAACCTGAGCAGGAAAGCACTTGCAAATACAGGGCCCACTTAAAATGTATACCATTAGAATATGTGTCGCAGTTAACAGTGTGGATGGGAGAGTCCAAAACTGGCATTCATATTTCACACTAAAAACTGTGATTTAATCCCCTGTCATGAGATTCTCAGTCACTGTAAAGTGCTGAGAGAACAAGTCATATGCATGTATCAAGGAAAATTCCCCATCTCTCAGGGTGTCATGCTGGAAAAAGGATGAAGCGCACAGGAAAGCACCTCATTGGAAAAGAATCCATAAAAAGAAAGCAGAACTGCACTTGGATATACAAGTATGGTGTCTCACAAACAGGCTGAGGTGTTTCTTTTAGTCATTACTGTGTAAGTAGGAACAAAGGGGGGGAAAAGGTCATCTCTAAGTGGCTCAGTCTTCCACTTTCAGGACAGCTGTGCAGATCTGCATTCGAAGATGATCGTGTCTGACGGGGAACAGGAGGATATAAGTAGAATCCCTCTGTGAAGTGTAACTTTGTGTACTCATAATCCCCCTCTGGTGTCTGCAGCTAATTAAAGGTAGGTGAGCACGCAGAAAGTTAAGCCTATGATTGTGAAAGCAAACAGAAACTTAGGAATTAGAAGACCAGAGCAGCAGCTGTTTCCTGAAGAATCACGGTTGACTTCAGTGAAACCTGCTGCATGCTCACTACTTAAGCAAAGATTTCAGGTGCCTCAGCACAGGTTGTAGATACCTAACCCCTTTTAAAAACCAAACCTATCGGGAACCATTCAGCACTCTTCTGAAGTGCAGAGTATCAAACATTGGGCTTAAAATAGTACAGTAATTTTTCCACTGTTTGCATTTCAGACAGACATGACAAAAGACTGCAACTTTTGGACCACCTTTCCCATTAATAGGGGACAGACAAAATATTTATTGACATTAATCTGATTAAATAAATGAAAAAGTCTACATCAGGATGTTTCCATAACGTTGGACTACAATTTGGGTATTTCAGTATTGCTGATCTTCATGTTATTCTTCTATGGCTCTGACCTGTAGTGAAAGAGGAGAGAGAATTAACATGAAAGAAAAAAAACAGCTAGATTAAGAGTTTGCTTTTATTTCACAAATTGAGTGGCATAAAAATCAGGACCATGAGCTCAGGATGGGCAGTCTAGTTAGGAATACTGAAGGCTTTCACGGGCAGCTTCCTACGCAGTATTTAATTTTGAGTATATAAAGAGAGTCTTTGTGAAATTTTAAAATATAAATAACTAAGAAAATATAAATGAAATATGACTAGTTTGGTCAGGTGATGCTTCATCAGTGACTTTTGCTTTTTGGTCTCTACTAGGAGGTGTGGCAAACTTGTGATCAAGTCTAATATTGCAGGGAAGTTTCTAGGTCTCAGTGGAGAGAATCATTGGCTCCGGTGATAACCACCTGGGAAAGGTAATGTGAACTTAAAAAGCTGTCACACTGCCTCTGCAGACACTTAACTGTTTCTATTCTGGATGGCTGAACAAGACTGTTTAACCAAATACAGGACTTAAC
Organism: Aviceda cuculoides; assembly: GCA_035590195.1. Lineage (NCBI taxonomy): Eukaryota > Metazoa > Chordata > Aves > Accipitriformes > Accipitridae > Aviceda > Aviceda cuculoides. The sequence goes on along the minus strand of JAVJGG010000031.1, from coordinate 2,113,829 downwards.
CTAGGCGTTTCATGTTTTGTAAGACTAAACCAGCCAGTCCAGCTTTCCTTGACATGTTTGAGCTGGATATGGTTTTGAGTCCAGGAGATTTTGTGGGGAGAGGCATTTGGTACAGCTGCTTGGGTAGCTATAGTCAGCTTCAGAGGGAATTATCAGTCAGTTCACAAAAAGACTTTGTCAGAACAGAAGGGAGATCTGGCTGTGGTGATGGCAGCTGTGATTAGCTGGATTAGCCACAGGGGAGTACCATGTAGTTAATTTCTCTCCACTTGGAGCTTTTAATGGGAGATGACACTGATGGGAATTTCTGCTGGGACTGTTAGGACAGGGGTTGTGTCACTGGAATGTGAACTGACTGGGTCCATTTCAACACAAAGTGAGAGAAGTTTGTCTAAATTGCCTTCACTGATGAGCTCCAGGTTGTAAGCCCTTAAGCTGGAAGGCATTAGATTTGCTGTTCTTCTATACTATAATTGCATGTTACTCTGGGAGTAAAATTCCCCACTGGAAAAAGTAAGAAGATATTTAAACAGGGGGGGGGAAGCTATGTTTGAGGTACTCTGGGCAGTCCTAGAGCAGATGCAGCAGTCAGAGGTGCATGTCTCTGCAAAGTTTCCTTTGAGAACTGACTGATGTGGTCGCTTTTCTTTTTCTCCAGAGGAGAGGAAATGAGACACAGCTGGGATTTCTTTACTGACTTGTTAGATAACATGGCAGGCTTACAGATGTTAAAGTTGAAAGAAAAAGATAATGTCAGTGCTACACATATGAGGGAAATGGGGACTCCTGAGCTGAGGAGAGAAGAAACATCCACAGGGTTCCTGTTTATGAACTGTCACCACTGATTGTGTTGTAGAGCACCTGAGTTGACACGGCTGAGCTGAAACATCAGCCTAATGCTAAACATGGTGGCTGGTGGTTTGAGGAGAAATTCCCCATAAGGCTTTTGTGTTGGCAGGGAAGACTTACCTGTTCTCTGTATAGTCCGATTCTCTAAGGTTACAGAAATGTGCTGTATGAAACAATGTGTGCAGAGGGTTGTGTGTGCTCCAACTTGTCATGTTAAGGTTGCTTGCCCTGTCTGTCTGTAAGACTCCTGTCCCTTATTAGACTGACACTGACAGCAAAAGGGCCAGCAGTAAGACTTGGGTTTTAGAAAGTGAGGAGTGTTAAAGAGAGGCTGATTTATTAGGGCTTAACTGCAATAAATCCAGCCTCCTGCTGCCAGGAGGCTCAATGACTTAATGTGAGGACAGTTAAGTGAAGGATTTGGGACAGGACAGGGGAGGCTCTGCTGTGAGTGCCTCCACGGAGCTGAGCAGTTGTAGTAATCCATAAATCTCTTGCAGTGAGACTTTTGGTTAATGTCATCCAGTACCTCCCTTTTCTTGTCCAGGTCATCATGTCTGTGTGATGTGTGCATGAGTCGATGTGGATCAGAAGCCAAGAGGAGGTAAAACAACTGTACTTTAATCTACAGCTGGTATCACTGCATCCGATACTTACGTTAACTAGGAAGCTTTCGGGGTAGTGTAATCCGGAACCGTGGCTCGAGGCTTGTGGGAACTGCCCGGACTGTTGCTGCCATCCCGCCCTGGGGGTATCCGTGTGGGCGGCACTCATAAATGTTACTGGTTAACACAGGTGGAATATTGTGTTAAGGACCTAACCATTTCTGTACATTTATGCAATTAAAATAATATGTGTGGAGGCTGGAAGGAATTCTGGAAATAAGGCTGCGAGACAACTTGAATCTGGACTGCTGCCCTCAGCTCAAAGACTAAAGACCAGGTAAAATACTGGGGAAGGGCACATGTTTTGGAGGCTGGTCTGCAACTGCGTATCTGGGGACTGGGTGAGTTGCGAACAGAGCAGGAGCTGGTTTTGCTGCTGTGCCACCAGTCCTGTCTGGCTCTGCTCTGCAATAATGGGCATGAAAGACTTCTCTGGGTCACTATGAAGTAAATTTGGGGAGTTTCAATGTCACTTCCAGAGCATATGAAGCCTCAATGGAGTTGCTGTTGGCTAGTACTCTGGTCAGTCTCAGAGGACCCTGAAGTTCCTCTTTCTTTGGTAAGGGTGGGCCTTACCAGGAGTGGAGTTTCTGGCATGTTTGCATGCACCATCCCTTGCTATTTCTTTTATAGGTTTCCAGAAGACCTCTTCTCCCAGGCTTTTAAGTGCAAATTTGATTAAAATTTAGTCCAACAGAACTTCACCCTTTCTTCTGAACTAGCCCTTAAAAAACAAGTCTGTAATTTTATTTAAAAAAATAATTATAGTTTCTGGAGCATAAGGGAAAGAGAAAGAATAGTTCTTGACTTGTCTGTTTTCTTTTACTCTACCTCTGTCCTCAGTTAAACACCTGAAAAGCCCACTGAACCCACACTGGGCTGATTTCTGACTGCATTCATGCACTTCTGTGCTTGTGTCTCTGCTGACAGAGGGATTGTCTTGTTTGTCTGTTTAGTATCCAGGATGATACTTGATTTTGTTGCTCATGAGGCTGTACCATCCGATGCTACCATAGGTTCAAAAATGTTATCAAGGGTTTCCATTGGGGCAGTGGGAAAGAGTTCCTATTATTTTAATTTATTTTTTTAAAAGCCACATCTTTCTGAGCTTACCCTTCTTCCTTTCCCCACTTTTCAAAAACCTTGTTGCTCTGATGTCAGTTGCTTTTGGTGTCAATCTTAAATTGTTTATTTGTTGTGCTTTTGAAAACACCCATTTGTGTGTTTCTAAAAAGGAGAGTAAAGCTTGCTACCTCAGCAGCCTGCACTGGAAACAATGCTTAAGGCTCCTGACAGGTGGATGGTCCCCAGAGCTGGTGTTAGAAGGTGTGTGTGGGAAGTAAGACAACAAAGGATATTGGCTCTCACAGGCAGGAGAAGAGTCTCCGCTTCTGTTAATATTTCAATATCATGGGAAACTTCTTCAAGGCCACCAGCATCTTCCCCTCCAGTTACCATGGCAAAAATCTCTATCTCCAGTTCAACCTGCAAGCCTGCTGCCACCTAGGAGAGACGGGGGATTACTCGGAGGTAAGGTGCATGTTTTATCCACAGTCCCCTCCAGCAGTCCTTGGAGCTGGTTCATGTTCTGTGTTGCCTGATGGAATTAAAGACCTAGTGCCCCAGCACTTATGATTGTGCTTGCCAGTTACCCAGTATCTGTTCCACTAGAAATGTCTGTACAAAACGGTGTCTATTCACAGTGCAGTCTGAAAGAAAACTGCCACGTGTTTGCATTTTTTCCCCTTAAATTTCCTGTTAGGTTCCAGCGGGAAAAGGGGAATTGGGACAGCTGGGAGAGCCTGTTGGTGTTTGAGGCATTTGGACAATGCCTTTAATACCATGCTTTAATTTCTGATCAGTCCTGAAGTAGTCAGGCAGTTGGATGAGATGATCATTGTAGGTCCCTCCCAACTGAAATATAATGTTATATTCTATTCTAAAAAGAACACAGAGGCAGGGAGAAAAGGGAGATACAAAAGGGATGGATGTGGGGAGAAGAGAATGGAAATTATTCCAGCCCTCTATCTGGACTTCTGTAAGGCCTTTGACATGGTCCCCCACAACATCATTCTCTCTAAATCGGAGAGGTATGGATTTGATGGGTGGACTGCTTGGTGGATGAGGAATTGGTTGGATGATTGCATCCAGAGGGTAGTGGTCAACGGCTCAATGTCCAGATGGAGATTGGTGAGAAGCGGTGTCCCTCAGGGGTCCATTTTGTTTAATATCTTCATTAATGACATAGTGGGATCGAGTGCACCCTCAGCAAGTTTGCAGATGTAGTGGTAGAGAATCCTATTTACTTAAAAAACCCCCTTTAACCTCAGTGTTTTACCTGCTGCTTTCTGCTGAACTTAACATGTTTATGCCGCTGCTTTCTGGTGCAGGCTCTGAGACTTGGAGCGCACGGGGTGTGTGGTTGAAGGCAGCAGGGGGACAGCGGAAGGCAGGGTCACTTCAAATAACTTTAAACAGATCATGTACCCTGGCAGCTCTGTTCCCAGACAGCTGGTGCGACAGGACCCCTGGACGGCCCGAGGCCCAGGTGAGTCTAGCAAAAACCAAAACATCTTCTGTGTAACTTACAGGTCCTGGTGTGTAGGTCACTCTCAGTCCTGTGTGCGGAGGTGGTTGCTTCACCCGAAACCTGTTAGAAAGAGAAGAGACTCAGTAGCTGGAAGCTGTTTCAGGCAGGCAGAAGGCACTGCTGGGAAGCAGGCTGTCTGCTCTTCCTCTGCTTGTGCAAAGGACAGCAGAATTTGTTAGCTCATCCCTCCCATCACAATGTACAGCTTGGGTTACAGCAGTATTCCTGGGCTTCTCGCCAAGGCTCAGGTTTCTACCAAAAAACCCCAAAGGAGCAGATTAATGGGCCAAAGTGTGTCCAAAGAGCTTGTTACACTGCCTGGTCCTTACAAGAGAATGTGAAACATCAGCATTCTGAGCCTGCATACATGAAGGAAGCTGAAGTACAAATGACATCATCTTGGCAAACACCTGTGTGTTGCACACCCAGAAGTCCTTAATGATCTTTATTTAATGTCCTTTGATACGATGCTATTGCAGAAGGCATGACATTGGTATACGTTTTGTGTAAATAAGTTTCATTTCACAGTACCCAAGGCACTAGCTTCACTTCTTTTCTCACTGATTGCTTCACATCTTTGCAGTCCTTTTGTGCAGGCAGCTTCCACTGTTAAAATCTCTAAAGGTCCTTAGAGCAGATATGACCTCTACTTTTCCATGTCTCTGGACTTTATCCTGTGGTTTTCATTTCCACCTGAAGAACAGTTACCAGCATGCACTTGCACTAGAAGCTGTTAAAGGAGAGGCAGTAGAAGAGGCATTCCTAGTGTATGGCTCCATCTTATGGAAAGCTCTGGCAGACTTACTTACTTACAAACCGGCTGTCAGAATTCCTGCACTTTCTCCTGAGTGCTGGCTGTTATGAGAAACTGGACTTGATTTTTGTCAGGATGTCCCATCAAGTTCAGGCTATGGTATGGACAGTTTGGAAGGCACGTAGTTAACTGACCCTGTCACAGAAAAGTTTAGTCATCTCTGCCATCCATCCTGATGGAAGAAGCTGTACAGAAGTCTCTCAGCTGCTCTTGAACAGATTTCTGAAGTGCCTGGTTGGCTGAGCACTCACAAGAGATCATGCTGATCCCAACAGGGTAAGTCTCCTGTCAGCTCCTCCTTTCATGATAACTAGCTACCCCAGGAGGAGGAACAACAAATGTCAGACATAAATGTTTATGTTCATGTCATTCCAGCACTGTGGTACCATAGTAAAGGGATGCTGTGACTGCTGAGTGTCACTGTGTCACCTCTCGCATCTCTTTTTAAAGAGGACATCGAACTGTAGGTCACCTGCATCCAGACGACAGAAGTCTGGCAGGTGCTTGCTCAGGTGAAGAGTGCTCCAAAGAAGCTGCAGCACATCAGGACTACGAGACTTGCACACTTAAGCCCCAAGATGTTTAATGCCTTCCTCACTGTTTTCTTTAACCAGTGCTAATGTTGCAGGAAATACCAAAGGCTATTTATCACCAGCGCTAAGAAGAGGAACCAGCTTTTGAATGACCTAGACCAACATGACAGTAGGACATTTATTTTGATGCTTTCAGTTAGCCTCCCTCCCCTGGGACCTGTGGGTCTAGCAGAAAAAAGGCCCATGTAACAGGAGTGGTCCAGGCCTGGCTTATTACTAAGTTTCCGAAAGAACTGTCCATTAGGACAAATAGATGAGATTGGCCTAAATCGCATCTTTCAGTTAACTGTTACATAAACCAAGAAGCCCTCCAGCTGCTGGAGGTAATAGAAGGTGGGAGTGAGAGGCTGACATGGGAAAACTTTGGGAATAGCTATCTTAGAAGACAGGAATTTAAAAAGCTTGAGTTTGACTTTGGGGCTTTTGAGCCATCTGAAATGAAAACATCCCACCAAATACTGCAATTCTTGAAACTGTTCAAGTGAAGCTATTTTGAAGTGACAAACCTTAGGTGGAAGCCCAGAAGCTGTAAGGACTCGGAGACCATTGTTGCAGGCTCCCCTTTAAGCTAAAAAGCAAGCTAAAGCAAGTCCAGTTGAGCAAACCGAGTGGGAGGAATATGCTTTGCTCTTTTCTGTCACATGTATGGCACCTGGGAGGACAGGGGTCATACGCACCTGCCTGAACACCACTAAAGTAAACCCACTAGATCTGTGCTGCTGCAGGAGTGGCTGAACGAACATGTGCAGTCACTCAAAAGGGGGATTCTAGTACAGAAGAACAATCACAAGCATTTTCTTACTATATTTATATATTCTTTAAGTCACAGCTGGTTAAATATGATAATTTCCTGTGATTTCTAGTACAGAAGAACAATCACAAGCATTTTCTTACTATATTTATATATTCTTTAAGTCACAGCTGGTTAACTATGATAATTTCCTGTGATTTGTCATGCAGGGCAAGAGACAATCTGCTGGACTGCAGACCTAGAAATAGTCTTACTTATCCTCACCCCACTGGAACACAGTGCAGTGCTGCTCTAGCCCACACGCTGACAGGGGTGACATTGAGTATGGGAAATATGTGCACAAATAAATGCTTTATTTCATCCTTGTCCTCTGCTTGTTCCCAGTGCCATCACTGGAGCTGTTTCTCAATGCAGCTAAAGCCATGTGTCTGCCTGAACACAGCGGTGCCCATTTAGATTGTCTGACGTGCGGCATCCAGCAGCACTTCCCAAAGCCAAATGTAATGCTGGTTACCATGAAAGACTTTGGTCCCTGAACCCGAGAACTTCGGTAAGAACCAGTAAAACAACTGCGATGGGCCGGGACTATGCATACAGGACCTGCTGTTCCTTTCTGCTTTTCCTCTTCCTAATAACACTAATATGCAAATAATGCTGAAGTATTTCTAATATCTCTTTGCCTCTATTTAGCCAGTCATTATCAAATGATTCCAAATATAAAAATACCATTTGTTATCTCCTGTTAATCAGATCAAAAGGTTGACAATTAACAAGCAATGCGTATTTGGACAGTTAAAACCCAAGGTACTGAAAATTCAAACTCACCTTGAGAAGTTCACACCAACATTCTTCAGGATCACAGTGGCTGCATAGGTGCAGCCTTCCTTTAGCACTCCAAGCATCACTCGGGGTGGAATGAGATGGAAGCCGCTAAGATGCTGTCTTCTTGTTGCAAGAGAAGATGTGTTGACGTTTCCTGCAACAGGACCTTCCACCTTTGCAAACAGAGTTAAAATATTAGACAATAGAGGAAGGTGGTGGCCATCAAGTTAGGTTCAGAGTTACTTAACCTACATTTGAGCTCTGTCCACTCATTCTGAAGAATTACAAAAAGACAGCCTAATCTGAGTGAAAACTGAAGAGGCACTTTGAATATTGTCTGCAAACCTATATTGGTTTGAGTTTTCAGACACATTAAGCCACTGAGATGTCTCAGGGGGAAGGGGGGAAGCTCTGCTCTTTTGAAAATCAGAGCTGTCGTGTGGGTGCGTGGTACAGAACTATGCTGTTGGCGTACAAGTTTGACCTCGCAGTTGAGAGGAAAGGTACTTTTGTAAGTGCCAATAAACTTTTGCATAAATTGGAACTGCTGTGTTTCAGTGAACAGATTCAGAATACATTCCAGTGTTGGTCCAGAGTGAAGATTTTATGCAAAAGAGATGACTGAGAGGATATTAATATTAACAAAAAGGATGTTATTTTACCTTTTTATTTGGCATGGAGTTTGGTTTTCTCCCCTGAAGGGATGATGGTAATTTCACTTTCTCTTTTCTTGGCTGTCCTGCAGCATTCACCAGCAGACTCTGAACTTTACGTTGAAAGGGTGTCTCCTGTGATCTCGCAGCCTTGTTTAGGTCTGGAAGGGAAAGATTTCCAAAAGCACAAAAAACTAAGCGTCATATTCAGCCTAATCCTGAAGTTCTTGTTCAGGTAAGATTTTTATTTTCTATGAAAGCATTTGCTTAGCGCAAGGATAGAGAATTAGTCTCATTTTTATTTAAGAGGTGAAGAAAGGCATTAAGAAACTCCCTAATAGTAGCAAGTAATTACAGTTTAACTAATAAGTAAAGTTGTATTGTAATTATTAGAACTAATTAGTTGGAAACATCTCAGTGGACACTTGCAATGAAGATATAAATACTGGCAAAAGTGATTAAAACAGAAAAGGAGGTACAAAACCTCAAGCACTGAAATCAAAATCTAGGACATTACTATTCCAAAGGCATGACTGCACGACACAATGATCAGTTGTGCAGAAACACCCAGGCTGGCCAAGTCAAATCTGTATGTCCATATAACACATTTCAGTCCAGGCCCCAAAGCAGTACAGCTCTGCCAGCACACCCAACTAGGGAGCCCTGTCTCTGAGCAGGATTTATTGTCTTGAATGCCAAAAAACCATTGTTTTTTCTCAGTTTGGACTGCAGGCACTGTCTAGCTGGAATGCTAAGTCTGGTCAGTTAGTCATTGTAAGGAGGCAGAAATGTTCTTTGAGAATAGTGTCTTCTCCAGGTGCCTCTCTCATTTCCAGACAACAGAACTGCAGGTGATGGAGAGGGGCTTTGCACCCGCACAGCAAATGGCCCAGAGCTTATTAAAAAAAAAAAAAGCTAAGCACAGACACGAGGGAAAACACACCAGCACTTCTTGTTTTGCCTAAAGGTAAGCAACATTTATGCTTTGACATTAGAAGTTAGCGTAGTTTTGGCATCTCTCTCTCTCCCCACAGCACACTCTCCCTCTCCAAGCTGCTGTTCCTTTCGTCACCTACCCTGTGGCTCTGAAAGTACGGATTAGTACATCTGCCCTGAGGTCTATGGATTATGCATACATAACAGAAGAAATTTAGGAAGTTTGAAGGCAACAGCTCTTGCAGAGCCCCACTACTAAGAAAGGGTACCACTGAGTGTGGAAGGGAAAGGGAGAAGGAAAGCTGTAAATTTGGAATGCGAGGATAGATTTTGCAAGTACGCACTGCCAAAGCTCAGCTGGTGTGGCATTATGTGAGAGCTGAAGGCTGGGGCTAATTAAAGCAGACTGGTGGCTCTCCAGTGGTGATCATCCAAGGCTGTCACCACAAGCAGATGCATAAACAGAGTGAGAGACCGTAGACACAGCAAGGAAAGCAAAACTGAATGGCGTTATTTAAATGGCAAACTCTATTTAACCACTGCAAACTCTGTTCTAGAGTCTTCTGTTACAGGCCTTAATAAGCAGAAAAAATTGTGCAATTTTTTTTAAGTAGAGAAATCACTTCTTGGCTTTGTCTGCAGTTCTACCATCCCCATCACCCCCATGTTGTTACAGCAGCCTCCTAGGGTGAAGGAGGGAATCTCTTCCATTAGTTTTATACCTCTCCATTTCTGCCAGTCTTGCGTTCAGATGTATTCAGAATGCTGAGCAGAGATAGGTGGATTTAAATTTGTATTGTAAATATTTTGTCAAAAGTTATAAGAAGATAGATATTAACCTGCTCCAAACTACATTCTGGAAGGCAGCTTTACCTGTTGTGCTGCTGGAACCTTCACTTTGTTTGGAATGAGCCTGCAGCAGAAGACCAGGTAAAGGTGAGGAATCACTCATGGTATTGAGACATTCAGATGCTACAAGGAAAATAATGGAATGCTGTGACAAGTGTTTTTCATCATCATTTTCATAAACACAAGAAAAAAAAAAATCACAAAGTCTTTGGCACTTTAGATAATCTTTGAAAGCTGTCTACAGAACCATCAGAGGCTAAGTAAATCCTGCATGGGACATCTTGCTCCACTGGGAAAAATGCATATCTTGTGATTAGTCATTTCTTGTTCTCTGGCTAACTGAGCAATAAGCCATAAAGGGCTAATGGACAATCCAACACAGGTCTTATGGTGATTGCAAAATGAGGAAGTGTGGGAATTAGTGGGGGTCTGATAAAGCCCCGTGGAGGACTGCTGTCCTGATATGATTCTTTGTGTATGACTTTTAATCTCACTATGTGATTTCGGTAACTTGTCAGGGCTGCTTTTCAAACAGAACTGAAGTACTCCTCTCAATGCTGTAAAGCTCAGACCTAAGATGATGGTTCACTCTTTCACTGCTTCCTGCCATCCAGTCACTGCTTTCCTCCCATATCCTCCAAACTATCCTTAGCCTGCATGTTTCCTATTCCATATCACTTTTGCCCTAGTCCCCAAGTTGCCCCTCTTACCATGCAGTTTCAGAATTCCATCTCCCGTTTTTTTTTCCCCCACAGTCATACTTATCTTCTAAACTTGGCCTCCTTGGTTTTTGCTCATCCACCCCTAACTACTGTTTATTCCATTTAATTTTTTCTTGAGCATTTTGCATCCATCCACCCCTCATTCACAGCACAACTCTTCAGCTTTGCATCCAAAGCATACAGTGATGTCTGCGAAGGCTCCTTTATCCCACTAAATATAGGAGTCTCCTAGACCACAGTTATATTAGCGGATTAAAAAGGAACATTCCCAGATACTGGAGCATGCTAATCTATACGGTTAACTTGTTAGAACACTGGTATGACATTGACTGTGCAACTTATCAGTCTCCCCAAAACCACTCTCGGGTACCCAAGTTTTGGCCAGGGAAAAGACCATCTTGTTTTGGGAGACTGAATTTACACAGTCAACTCCATACTGCTGGATCTCAATGTCGGAACGCTGCTGGGTGTGCTTCGTATATCAGAATAGATAAAGCCGTTGTGGTCCAAGCAGTTCATGTCAAAATGACTGGGAATACGTGGGGTCAGATAATGTAATCTTAAATGTAACTGAAATATGAAATGAGACGGCTGGATAAAACAATGAAGAAGATACTAAAATATTGCCAGACAGTACATTACCTCTACTAGGTTTTTTGATCGTCTCAAGAGGGAAATTCCCACTTTCTTTTTTTCGAACTGGAGGAAGTTCCATAGACAGCGCTTCCACATCAGGAAACTAGAGAAAAGTAAGAAAGAGAGTTTAAGTCTCCTGACTAAACACTTAGAAAAACAAACTAGCAGACACCCTCCTTCCCCCTGGAAAAAAAAAGAAAAGGGGTGCAAAGGCAACAAATAAGCAGAACCAAAGTGGTAGCTATAAAAAAAGATATACATTAAGTATACCTCAGATTCCAAAGTACATTTTTGAGTGCGCTTTAAGCACTTACAGCATTTGTCAGGTGAGATTACAGCAGGAAAGTTCCCAAGGCCACCTTTAACTCGGGAGGGTTAGTCTTACTAATTCCCCTTCTAGTTAGCAGGGAGAGGTTTTTGAGAAGTAAGTGAAAAGACCTGAGGTTCAGCTTCTGCTCCGATTCAGACTCTCTCCAGAGTTTATGTAAGGAACCTACAGAGCTTGTACTCAATAAACACACACCATCTCCAAGATATGTTTCCTTTGACAAGGGCATATAATTCCCAGTATTAATTCTGCCATGGCTGTCCTCTGTAATGGTTTCTCTAGATAAACCGAGGCTGAGAAGTAAATCCAGAACTGTCTGTGTGGGACTACAACAGAAACTACCTGGCCTAACACAAACTAGTCCGGTTTTCAGCGACATACCTTTTTTGGGAAAAACTTGCCGAATTCTGATTCAAAATATGGAGGAATTATCTTGTTTCTTATTGCCACTAAAGACTTCTTTTCTTCATCAAGTTCCTTCCTAAGGAAGTTTTAATATTGTTGGTAAGGAAAAGAAAGAAAAAAAGCATTATAACTGAGTTCACCCTGTTTTTCAGCATTATGTTTAAAACATTGAGGAATGGAAGTGATAAAGGGAAGTGGCATTTTTTTTTTTTCCTGGTTAATCACATTGAGCAATATCCTTGTAATTGAAAATTTTCTCAGTGATAGATCAAGAACAGGCTGGTCTGTTTCACTGAATTGCAGAGTCTAATATCAGCTATGAAATTATCACTCTTAATCATATTAAGAGTTTTGACACTGGCTTTAGAGCCAGAATTGCACATGATGTTCTTGGGTGGTGGCTACTCGGATACATATGTTTAAAGTCATTCTTTAACTAGTATGCAAAACAGTGTAAAATACTGTATTAAAATATAAATCTGAAATTATAAAAATATTTTTAATCTCATGCAAGTCAGTTAGAAAGTAATTAAGAAGTAGTATGGAAGAGAGCTTAGTTTTCAATCGCTATTTAACCTTGCACAAAAATATGAAAGAAAAAGCAATCTTAACTGAAAGCATCAGCATTTGAAAATATTAATATAAACTATTTTCCACGCTGGTTGCAGAACCAGAAAACAGAACGCAGGGCTTCTGATTTGAGCCTTGTTTTGAATGGCATAAGTTAACTACCACTGCTAGGTTTTGAAAAAAATGAGACACTGCAACCATCCATTCAGCATTTCTTTTGCAGAGAACACCCCATTATTTGCTAGCAAACCACTGGACCTTTACCCAAGACCTGGTGAAGTCAATAACAGACTAAAGCAGACTTAAGTTGGCTCATAAAATAACTAACTTTCTGTCCTACCAATACTATTACCTGTGCTCTTCTAGTCTGCTCTGCCACTTGGACACTGGTGTTTCTCCTTCTGGGCTGAATGATCAGAGAAGAAAAAAAAGAGTAGTGAAAATGAGAAAACTAGCATTACAGTCTATAAGCACAAAAATATTTAAAAGATAACCCTGGGAAGAAAATGCTTTTTATGAGAGTATGTTATGTTAACGTCTCAGGTGACTCCTGACTTGCCCAAAATTGTTCACATGTATCTGCGTTTTTATTATACTATTCAATCAAAGAAACCGTCAACATCCTTTCCCAACAAACTTTAAAGTATCTTTCAGATAAGGAAAGAGAGGCACAGAGGGACAAAATAATCACAGGAAAAAAAAATAATAGGAAAAATCATAGGAAAAACGTTGTGTTACGGATCTAGAGACGTCGGTCGCAGTCCTTAATGAGCGTCAGTGAAGTACATTGCCTTGGCTGGGTGCTTGGTTCCACCCTTTGTGATATTTACCTTTGTGTCAGTTCTCCCCGGCCTGTCCTACCTGAGCCTCCGCTGCTGGTCCTCTCTTTGCGTAGTGATCGTCTCCCCTGCGTGCCACGGGCGCGGAGAAGCCACTGCCTGTTCGTACAGCTCGCTTGCCTGCGCTGCGAGGTAAAAAGAGTATTATTGAACGGGCATGTTCTAGGCATTGCTAAGTGTCAGGAATAAAAAACATAAAAGGATTTATTTTTAATGCATCTTTCTGTCACCTGATGAAAACCTAACAGATTCTTTATTACTAAGGGAAGAGGCAGAAAGAACTTCATTCCAAAATCAAGTTCAGAACATTAACAGGTAGGGAATCAATTCAATGTAGAAAGCACCAGAAGCAGATTAAGTTCATACCCCCACCTGTATTTCCTGAAATAGCTGTATGTTCTTTCAAGATACAAATCGAATACCTGTGAGCAGGAAAAGCTGCTGACATTCAGCCGCTTTCTGACTGGGGAGCACCATTCCAAGTCTCTGTCTCCAGCTGAAGAAAATAACATGGGCTTCCAGGGACCTTTATTAGTTTCAGCTTACTTAAGTTGTGCTTAATTGTGTCTGTTAAGCAGCTGTAATCAACATTCTCGTGGAGGGAACTACAAGTTCAATATGTATAATGGAGAAAAGCCAGTCCTTCCATATTTAAGATTCTGACCAGCTCTGGGGCTTTAATACAGACCTTCCCTGTCGTTTTATAAAATGTTTTGTTTAGTTCATGCCTTGAACCTGAACTGTGAGTCCAAAGAAATTTCCTTGGTTGAAAACGAATCTCTGTGGCAGAACTTAGGAGATTTGAGCATTTGAGAGATAGGATCCTAATTGACTATGACAGTATTCCTTAGTGTTTCAGGAATTATGTGATTGCAACCTTCAAAATTTGGGGTTTTTTGGTCAGCCTTTTCACCATAAAATATACTTCTATTTGTCTGCTTTTTCTATTTTTACCTCTTTTAAAGAGCTTTTCTTTCCCACTATCTTCTTCATTAATAATGTTAAAATTGCACTTCCATTTAAATTGGGAAACTGTGTAGCAAGCATTTGTTGCAGCAGTTTCCATTTACTTGGCACAGTATGCTTTTTTTTTTTAACACGCAGAAATACTCTTGACAAGGCAGAAAGGGCAGAAAAATAACACTTTAAAGGCTAGCATCACTATGGGATTGAATACTATGGATTTTTCTATGGAAAAGGCTTATACTTTTAAAATAAACGGGTTTTTTTTACATATTGAAAACATTAATAAATATTAACAAGTATCTTATGAAAACTTTAACAGAAATTCACGAGGGAAAGCTAATACATTGTTCCATTGTTTCCCTTAAGCAAGGTTAATGTAACCAAAACACATGACAGTTTGAGATCAGATTTTCCAGAGTCATAAACAACCAGGATTTATCTAGTTGCTTTGAAAAACTTGTTTGAAAAGTTGATACTTGTATAAAATTAACTAAGTACTGTCATAGTTCTTATACCTAAGAAAACTCAATACATGTGGAAATGGGAGTCAAAACGCCAAATACACATGCCTAAACACAGGAATTGTTTTTTAGAGGTACTGAATCATTGATGCCAACAAGTTCTAATCACTTGTGAAAATCACACAGAAGCATGTACATAGCACAGAGATGGGGTTCACTTTTATGTTCCTTCTTTAAAAATAATACTACAGTACTTTAAAACTTTATTTTACAATTTTGAAAGATAGATATTCAATTTTTATTACCTCTATCACTGAGATTCTCAGCTGACTTCTCCCAGTTAGGGAAGGACTGCAATGAAGAAGGAATAACTGTGACAATGTGAGAAGCAGACCTCGTAACAGCAGCGTCCTGTTCCAAGGATTCCCATCCTAAACAAGCGTTACCTTCTTACCTGAGAAAGTGACTACAAGAATAGAGGTATTCCAGCGTGTTAGAAAACACGAGCTGGGAAAAAAGGAAAAGAAGTACAATTTCCCTGGTCTAAACAGGTATTTGTTTCCTTCTTGATAACCTACTTCACAGATGGCTTTGTATTTTATATGGTTGCTGTTTATTAAATCAACTAAGG
The DNA here is from genome assembly GCA_035590195.1 of Aviceda cuculoides. Taxonomy (NCBI): domain Eukaryota; kingdom Metazoa; phylum Chordata; class Aves; order Accipitriformes; family Accipitridae; genus Aviceda; species Aviceda cuculoides. The sequence goes on along the minus strand of JAVJGG010000031.1, from coordinate 2,098,749 downwards.
CAATTCATAATCAAACTCCTATCCTTCTGCAAAGGATTTGAACCAGATCTAAAACTTGTGGTCACAACAAGAAGTCAAATGGGAAATTTGTTCTGGAATTTGTAGGCTTCGTTACTGAGGAGCTCTCTTGTGGTTGGTTTACGGTGAAGTGTTTGAGGGCTAAAAGACTCTAAACTAAGCCGTTTCCTTTATTCTCATGCTGTCCCCGAAGTGGTTAACTGGAAACCAGAGTTCCTGTGACCAGGCAAGTCCAGGTTTTAACAGGGCTAGGGAACAGTGGAGACCTGGGAGGAGTGTGACACGGATTCCCGGGTCCCAGCAGGGCCACAGTGAGACTCCACTGCTCAGGAAAGAGTTGTCCAACGAGAAATCTGTACCTGGAAATATGCTTATGGTACCCGGGACAATCAGCAATAATTAGTCACTAAACAAGTTAATTGGAACAGAACAGCATGTGAGATTCAGCACCTGCATCTCATCAAAGCAAGTAAATGTCTGCCTAGAGGACAGAGGCGGATGGAATTACTGATACATCACTTTTTCCAGAAAAGTTGTGAGCTCCTCCTTGTTTTTTTGCTAGATACTTCTTTTCTCTACTCTTTTTAAGACTTGTATGTCACTTGAAAATACTGAGCAAAAAATATATACGAAAGCTTGTAATATCGGAAAATAGGTTTTAGTTTCAGCAAACAAAAATGCTAACTTGGCAAAAAAGGTCAAATTCTAGAATTACATGGCTTTTTTTTTTTTTTAAATGTTGAGACAGGGTTTAAACGGGAGACTCTAAGGCTAAGACGATGTTTGTTTGCTACAATACATTCACTTTTGAAAGGTCAATAAATCATCTGGAAGTGAAAATTTAAATCATCATGGCTAGATCTTGTTTTTCAAATGCCAGATTTTTTAATTCAGTATGTCTGAATTTACTATATGCGTGTTACTTGATTAAATGGAAATAAAAGTATTTCCTAAATGAGACTAAAAAACCACCTGTTTAAAAACTACTAAAAATCTAGCATGTGAATTCACATCATGCAAGGTACCCAATGTAAAGGAAGCTGCAGGAAACAAATTTAAAGAACTGAAATAGAGCAAACTGATCACTCTTTACATAAGATGTAAGCAGTGTTTCTCTCGTTCATCCTAATTCATTCCACCCACTTCTGCTGCTTGAACTTTTCTAATTGTTTTTTACCACTCATCTCCCTCTAACCTCACTGTTTTCTGACTGCTATCCCAAGTCCCTCTTCCCCTATTTACCCACCTTTCCCACTGCCTATTCCCCTCCCTTTTCTTTTCATGCTCTAATTATCTGTGCAAATTAGCAGAGTACATTTTCCAAAAAAATACAAATGCTGCTCAGCAGTAATAACAATATTCCTCCAGCTTGTTTTTGGATTATCCCAAAAGCAGGGTTTAAACTCTCACTATGGAGGTGGCTGTGGTTGAAATACAAAGACAACGGACTGGAAACATTCTCATCCTAATGTTGGGGATTACACATTTCAGTAATTTTGGCCTGTGGGCTTGGGAATGTATCATTCTGTAGAGCCAACCTCCTGAACTGTTCCGAGCACGCTTCCCCCAAATGGCAGTACTGCCATTCAGTAGCTCCCCTGAATGCGGAGCGTGGGTCTGCTTTACCGTTAAACTACAGCAGAGCTGGCGCTGCGCTGTCCTAGCATTTCCTGTTTTATTAACGGATAATGAAGTGTTTTAAAGCTGACACTTCCAATGCAATACAATAGTTTTGTGGGAAAAAGGAGTTAAAAATTGTATTTTTCTCACCGTAACCAGTTCAAAGAGACTTGCAGCGTTCTCCTTTTCCTCTTCTGTTCTTGGTTCCTTTACATTCATTTCTTCCAGCTCATTTTCCTGCTTTAAAATGTTCTCTATATATTCCTGGTGGAACAATGAAAAAGAACAAGAAGGATGCAGACGTTTTCTTTGCAGAGGTAGACTCAAGGGGCACGTATATAGACACTGTAGAAGTAATGGCCGTACGTGCTTCTCAGTGTCATAAAGGCCCCTTCTGTGAATTTGCGTGAATGGGTTATACAGGTATCTAAAGGTTTGCATGGAGAAAGAGTTTTTTAAAAAACCAACAGGTCAAAGAGGAGCGCGTGCTGAGAAGGTAGCCTGTGAAAGCTTACCAAGGGCTCTGAAGACTCTTGAATCTGCAAGAACTAACACCCTAAGGACACCAACAGTCTGCTGAAGCTCTGCCGGGCCACTAGCGCACATGAGCATCCATGAAGAACCACATCCAACAGCTGCCCGGATGCTCCCGGAGTGCCAGTGTGACCCCCTGCTTCCCAGTAGGCAGGTGGGTTTGGCCTCCCAACTGTTGCACCAGGTAGGCAGGTTCAAGTGAGCGTGCAAGTGTTTGAGGAAACTATGTGAATGAATAAAGGAGTGTGTTGAGTAAATAGCTGCTATTAATAAGAATCAATTATATTGTTAAGATCAACTTAATGAATAAAAGGTGTTCTAACAAACATGGTTTGTGATCTGTATCTCCCTCCTGTTTGATCTCCTAGGAGGGAAAAGGAAATTTACAACATTGTAATTGAAAAATTAGGTTCAGAAAAAAATCTGAAGCTCTGATTTTAGACAGATTTTTACTTTGCCAGAATCACACTAAGTGCTACAGAAAACTTTTCTTTTCCCACACTTTGTGGAGGAAAACCCTAAGCAAAGTAAAAGCAAAGTAACAGATATCAATATTGACAGAAAGGAAACTATTTGTTAATGTACTATCTGTGATGTGTACTGGACTGGATCCCACATATTTGCACAGAAAAGTAGGTTCCCCAAGAGACAAGTGAAAACAGTTGAGCTGCTTCAGAAATACACTTTTCTTAGAGCACCTGCCTACTTATGAAATACTGATTGTTCTTCCAAAGTAGCAGAATTTTTGTCTCAGGCATATACTGCAAATTCCTGTCACCCAGTTTGTCTGTTCTCTATCACTCACTGGAAGAATGAATAAATGTGATTGTACTACCTTAAGGGAAAGCTGTAGCTTTTCTCTTAGTTCATCACCGAGTGGCTCATATTGGAATAGCTGACGGATTTGCAGTTTATTAGGACATTTTTGCACAGGTACTGGCAAGCACGTCTGCTCTTTGGATCCAATGCAGAGACCCCTCCAACTACGTGTTCTGACTGAGGGTCCCGTGATCTTCCTCTGAATGTAGACAAGAACAAGAAAAAGAGCAAGAATAAGAACAAGAATAAGAGCTGCTTATGTTACTGACGAAATGCAGGTATCGGCCATGTGTGCCTCAGCTGAAAAGCACACGCTCTCCTTATAGCATCATAGATCTAGACAATAAAGTCAGTAGATTCTTGGGCATAATTTATCTATTCTAAAACTTCTTCATCTGGCAAGATGAACTCCCCCTTAAAATTACTATATCGCCTTACTGAGAGTAGAAGCAGCCCAAGGTGGCTACATTTTCCTTGACACAGCCCGTCCCTTGCTTTGCCTGCTTAATAAACGGGACTTAACAATGTCGCATTGTTTAGAGCTCCATTTCCCCCCCACGACAAACATCTATTGCTTAAGCAGCAAAAGACAATTTTGAAACAATTATACCTCAAGAGGAGAAAATGTGTCCCAGGTCCTTGACTGAAGATTTGGAGGAACAATACTCTCTGGTTCTTTCTTCATTACCCAGGGGGATTCTTCAGCCAAAGGGCTGAGGATAGTAATACTTAAAACACCTGGTTCAAAGACACATTTTGCTAAGAATCAGTTCAAATCCAAAAGTGATGGACAAGTGTCTCAAACCTCCAGAAAAATATACTTACCTAAGTATAAAAAACCTTATTATCAAGTGGTAAAACTCCACGTGAAAATGCAATACTCGGGGCTAGAGGTAGTACTGGATCACTGCGGTGATTATAGAATAGTTAGATGAGTTTGGATCACTGAGGTGATTACAGAAGAGTTGGACAAGTTCAGATTACTCACGCCACGTTTAACAACAGACTGCCTATGCTGCTTGCTCTGAGTCTCGGGTAACAGCTCAGTTGTATAGCGTGTGGAGCATCCCAAACAAGGACGAGCGGACCATGGACCGATGTTTACTGAATGCTAATCTCAGAAGTACATCATATTCAGAACACGCATAATTCTTCACTGTATTTTATACTTCACAAGCTGATCACTGGATGGATTCCATTAGAGATGATTTATTATTTCTTTTTATTTTTCTGATTAATTTTAATATTCTTAAAAATATTTTTTGCAACCCAAAAGTCTACTTAATCTACTATTATCTACCCCATAGGTGGCTTTCAAAATGGATATGACCACTGAGGTACTTTGTCACAGTGCTACAAAATTGTAGAACCTTGGTGTCAAGGCAAATAGAGCCAGTATTGAGAAAGGTAGAGTATGAAGTCTGGAAAAGCAGACGTGCTACTATTATAAATGACTGCTGGTTGTGAGCAGGTTTTCTTGACTGGGATTTTCACTGGGTATGTATCTTCTCCATCTTCCTGATCTTTCCACCTTCCCTATCCTTCTGTCTCCCTCAGTGCCCTTTCTCTTTTCCTTTTCCCATAGCAAAATGATTTCATTCATTTTATACAATGGGGAACTGGTCATTATTGCAAATAGAAGCAGCATTTAAAAATGTGCAAAACATGGTAAGAGTGGTAGGTGGGAAAACTGTCTCCATGCTTATGATATAAAACTTGGAGAAGAATGTCTTAGTACTTTATGACTTGAAGCAAACGATCCTTATTTTCCCCCCATATTCAGGGGAACTATACGTTCCTGTCTTTTAAAATATATATTTATTTTTATACGATCTGCCTATTATGCCATGGTGTATTTTGTAGAAACACAGCATCTCCAACTAACTTTGCAATGATAACCAATCATTTCAGGATGTAACTTCTTGTGTATTGCTACTACAGGGTAGCTGGTGCCATGTCCTATTGGCATTCCCTATTTCAGTCATATTTTTCCAGCTTCCAAATTACATATATTTATCCTTTCCAACAGACAAAGGGTCAACATCAGAGTATCATTGTCTTCACTGATAAACAGAGCTCTGATTAATGAAGACTGCCGTACATTCAGTGTTTTTTGATGGTAAATACACAGAGAATCTATGCATTTGATAATCACTTTTGTTTGTGTGTCTGAGAGCGGGTAAAGATATGCCAGTTGTTTGTTCACTTATTGCTTCACAGTGTCATTCCGTTAATTCTCTGCTTCCCAGAGTTTTCCAAAAGCTCCCTTTCCCCATGCTTCACTGCCAGAAGCGTGGGTGCCTCTCTACATGGGGAAAAACATTTTCAAATTTCCCATCCAAACAAGAGTTTCGAAACTTCTGACTCCACCTATTTCTGTTGTTAGTTCATCGGAAAAGAAATAAAGATTTTCCTACCTGGACGTTCTTGTACAGGATCCTGCAAGACTGCAGCAGCGGGATCCCTACAGGCTTCGGCAAGATACTGCTGTACATCCCCGCTCCGCAGGAGCTCAGTTCCGGAACCATCCGCGTAGACGACGAAGAACCTACGCAGCCAGCCACAGACATGGGATTGTACCGGCCGTAGGAGGCAAGGTGCTGGCAGCGGGGGTCCGCGGGGCGGCCTCTGCGAGGGGCGACCGGGGGCTGCCCTGTGCTGGACACAGGCGGTCCCAGCGGCTCCAACAGACCCAAATTGAGTCTGTTTTGGCTGTGGCGGTAATTGGAAAGTGATCGCCCTGTCTTTATCTTGACCCACGACCTTCTGCATCTTATTTCCCCCCTCGTCCTGTTGAGGACCGGGAGTGAGAGAGCAGCTGGGTGGGCGTTTGGCAGCTGGCTGAGGTCAACCCACCACGCTGATCAAATCCAATGGCTTTCAAATCGCATTCTTTTCCAGATGACAAAAATGAAAAAGTACTGTGATGACACGGCAAGAAAAAGGAACTCCAAAATAACGACATCAAATGTGCAAACACAGAGCACTGAACAAAGGAAGGGCAAATCTACAAACCCTATACAGTGTAGTGAAGAAAGAAAATGTAAGCCTATAAATCCAGCGCAGTTTACCTGGGGACATGCTCATCACAAGTGATAGGTTTGTTAACTTCTGGGAGTGCTGATGCCGAACTTCTGTCTTCCTTGTCGTGAGAGCCAATGCTAGGAACACACACAGATGTGCTGCCATCAGCCATGACCTATAATAGAAATTATATAAAATGACTTGAGCTACATGATACATTTAAAATAGTAACTTGCTGCTGAACTGTAATATGACCTAGCCCAATGAAGGAGACAGAAAAAACATATTTCAGGTTGAACCACCTGGAATTCACAGGAAAAAGAAATGAAGACCAAAACTGAAAAGATAGTGAAAAAATCAAACCAAACATTTCTAGAAAGACATGCCATATCATAAATGCTAATATCGCGTGCTGATATTTAATAAATGCTCAAGGATTGTTATCTGTGAAGTGGGGCCATCCATGCGTACATTCCATCTTCAACATGTATATCTGCAGGCATCAATAGGCAGCTTCACACAAAAATACTCACTTGTTGGTCAAGCCAGGTAACTGTATACTCAGACAGGTACTGATGTACCTCTGTGAGGTATATATGTATCCATGTATATACACCTACACACATAGATACACACAAATATATTCATAATTATATATATGTCTATACACTAAAATGTTAGTGAATAAATACATAGTACATACATATATACTCATATATAGTTGTGTGTATACATATACTCATATAAATGTGTGTATATATAAATGTATATATACATATGTGTGTGTATATATTCACCTATACAGAGGTATATAGGTGAATGTATGTATAAATATATACCCTTATATATACACACTTTTATATACATGTTGACATATGAAAAGATATAAATATGCATTATATATACACATATTTATCTATCCACCTACATATACCTGATGAATATATGTATGTATAAATATATACACATCTATATACATGTTATATATGAAGAGACATAGATAGCTATAGAGACAGATTACATATTTATATCTATCTACCTATATATACAGGTATATATGTATAGAGGGGTCCCTTTTCAGGCATTTATTCACTTTAAAATATGGTCTCAGATAATCTTATGATAATACTGAGTGAATTCCTACAGTATTTCCACCTCGCGACGATTAACTTAGATGCCATTAACATATGCACACAAGGTACAATAATGCCTCTAATTCTCAGTACAGTCAGCTGAAGGACAGATGCCTTTGGAAGATACAGTTTAAACCCAAGGGAGTCACAGGGTGGTCCATGAACGATCTGACACACCCCGTCCACGCCCATTTCACCGCAGTCTCAGCTGGGACTAGGAGAGAGGAAAAGCCAACGCTGTTACACGTGTACCTGGTCGCCATCCCTCCTAACCCTTAATCTCCCCGTCCCCACTACACCGCCCCGTATCCCCCGTGATCGCTGCTCCCACGATACCTTCGACTGCCCCACGGTCGCCTCGGCCTCCTTCCCTTGTTCCCTACGTATCAGCTGAGAAAAAGCAGGATGTGCTGATTCCGATGCCAAGCAACTTCTGGGCTGCTTTGAATTGCACCGATTTTGTAGGAACTTGCTATCTTTGAAATTTCTACCCCTCTGTTGATCGGTTCGAAATTTGTTAGGGAGTGACAGTAGCATAGATTTATATAAGCACTATTTCATTCTAGAAAACGAGGTTAAAAACTTTATTATAATGCATCTGTCCCAGTGGAACCGCAGTGCTGTTTCACAGGAATCTGGGAAAATGGTAAAGATTACAATTGCAACAATAGAAAGTATACTCTAAGGATGTCATATTTAGAATGTTTAATTAGAACCTTTAATTAGAAAATAGTATGTAGGTCACAGACACTTACATGATGTTTCCTGAACTCAAAACTAAGTACTAACCTAGCTCAAAAATGTCTCTTAGGTGTGAAAGGAGCACAGCACAATCAGTATGACTTTAAAGACTGAATCATTCCTTTTACAACAATATTTGCCTTACCAGGCAGATTAGAGTGTTTCTGTGGACCTTCCGAAAAGCCAATATGCTCTCTCATTTTTAATCCTCATTTGCAGAGATGACTTTTTGCTATAAGACATGTCATGCTAATTAAGGTAACTTCACAGGTGTGGTAAACTGTAGACCATGTGTTTTATTTCAACCTCTCTAAAAAGGGGGAAATACCAAAAAAGGGAAACCCATCACATCCTCAAGAACATTTCAGAGACCTGATTCAGGAGCTGTTTCTTCTGGCTACCTAAGCTACTTTAAGAATAAGTATTACAAGGCTACAAGCTGACTTTGAGAGATGTTTATAAGATAAAAATTACTTAAAATGCAGACACTTGTTCCTTTCCATGTATTTTACCTTAAAAAGATTTCCTTCGGGATCCATCATCTCACAAATAGTGCTGGAAGTGTGTTTCATAATGTATCTCCCTGCTTGTTTCTCTTCTTTCTTGCTATTGAAATTGTAAACTTCATGGGTATAAACTGCTGAGCAATCTTCGTCAATGAAAAGAGAGCCTGTCTTCATGGGTAAAACCTATCACAGTAAGAAGGGAAGAGGTTCAGTCCTGAAAGGTGAAATCTTCAGTTTAGAGGTACCATGAAAATGAAGAATAGATGCAAGTCAAGAGGAGAGCTCTCAGACCTTTACTACTGAATCATCCAGTTTTGAGGGACTAGAGGGAAAGAAGGAAGATGAGGTCCAGGAGTTAGGCTGATGTCAGTCTCTGTAATATTTTCTTTAACCTCAGGAAATTTAAGCTTGTGATTTAAATATACTATACGGTTGTGAGGAAATATCACAGAATCATAGAATATCTCAAGTTGGAAGGGACCCGTAAGGATCATCAAGTCCAACTCCTTGCTCCTCTCAGGACCACCTAAAACTCAATGACATGACTAAGACCATCGTCCAGACACTCCTTGAACTCTGACAGGCTTGGTGCCATGACCGCTTCCCTGGGAAGCCTGTTCCAGTGACCCACCACCTTCTCAGGGAAGAGCCTTTTCCTAACATTTAATCTAAACTTCCTCTGATGCAGCTTCATTCCATTTCCTCGTGTCCTATCGCTGGTCACCGGAGAGAGGAGATCAGCACCTCCCCCTCTGCTGCCCCCCTTGAGGAAGGTGTAAACTGTGATGAGGTCACCCCTCAGCAATGAGGTCACCCCTCAGCTTTCTCTTCTCCAAGCTGAACAAGTCACCTCAGCTGCTCCTTGTAAGTCTTGCCCTCAAGACCTTGAACCATCTTGGTTGCCCTTCTCTGGACACACTCTAATAGTTTGATGTCCTTCTTATGTTCGGGGCGCCCAAAACTGCACACAGAGCTTGAGGTGGGGTCGCACCAGTGCAGTGTGGAGTGGGACAATCACCTCCCTTGAGCGGCTAGCTATGCCGTGCTTGATGCACCCCAGGACGCGGTTGGTCCTTTTGGCTGCCAGGACACACTGTTGACTCATATTCAACTTGCCATCTACCCAAACCCCTACCTCTCTCTCCGCGGCACTGCTCCCCAGCCTCGCGTCCCCCAGTTCGCATGTATAACCAGGATTACCCCATCTCAGGTGGAGAATCCGGCACTTGCTCTTGTTAAATGTCGTACAGTTGGTGATTGCCCAGCTCTCTGGTCTATCCAGATCTCTCTGTAAGGCCTCTCTACCCTCAAGGGATTCGATTCCTGCATCCAGATGATTTAATAAAAACATCAAAGAACACTGGCCCTAAAATTGAGCCCTGGGGAACCCTACTGGTGACTGGCCGCCAGCCTGAGGTAACCCCATTTACTGTAACTCTTCGAGCCCAACTTGTCAGCCCATTGCTCACCCAACATATTATGGACTTGTCTAGCTGTGTGCTGGACATTTGGTCCAGAAGGATACTGTGACAGACAGTATCAAAAGCTTTGCTAAAATAAAAACCCCACATCTACTGGCTTCCCTTGGTCAACTAGATGGGTGACATTGTCATAAAAGGAAATTAAGTTAGTTAAGCAGGACTCTCCCCTTGCGAACCCATGCTGGCTATGGCCAATGACTGTATTGTTTCTCAAGTGTTTTCCAGTAATTCCCAGAATAATCTTCTCTATAATTATACCAGGCCCTGAAGGGATACTGACAGGCCTGTAATTACCAGGGTCTTCCTTCTTGAATATTGGGACAACACTTGCCAGCTTCCAGTTGTCTGGGACCTCTATTATCTAAATACTGCCAGTGTATAAAAGAGATGGAATCATAGGAATTGTGAAGGCTATAAAGAAGGGAGTTAAAATAGTCAAGGTGAGAGACGCTGGTGGCAGGGAACTTGGAATACAATGATACATTTCACTGTCACAAACTAAAAATAATTCCCACCTGATATGTTCCCTGTGGCTTTGCTATAATAGAAGTCCCATCTCCAAAGATGGTACAACAGGTACCGTCCTCACAATTTGTTATTACAGTAGCAAACTCAGGATTCTCTACTTGCATACATTTCACCTTCCTTGTGATGGCTTCTGAGGGTTCATCTAAGAATTAATACAGAACAACTAGGCAGGAGCACATGAACCATGGAAAAGTCTTAGGATTCAATTTGCCTTTTCTCTCATAAGGCTGGACCTTTATCTCCTCAGTGAAAGACCCTCAGATTTCATAACATCCTTTATCACATAAAATTATGTTAGGTAAACAATATGCAACCTTCAAATTTTTGGACTGTGCACTGAATATAGGAAAATCCAACAGCAAAAAAAAAGTCTGTAACCATCTGTAGCTGGTGTGACCAGGAGAGTACTCTCTAATTTATCAAGTACAGTACTAACCATAATGATCTGGATATTTGTAACATACAAGTTGGACCACTGGCATTTTTTAGGCCTGTGATACAAGCTCTAAGATGTGAAGAAATTCCTTTAAAAACAAATCAAACCGGTAGGTTAATCTGGCCATTGCCTTCCCACTGAATAGGCAGACCAGTTCAAGGTCATTGTTTTGATTTTTAAAACCCTAGAGAGAGGCGTTCCACAGCCAGAACTTTCTACTGTGTTTGAACACAACAGTCCTGACACCCACACAGTAAATATACACTTCATGTTAATTACAGAACTTACCCAGCAACTGAACTAAGCATACAGAATATACTGCCAGCCAGAAGAAACACAGATGACCATTAGTCCCACTTGTTTCGGGTGAGTATAGTTTCACTTCTACTAGGTGTGGCATTTTCCACGGCCATATTCAATCAGATTTTGAATACCTCTGAGGTTGGTGAGTCCATGGCCTCTCTGGGGAGTATGAGGATGCCCTGGTCCTTATACCCGAGTCGGTTAAGACTCGGCTCATCTTGCTGCTTGTATCAGAGTAGGTGGAGAGCAGGCGATGAACATACTAGAACTCAGGCACTTGTGGTCTCATTGCGAAGGTGGGTCACGTAAGTATATACGTGGAAAGAAGGAAGTTTGCCTGTTCGCTACAATGTAATTTTTGCCCTGAATACTGAATAAAAAAAGACAAAGCAGACAAACTAAGCCTAGACCGCACTAGTGGATTTATTATCTAGGTTATTGGTATGAGTGTTCTTTAGTATATTTTGACAATTATCTGCTTCACAAGTTATAGCAGAGATAAGTGCTCCCCTTTTGATTTTACCTGTTTCCTCACTATCCTCTGGTACAAAAAGTTCTTCACGGTTTTGATAAAAAGTCGTGATCCTAGTACCATCAGCATGATCTACTACTCTGCTGCCATCCAGCTTCTCAACAATTATCACTTCATCGTCTCGTACAGTCATAACCTGAAAGAATGAAGGAATACTCATTTATATTAGCTCTGTGATATTGTAACAGCAACAACAGTAAAACAAGGCATTATGGGCTGAAACTCTGAAGACTACTGCAACTTGATTTACCAGAGACCGAGGACTTGCATTTTCTTCAAAATCTAAAGCTTTTGTATTAGCGACAGTGGAGTAACACAACCTGTAGGATATACGTTCAAAGAACAAATCCGACAACTTATATGATGGCAGCCCTGTCTCTTGGCTTAGTAGACAGTGCTATAACAACACAAAAATAGTAATACCGTTCCATCAGCTGGGTCAGTTGCCTGATAGATTAAGACTGGTTTCAGATCCATTCTCTTTCCTCCCTCCGTGCCCACTCGAATGCCCGATGGAGTAGTTGTTATCCAGGTTCCTGCTGGGTTCTCCTTAGGTTGCTCAGAATTAACCAGACCCTGCACAGTATTTTCAAAGAACTCGTCCTTGTTTGGGTGTGATATGCTGTTTCTGTCACTGCCTTTCCCTGCAGAAACAAGAGTTTCTGTATCAGACTTGGTATTCTCTAAGGCAAAAGGCAAAATCAATAAAGTGAAGAGTTTCTGTGAGTATTGGTTTTGACAGAATTGAAAGAACTATTTATCAGGATGGAGGACAATTACAAGTGCTGTTCCTCAAGGCATGCCCTTGAACTAATCTTATTTAATGTGTTCATTAGTGACAGAGAAAAAGTAGACCGCATGCTAATGACACCTGATTATGACAAGACTTTGGAAGGGACTATCAATGCAGAAGAAAATCTGAACTGATTACAGAAAAAAGGCATCCAAAACTGCCCCATGAGCTTAAACATTAAAGTAATAGGATGATACAGCCTATTAGAATGAAATTTAATGCAAAAAGGAATAAAAATAATTTATGCTTCAGACAAGTTTGCAATAGTAGAAGAAAAGACAGACCTGGAGGTATCATCCATACGGAATGAATACAAGTGTGAAAATACGATGACAAAAAAGGCAAGCACAATCCTATGGTATATCAGAAGAAAAGGGTGGTGAAAGGGGGTTGGAGAGATCTTATTAAGAACGTGATAGAGAACTCTGGTCTCCCATATTCAAGAAAAGGAACTTAGACTACGTGTATACAAAAGACAACAGCCTAGTTTAGAGAGAAGCCTAAAAGGCTTACAGCATATACATCCTGGGGAGGGAAGCCAAAGAGAGATGAAACTTTTCACTATAAATTTGTCAAGACTACGACAGTGGAGAGAAAAGGTTGGGGGGAAAAGTGATCATAAATAAAGGATAAGGAATAAAGCACATACACTGGCCACGGATACTGAGACTGAAAATTAGAAGCTGGCTTGTCAGGGAAGTTCTCAAATATCCTTCCACTTATCCTAAGGAATATCCTCAGAACAAAGACTGGACTTGATGACTTGAAAGTCTCCTTTTGAAAGACTTTTTGGCAACAATTTTATTCACATACATCTAATAAAGAGACATTAATTTTATGACAAGTCATAATTATTCTTTGGACTAAGGAGCACTGACAGTGGTCTCGGACTACACTCTGAGCTACGAAGTAAACTTTTTTTGGTTCTTTCTCAGCCAAACAAAATAATGTAAGAATGGTTATATTGGGACAGACCACAAATCCGTACAACCAATTAATAATGACAAATAGTAGGTGCTTTGGAATACAGACAGTGAGAAAGAAAAATATAGTAAGTCCTTTGCGAAAGAAGCATTTCTCAATACCGAGACTAAAAACTGTGTAACACATAAGTAAGGTTTGATGCTACTGTAGTTACAAGGATTTCTTTTAAAATACTTTGTGTTGAATCACTCTGCTACTGATGTCGTTCTTACCCACCCTTTTACTTATTAGATTGCTAGCATGTTAGAAGAAAAATAAACCTGGAGTGGGAGAGAAATTATTTGCTATGAAGGTAACAAATTAGCAGTGTGCAGCAGCTGAGTACAGATAAAACTGCATTTTCACCCTGGCATAATTTTCAGACTAAAGAAATATACCCTTTGTTAAGTATCATCAGCCCTGCTAAGTTTAAATGCATCCAAACCACTGGAAATGTTACCTTGCTTAGTGCTGGTCTCGGGTGAAGGCTCCGATTCTGGTAACAGCTGCATGTTATCTGGAATTGTGGGTGGTGGTAGGACAGGGCCAGAATCAGGACTCCTACTCACTGTGCCATCAGCAAACAGAATCTACAGCAATCAAGGACATACTAGAGGTTAAAATCACTTCAACCACCAATAGAAAGTCAAGAGAATGTGTCACAAATGCAACAGTCACTAGAATACTGTGGGTGATGGAAGGGAAAAAAGTAAAAGACTCTCAGAATCAATATAAGAAATAAAGAAGCTATCTCAAAAAGAAAGGACTGCTAATTGCTGCAGTTGACATATATAATGAATGGGGACTCTATTTAGTAACAAACAGACTTTACAAAAGTAAACAGTAAAGATTATTCTTTGACTATTTAAGTGGTCAAAGGTTGATGACTTTTTTTTGTCACAGTGGTAATGCATCTGTATCCCCATATTGATCTGTATTCAGGTATTCCACATGTCTAGGACTGCTGTTAAGTTTTTAGCTATCAAGACAGCTAACAAAAAGAAGTCATGGTTATTTATCTTATTATAGCTGGTTTCCGAGATCTACTGTCCATTACACTCAGCTCTTAATATGCATGTTCCCTATGTGGCAGGGAACAATCGTCCCTGAATTCATTTACAGTACAGATGTTCTAGGGAAAAGATGGTACAATGTGGAAAACAAATAGACAACATATAGAAACATCTCAAGAGTTACAGTTACTGTAAGGTAATTAACAATTTATTCTTTTTTGAATGCTTATCTATATGCAATATATTCTTGATGAGTCACAAACATGGAGTTACTATCAAGAAGGATGCACTCGTAATGTGCTTATACAAAACTATGGTACAATCATGCTAGGCACATTAAGATCTATATTCTTCTGTCAGGAGATAGTATGTTGAGAATATATAGACATACGGCAGCTAGCTCCTTTGTATACTTCTGAAATGGATAAGTTTCTCAGAAATCCTGGCTAAATAGTTTAAGATCTAATGTAATGAATGAATGTAAAGAACTTGTACTAGAAGTTGTGGTCCACTTAGAAGAAAAACTTGAGGAAATAAGGAATTATTTTGACAGTTTCCAGGTCAAAACAGATGACTCCTCTTTTCACCTGTTTGCTAACTACACATACAGTCTTACGCTTTAAAAAAAAAAAGATAGTTGCTTGTAGATTGATTAGAGTATCTGCAAAGATGATATCTAGCCTATAGCACCTAAAAGGAACCAGAACTCCAGGCAAACTAAATATGTGTAAACAAAGAAGGTACTTAGGAATATAAAGTATTTTGATGAAAATTTAGGTTACTTAAAGGTGTCTACAGGATTGAAGAATAATTCAGGTCCTTTCTGGATCCCACATGTCTGTTTAGGTGATTGAAAAAATATATGGATGCTTTTGTGTTGCCAAAAATACCCAAAGCCCAGCTAATCCACACTTCAGGTGTTTTAACTCCAGCAATGCAGTTCTCAAAACCACATTCAGCTATTTCCTAAACCCAAAGTTGCCTAAAATCTTCACATGCCTAAAGTTTTCATCATTAAAGCTCCCAAAGTGCCTTAAGTTCTGATTCTGAACAAAGCCAAGGGCATTTTAGTCTTGACATGGCCACATAACTCAGTGGTTACTTAACTGCATCTACAAACTGGACACTTCTCTATCTCAGTGGACGAGCACAAGTTCAGGACCAATCACACATGCAGGATGCTTTCAGTGTATTCTACTCAACATACCTGGGTAGATCCATCCATCATGTACTTTATGACAGTTCCTTGACTGGTGATGACTCTTGACACCTCTTGTTCTGTTTGCCTTGCCACAGATGTATAGAGATGAGAGTTCTTTACCTTCTGGGGATAACTCTGCCTAACCAGAATATCCAGAGTAGTCTGCTTGGCCTGTTCTCTTTTGGTGTCTTCATGCTTTATTTCACCTTCTGTAACCTCAGGTTCCTCCTCTCCACTTTCCATAACCTCTTCCTCCTTTGCTTTATTTGCTTTGGCCTCACCTTTCTCAAACTCCTCTTCCTTGGCTTCATCTGTTTTGGCCTCACTCTTCTTTACCACCTCTTTCTTAGCTTCAGCTGTAGTGGCTTCACCTTTCAAATCTGAAAACAAACTCTGAATTAATTAATACTGCGTAGCACGCATTCAAA
The DNA here is from genome assembly GCA_035590195.1 of Aviceda cuculoides. Classification (NCBI taxonomy): domain Eukaryota; kingdom Metazoa; phylum Chordata; class Aves; order Accipitriformes; family Accipitridae; genus Aviceda; species Aviceda cuculoides. Next base: position 2,082,676 of record JAVJGG010000031.1, on the reverse strand, counting down.
CAGTGTTAAACACCCAGCATCATGGTGTCTCTAGAAGGTATATAAATTTAGGTGAGTAAGGCTAACCCTCCTTGGCTTCCTCTGTAATCTGCAGAGTAAGGGACAGACTCTGTTTTCCAGAGAACAATTCAAAGCAGACTACAAAACCCTGAGATTTACAGCATGCAAAGATGAACCTCATGGTGGTTTTCAAAAACACTGGGAAACAGAATCATTGCAGAAGGATACATCAAGCATAGAAACTTTTAAGAATCTATATAACCCATCAGTCTTCTAAAGGAAATTCAACAATAAGGGCAGAAAGGCTTATTATGACCATTTTCTCTATATGTACTCGATGGCTTAAACCAAAGGACTTAGGCGAAATAACTCCTGTTTGAAACTGATCATATCTTTTAGAAAGGCAACAAAACCTGATTGTAAAATATCCAGTAGCAGAGAGCCCATCACAGTGTGGGTTAGTTTTGCTAATCATTCTTACCATTAAAAAATGAGTTTAACTTAAATCTTTACAGTTTCAAGCCCCTGAAATCTGTAATACCTTTGTATACTATGTTTACAAGCTATCGTCAAAATTCTGTTTCCGTGTACTTCCAGACTGGCACCAGTCGCACCTTTGACCTTTATTTTGGTAACTAAATTGAGTTCTCTGCTAACATGAGCTCACTATAAGATACACCTTTCAATGCTTTAATAATTCCTGTCACTCTTCCCTGAATCATTCAAAATACAAACATCTTGTCTTGTGGACTTAAGAACAGTACATATGATTCCAAAGGAGGTGCACGTACAGGTAAGATAACAATCTTCCTGTTGTCACTCGAGATTCCTCGATATATATGCATTTATGAATTGAATTTACTATTTTTTCTTTAGTATTTCAATATACATGCATATTCAACTGATTATCCAACATGACTCCCAAGTGCTTTTTAAGGGTTGCTGCTTCCCTGCCCCCAATCTGTTATGCCCAACAACTTGCAATTCTAGATTTTACATTTTTTTTTAATTAAAAGACATTATTTATGTTGCAAATACTATTAAATAGACATTATGACAGACTTAGCAATCTGAGACATTAAAAAAATTCATATTGTTACATCTAAACCCATCAAGGCAGAAATAATTTTCTTCTGTAATTTTGACTTCTTTTAAATTCCTTACTTTACAGTGGCTCAGAAAACTAACCTCCAAAACTTTCACCAAGGAAAGTTAATACTAGTCCATTGGGACAGGAGACGTTCAAACTCGGGAAAGCACGACCATTTGACATCACTTGTGTTTGGGAAGCTGATTCTTCCATTGCCATCTACAGAAAGAAATGTGAATTAGTTTTATTCCACATTTTAAAAGAATACAGAAAAAATTAGATTACAGATTTCAGTTGTAACAAGACATTTAAGAAAAAAAAGTGCTTTCTACCACTCATTTTTACCATTTTGACAGTTTATGGATTCTGAAGTGGAAACATTAGCTTATTTTCTTTGATTACACTATCTTCTTTCATTTCTCTTTGTTAACCCTTGAAGAACAACCCTTCCTAACCATTAATTTTGTTGAGTCATTATGCTATCTTGCGCACACTGTCAAGATGAGACGACAATAAACGGATCATGTGAAGCAGAGGAGCATGAAATAATTCTTGAAGTTGCACATCAGTTATTTTACCTATAACCATTAAAAGAATACAAAAGATAAGCAGAGCAGTCTGCTGCAAATGCAGCACTGACTTGAGGAGGGGACAGGGAGGAAGGTTTGGCAGTCATGACCCGTAATCCTCTTTGCACTGCTCTGTAGTGGAAACTGTTCTGATGACTAGAAAAGAGGAGGTTGACCTAAGGAACGTCTGAAGACCCTGGAACATTTGGAAAAAATACAACAATGAACCCTTTGATGTCATCCCCCGCAAAATTGTGTGACAATGAACTACACTATGCCAGTAGTCACAAGGTGAATACAGTTTTGGGTTACAGACAGAGGTAACAGAGAGAACTTGTCCCGGTGTTACCCCACATTCTTGATTTTTAGAAATAGAAATATAGGGAAAAATTGGCAGATGTTTTGCCACCTGTTTTTCAGCAGGTGCTGTACATTTTACAGTTACTTTACATAGTATTACTGGGTAACTAAGGCTACTCTCAATACCCTAAGATTGCAGTCACAAGATCATGGGGTAGAAGTCACAGAACAGGGCAGAAGCAACCCTCAGTTGGCATCTACTTCTCCCTAATGGTAAAAAATATAATCAAGTATACCTATATAGTTAGAGAAAACTGTTAATGTAACCTAGTCTAAAAATTTCCAGGGCTGGAGGTCCCTTTAGCTCTTTACAGAAGGGTATTCTGTCTCTCAACTCTAGATCAAACCAACCCAAACCAAGACTTTTAATCTTTCCCCACAGGTCAAGTTTTCTAGACCTCTGATCTTTCTTGGTGCTTTCCTTAGAACTCACCAGTATGGCCCATATTTTTCTTGCAGTGCAGTATCCATAACTGGACACAGTGCTTCAAATGAGGCCCTACCAGCCCTGGACAGAAAATAACTTCACAGATTTAGCAGGCTGTACTCCCGTTTATTCACCTCAATGTCGTCTTTGCCCTTCTCACAGCAAGATGGCATTGTTGACTTATGTATAGCTTGTGATCCACTGCAACTCAGACCTTTCTCTGTAGAACTGCTATTGATTGAACTGTTACCCATTCTGTAGATATATATTGATTATTTATATGTAATTGTAGAACCTAGCACTTATTCTTACTGAATTGCATCCTATTTCACAGACCATGTCCATGTGAATTTGTCAAGTTCACTTCGGATTCTAATCCTGTCCTCCAAAATACTTGCAGACTCACACAGCTGGGTGCTGTATGCACTAATACGGACACTCTCTGTCCGAAGACATTCTAAACCAAATAGTAAAAAGCCTTCTGGAAGAAGAGGAGGAACTTGGATATCATCCTGACAGAAATTTACTGGTAGGGGTAGGTTTGTGTGTATAGGGTTCATTTGTGCCACACAATTGCTGTATGTATGCTATGCTGAGTGCAGAAGGTGGTGAACCTTTTCAGGGCAGTGCCCTAGAAAACAGTAGCAAGAACTGAAGTAGAGTTTCAAGAAATGCCTCTGGAATTGGAAGCCACCACAGTTAAATGAACTACTATTAATGTTCCACAGAGAAATTCTGAGGAACAGGACAAAAGAGAAAAGAGTGCAGGAAAAGGTGGCAGACCTGGTGTCACTCATGTTCTTTACATGTCACCCACCAGCCTATAGAAGAAGCAGAACGTAAGAGGGAGGAACGACTGGGTTAATGGAAAATAATTGGTCATGAAAAGTATTACGTGCAGTAGATTGGACTTAAATTTGGCTCAGAACTGAGAACCAGGACATTGTATTAGCAGTTCTTTCTTCATCATTTCAGCCATACTTGATTAAAGATGGAACCAAGTAGGAGGAAAATTAAAACACACTACTATATGCTCCAAATAATTTTGCAGTTAGTCTGGAAAGATATTAAGAACCACATTTAATAAGCACATTATCTAAAAATGCTACTTTTTTGTAATTTGATCAGGTTAAAAAGGATAGCTTTTTATCATAACTGTCATTAAAAAATTATCCCAGACAGTGTACTTTAGAGCATTAGTGCTACATAAAACTATTTACGGACCTCACTGCTTTGTGTTCTGATTATGCCTACATTCAGAAGACTGTCCTTTCCTAAACTGAAGGAGGTAACTAAATTGGTTCTCAGTACTATTCCTGTTTATTTCTGTCCTTCTCTCAGAGTTTGTTTTGTATTTTAGTTGTGTCCATTTCTGGGACACTGCTGGCTGGAGAAAACAGTGTCAAAAAAGAAAAGAGTTTAAATCACCTCAAATAGAAAACTCTTGCATCCTCTTCCACCATCCTGCTAATATTGCCTCCCATATTTCTTTGAGAACTTTTCGTGTAACTCGTACTCTGGCTGATCTGTGAGATCACTGGACCAAACAAACCTCCTGTGGTTGCCTGCAATATTCTGCCAATAGTTACCTAATGACCTGAAATAATCCAGGCTAGTCATTTTGCAGAGGGAAACTGTGACCCATTCCTGAACTGATATGGCCTCCCCCACTCACATGTTTTAATGCCAAAAAGCTTCTCGCAGAGGTCTGCAGGAGGTGTTCAAGATTAAATGCTGCGCATTTTCGAGGCACATGATCCTGTAATTCCTGTATTACTCTGTGGTAAGTATTCCGCCACAGAAATTCAAAATTCAAATTTTGAAATGTCATCCATCCTTTCCAAAGACCTGTCCTGTGACAGCAGTACTTCAGTTACAGGCAAAAGTCACTTCCTCAAATTGCTGGTCCCTGGCTTGTGATCAGCGGGAAAGACCAAACTGCAGAGAAAGCTTTTGCAAAACTGTCTCCACTAATTTACTGGTTGGTTAGACCTCCCAATACAGGTTTTGGAAAGCACAGAAAAAGTTCTCCTACTTGGGTTAAACTAAAAATAATTTCTGGAGCAGTTCTAGTCACTGAGATACTAATAACTGGTGTAACTGTAAAGCCAAAATTGACAAAAGTATGTGGACCATGGAAGACACACTGCTCTACATCATGGAGTCATAAAGGCTAGCTTCATTAACAGCTGCCAATATGTACATCTGGGAACAACTGGAAGAGTAAAACATATCATTAGAAGCACCATAAATTGTTAGGAATTTGTTAAGGCACAGCTCAAAGCCCTCTGAGAAGAATATACGCCTCTGTTACGTTTATGTATTTAAGTTTTTTGTTTGTTTCTTTTCTGTCTTCATTGGATAATGTCTGTTCTCTCACCTTTCCTTCTTCTTGCTTTACTGGGTCATCAGATGGTGGAGGGCCTGTTTTGCCATGGCTTGCTTTTGCAGATGACAGAGATTTTCCTGATTTTTGTTTGACAGACTTCTCTTTTTTTCCTGAAGCTGATGTAACCGGAGAAATTATGGTCGGAATATGAACAGAAGGGACATCCAGAATTCTTGCTAAGACAGGATCTGTTTTATCATCTAAGGAAGTGAAAAGCAATATTTTAAATGCAATTAAGTTTCATAAATGTAGATGGCCACATTTCATTTTTTAACAAGATTTTGTACACTAAATTTTACCTTTGAAATAATAACCTCAGTGCAGAAGTTTATTATTTCACATAGAGGGACTGAATGTATGAAATTATTAAGAAAATCTTTCCATAGACCAACTACTCGTCAGCCTAAAAGGCATCCTGAAACTATTGTTTCCCACAGGTTGTCACCTGCCTCTTCAAAAAAGAAAATACAATTTTAAAAATTCTCTTTTACCTCCAGAATACTTAGGTAGAGACATTTTGAGTCTAGTATCCAGGAAATGATCACTGTTGTTATGCTTTACCATGGGCTGATCCAGCGTGGACCAACTCCAGCAGTTTTGCACTACATAATTATTTTGCTGTAATGGTTCAGAAAGATTCTGATGACCTAGACTTGCTGAGACTCTCCCAATTCTTAAAGGCCAAGAATTAGGGCAGCCTGTTAAGCATGTTGACAGAAAGTAGACAAGCTGCCTTCCAAAACAGTTTCTTCAAAATCAAATTAATACAAACTAAGATTTTCTGTAAAACGTTTTTGTTTCAATGAACTGACGCTCCTCTTTAATCAGAAAAACCCAGCCAACTCTAACTTTAACACTTTTCTGAAAGATTTTTTTTTTTAATCATCTTTTCTTGCTTGACAGCAGCCTCAGTCCCATACCTACAACTCATGAAATCACACCTTGTTTCCCATCCAGACAATTTAAGCAACTGAAGTCTTGTTTGTTTTGGAGAACTCGTTACCTCAGATGGAGCAACTTATTATCCACATCTTAACCACAGATAAGAACTGAAAACACCAGTGAGAAAAACATGATAATCTCAGAAACCATCTTTTGAAAACTTTTTAAAAATAAAGAAAGCAAACTTGATATGCTTAGTAGTTTCTACGAAGTATAAAGTTTAATGACAAGTCAGTCATTTGAAGAATGTCTTTAGGAAGACTCCCAAAAATCCTTTTTTTGTTGTTGTTTTTTTTGTTTGTTTCGGTCAAATTACCTTTTAATTCTGCTTCTTCCAATGAACAATATTATTTAATGGGAAAATTGATACATCAGGCAAAGAAAAGTTAAATAACTCATTGACAAATTGCAAGCCAGATCACATAGACGAAGAAGGAAAGAAATGCATCGGAAGCTTGCTACTAGAACCATTCTGGTGTGAGATCATAGCATTTTCTGGAATGTAGGTGAAGCGTTAGTATATTTTTGGCTGAAAAAGATAAAAGGTAGGCCTAAGTGCTACTGTGTCCACTGTTTCCAGAAAGGTTTTGGCATAGATAGTTTTAGTTCTGCAGATAAGAAAATACAGAGGCCACCTTCAAGTTCTAAACTACTAGAGAAAGGCTGCCTGCATGTTCATTTGCCTTACGGATGATTCCAGATTTATGGCAACTGCAAAGATGACCCAAAATTTAAGACTTTATGGCTAGAAGAAACTATTAGATCATCTAGTGATAAAGTCCTATTTAGGAATCCATGGATAACAAGCCTTTGATCTCAGTTTTTGTCTTGGTGCCAGCATGAGGGAAACACACAGATATCTGAATATATCCATGACCTTTAGCCTGAAAGGGAAATTTAGGTCCCCACAAAGATTTTTGAAATCCTCATTTTCGTTAGCTGATGCATGACAACCTGATGCTTTGTTAGCTGGCTCTGGCTTCATGTACTAAAATTTGTGCTGTGTGGCTTTTACAGCTTATTGGAAGTCTGCGAAAAGGGGAAAAAAAAATCTGTTTGTAATATTTGTAATATGCTAGGGAGAAATTCTCAGCTAATTATATAAAATAGGAAAGGTTAAAATTCTCCATGGGGTCCATTCTGACCCATTTATTAGACATTTATTCTGACCATTTATTCTGGTCCCTTTATTAGACAGCATGGCCATGGAATAAACAAGTAGAAATATCCATCTCCAGGTGGATGGTGAGAACAAACAGCTGACTAATAAAACTTTGACAGATCTAGGGCTCCACAGAGAAGCAGGACAGCCGAAAAGGCGGCAACTGTCCAATAAAATCATTAGTGAACGTAATGTGTCTTGTCAGGTGAGTATAAATACCCATGTGAACACTACAAACTGGGTATAAGCAAGATCTCGCATGCAGCGAGGGGAGCCATCCTTCACAGCTACCCACGCTCTGAAGTGCAGCATGCCCAGCTGCAGACGACACTACTTTCTAGAGTGCTGAATTTAGGAATAGAAGCTGTTATAGGCTCTTGACCTCTAACAAAATTTCACCTACCCCTTTACGTTGGTTGCCCTGAAAAATGAGAACATAGCGTCCGAGGGTAACAATGAAAAAGAGTAGATTGTTGAGACTGAGGGGAAAGTGTCTTCAGAAATCTTGAGAGAGATGGGGAATTCCAGAGGACTGTCAGATTAAGGAAGGTTTCTTCCTCCTGCACACACAGGCAGATTTGTAGCACTTGGAGTGGTACTCTCATAATTTTGTCAAGGCACAAAGAGCAAGTGCAAAGTTTCTGTAATACCTGGAGGCAAAAGCCCCGCGGGTGCTCAAGCAGTGCCAGATTCATGAAGCGATGAGGAGCTTACTTCTAAGCCTGGCTGTAAGGTATAGGCATAAGCAAGTCTGAAATTAGATTTTGGTCGTGCTAGAGAAAACAAATAGTATTTCAAAACTTAAACAAATATTAACATTTAACCAAGCGATAAAAAAGATGGATAAAGCTGGCAAACACCCTGATGCCTTTCTTCATCTTAGCTTCCCTAAAAGGAAGATGGAAGAGAGAAAATGAGAAAAACAATAAGAAAAATGAGAATTAGAGAGGTTCCAGAGAATTATTTCAGTAATGCAAGGAAAAGGAGTAATTTGCACCCAATTTAACCAATCAGTGGAGAGAAACTGCGGATTACATGGCATACCATTCTACATTAGGGATACATGGCATACCGGAATAGTCTAAGCCAGAATATTTCTGGTCAGAATTTTTCTGAGCGCTTACGATACAAACACCCACAAGGGGAATCAGACATCAGCGAGTGATTGTAGAAAAACTGCAAACAACCAAAGAATGCCTGTCAGCAGCACTGCACTAAAGCTCAACACGGCAGGGATTATTCTAATGTAGAATAGGGTGCTTATGGGAGATGTGAAAAAGCCTGAACATCACAGCTGACATGTAGGTGTTTAATTAGACATGTCTCTCTTTTATGCCAAAATATGAGTTTTCACAGTCCACTACATTGTGAATGCTCTCTTGGCTCGAGTTTAAAAAGTCCTTTTTTAGTAATTAATTTGTAAAATGTATTTGAATAATTAAAACTGAGTATATAGTTGAATGGTTTACCGCAGTCCACACAAAGATGTATTCAATTAAATGTTTTCATATTTTAAGAGCTGAAAAATGCTGGGATTATTTTCTGATCAGAGGAGGGTTTCACTTTTATCCATATGATGGTTTCAGTGGCCTTTCAAATGTAATGGAAACAAGAAGCTCTTGGTAAAAGCAGACGCTATTTTCACTGTGGTTTTGTGAAGCAATTGCTTCCAGTTGGTAAATGTCTTTATTGAAAGGCTGAGAGAAATCCCTCATTATGGCTGTACAACTGTAACCTGAAGTCCAATTCCTAACGTAAAATGAAAGTTCCATAATCACCTATATAAGTTTACAAAAATATTATTTCTTGGAAAACCAAGAAGACTCCTCAGCAAATCACATTTTCCTTGGCTCAAATTAATTGGCTGATTTTTCTGGGCTACTTAATAACAATACTTGCAAGTTTCTCCCTGCACTGCTCTATTTTCACAGTAAGTAAAAAAGCATGGAGACCTCCCTCCATTTTGAAATTTGAATCATAGAATATTCTTGACAATGTAATCTCATCTTGAGCCTTGCTGAAAATACCCCACCATGTAGTAACAGCTGCTGAGAAGGGCAGAATTGCATGCAAGAAATTATTGGGTTAAGTAGTGTGTGAAGCAAAGTGTAAAAAAAAAAAAAAAAAGAATTACCCCTCTGGTTGTCAAATATC
>JAVJGG010000031.1:2039118-2073483 GCA_035590195.1 Aviceda cuculoides | reverse complement strand
AAAAAAAAAAAAAAAAAGAATTCCCCCTATGGTTCTCAACTATCCTCTTTTATTTGCTTACTTTACCTGCTGTCTTCCCTGTAGGTCCATAATAGCTCAGGGACAGCTGGATTCCATTTTCCAAGGTGGCTGAAAAAGATCCAAACTTGCTCACAGCTTTCTTTTGATTTTTCAATTTTCCTTTAAAAAAAAAAAAAAAATTGAATGAATGTTAAAGATAGGAACATATACCAGAACCACCTGAACTGCAAACCAATGACTGGTATGAACAGTGGCACCTCAGTGTGGATGACTAACCTGTAAAATAGATTAATATAGGACTGGGAAAACTTTATCATTCCATTCATAGGGTAGTATATAATAGTCATTTATGTGTAATACAGCTGTGAGTTTTCATCTAGAAACTGCATTCTAATTAGCTAGGTGTGTAAAAACAGGTTTAATAGCAAAAACTAGCGAGAAGTCTTTGTGAATTTAAACAGCAAAAGAACCTAGTTCTGGAGTCAAGGACCCTTGTTTCTGTTCCCTGCTTGGCTGACAAGCGAACTGCTGAATTCCCACCACACGTGGCCGACGCACTGACAAAGTCACTGTCTCCCAGCTACTGTCACGGGGGCCGTACCTTGAGGAGAAAGTAAAAGGAAGGAGAAAAAGTTGAGAGATTAGATCCAAAGTTATGTCTGGCACTTGTGAAAGTGGATCAGGAGACAAGCTCGCTTCGAGGTGCAGGACAAGATGCCACGCGATGAGTATGTCGGCCTTGAAAATCCCAGGAACTATGCAAGGCAACACCTCCGAGACAGTCACGCTGGATTCTACCTCCCGTCTAGTTCAACTCCTGCTGCCTTAAAGAAAACGTTCTGCTGGTTAGAGGAAATCCTTGGGATTTCCAGTATGGGGAACAGCTTCTTAAAACTGCGAGGAGCAGCACAGAAGACTAGAAAAGAAGGTTAAGGCAGGCGCCCAGCACCCAGCCATCTCCCAGCTCCTTCATCAGCAAGGCACACATTTGGGACCTCGTCTCCTCCTACCTACTGTCTGTCATTGCAATGTTCGTTGGTGACTACCACGCGCAGGACGCTGTTTTGCCATTTTGACTGCATTTAAAGCTTACCGTTGTACCATTCAGCCACTCCCAAGTATCAGAGTGGATTGATTCTTCTTTCCCTACTGCCTTTCTATAAGGTACTCCTGTTTACACAGGAGGAAAGCCTGGATTTTTACTTCTATTTACAGAACACTGATCTTATTTACCCTCCGCCGTTAGTAGGAATTTATTTTCCGTTAGTTGATAAGGTTTGCATCCAATTACTAAATATGTCACACTATTAATTCTCTATATTAGTGATGGCAGTCCACTAACCTGATCTAATTTTTTGTTGTTCATTAATTTCTTGCACTTCCATTTCTTTTAAGTTTTTCTTGGGGTCTGTGATATGAATGAAGAAATTGTGGTTGTCTTTTATCACTTTCACCTTTACCAAAGTTAGACCTGCAAAGCAACGGAATACTATTATTACTCCCACTAGGCTTCAGAACAGCCCTGCACCCAAAGAAACCCCTGCACCTACAACTATAAAGCACACAAAAAAGAAAATCGCTCAGAAGTGGACTGAATTACTTAGTAGTAGATAAAAAAGACAAAATTGTTAGCTGAGTTTAGACTAAATATTCAAAAACTTCCTGACAATTGGATTTGAGAGGCTGCAGAATAACCCTGTTGCTTAGATATATTGCATTTGACTAGACAAATTATTGGAACATGCATTCTTGAAATATCATGCATTGGTTACCATTGAACAGATAAATATAAACTGATTTTTCTCCATTTCTAATTTTCTGGTACTTTATTTATCTATCAGTTGTTAACATGCTACAGGAAAATGTAAACATTAGAAGTGACAGAGGCTAACGGGGAATTACATAGTACTCTCACAATGTCTTTAACTGAATTTCTACCACTGAGACATGAAAAAGCATTTATGGATTAAGAAACTATGCCATCAGTTAGTAACCGAGTCAAAGCAAAGCCTAAAGAATTAAAGAATCACCTTTTACAAACTCTATCTTCTCTACTTGAATCTGTCCTCCATCAGATGGGAAAAGATATTGACTGGTTCCTGATACTTGAATGAGATCCTCCCCTGTATTGTAGCCAAGAAACTGGAAAAACAAGTTTTAGGTTATGTGTAAATGAGAAAGGCAGAAGCCATGAAAGAGGTAAATGAAGGACAGATCATCAGGATCCCACTGTTCTGGTCAACATTTTTTTCCTTAGATATTTAACTAATAACAACTTTAGCAAATACATAGCATGCTATTGTCATATCCAAATAATTTCTCAGTTACTAACTGAAGTAACTTGTTAGACATGAGAGCAGAATCTGGTCCTTCGGTGGTATGAAGCCATTATTGAAACTGAAGAGTAGCAAGTAGACTGGTGGCTTAACATATAATGGGAGGGAAAGAAAAATTCTGGCCAAGTACAAAGAGACAAAGTACAATGTCATGGGATCAGATAAAGGAGAGATAAAGATTCAGCTTTCCACCATCTAGATTTTGGAATTCAGACACTGTAAATCTGATTCTTAGATTGCTGTGCCTTATAAAGAGCCACAAATTGGCAAAAATTAGGTGATTATACTCAAGTAAGTTCAGACTGAAGTGGTGTATATCTCTGAGTTTGAAGTCTGTACTCAAGCAAGTTTAGACAAAAATATATTGACCTACGCAAGTTTTGGATGCAAGGCTTAGACTGAAAATACAAAGCAGTGCAAACTGCCTAAAAACTGTTTAGACAAAACTAGTGAAGAGTTCCCTCTGTAAGAAATACCCCTCTGTTAGTATAACAGGCACTCCAAGAATATGTATTTTGAAACGGGAGATGGAAGAAATGGTGAACTCCTTTTAACTGATTTCCAATGTGAACAGCCAAAACTTCAACTAGGTCTAGCAGTCCCCAAATATGGGAGTTGGAACAGGTCTTTATGCTCCCCTTTCCTACCCTCTCCCATGAAAATCACGTTTTTAGGCAAAATTCAGCCCATACACATATATTCCATGGGCACAAAAACATGATTGACTTATCTTTGTGTTCATGTCATATACACTAAACCCATCCAAGGTAATTAAATAGTCTTGTGTAGGATAATCTTAAACATCAGAAACTGCTTTCCAAAACTTTTAGGAATGTATCTGCTGCTAAAATTGTAGAGTTAGACAAGACAGTTAGGCTTAATTTACCCTGAACTCCCAATTTCACAACAGATAATAGCTTTGCTGTAATCTTGACTCTCTATATAAATAGTTAGCACTTTCCTAACATGGTGAAATAATACGACTCCTTACCTTATAAACTTTCTCAGAATGTGGTTCTGGGATGCTGGGATCCTCCTCAAGTTCAACGGTTTTTGCTGGTTCATCTTTAAACTTCTCTTCGGAAGATTTCTTGTTGGAACCTTTACTTTCTTCATGTATTATTATCTCCTGTCCTTTCTTTTTACCTCCTAAATTTTCTTTTTTTCCTTTTTTTTCTTCCTTAAGTTGTTCTTCCTCTAGTAATCGGACCTGCTCCTCCTTCCAAGCCTACATTAAAGGTTAGGAATTCAAAAGACTGTAGTTCTCTATATTACAAGATATTTCATATATGTATGCTGCAAAGAGTACAAGTAAACAAACTCAAAGGAACCAATGTCCTAAGTCACTCTGAGACATGCTTTCCAAACTTGTCTACAGTTTTACAATATTCCGCACCATATTTTGCATAAAATTACCAACTCATGCAATCCACAGGATCAGTCACTCTTGACTGCAGTAGACATATCAGATGACAATTTGTATCTTACACACTCAGTCATAACAGAATTATTTTGTTGTGCACTCTTCCACAAAGTTTATCACCAAATCGGAATGCATCACTGGTATTAATTCCCCAAATGCAACTGTGAGATAAAATGATTTTATTCTTTTACAGAAAAAGGAATGAAGCATCAATGCCAGAATTATCAACTTGTATCGGGAAGACATCCGAGATTTTCCGGAGTATTTAGGGCTTTGTAGCATTTTATGTCCTAAGCATACCAAAGCACAAGCATTTCTCTGGAAGAAATGGTAAGCATGCGCCGTTACAAGTTAGACATTAGCCTAATTTGAGCTGTGCCAGCTCAAGCTGAGTACCCAGGAATTGGTTAACACCATTTGATATCTACATTCCAATATCAGTGCTTTAAGTGCGGAGCTTTACACAGTACAAGAAGATGAGACATACTAAGTCTGTGAGAAGTCAAAAAAAGCAGGGGAGTACAACATCAATTAAGCTAGATTTGTGCAGATTAATTGGTAGTGCCAATGGTAAGACTTAAAAACCATGTGCTCAACTCCTACCTCAGCCAGAAACATCTATAAAATGGGACTCTCTGTCATAAGGGAACTCTGAGGTACCATACTCAGATTCCTTAATTTCAAAGAGCTGTAGATAGTGAAAGCAGGAGTTGGGTACATAAGTACTTCCATGAATCTGGATCTTATGTTTTCATAGCTTTATAACGAGAAAACTTCAACGGGAAGTAGGATATTATCTATAACTCTCATTTCCTAGTACTGCAATTATAAATTGCTTTTGGAATGTCTAGTCTATCTCCAGACAGTCTTCCCTTAAGAAAATAACATAACTGAATCAATAAGGAATAACTTAAAGGAAACAAGAAATAAAGTATACAAAAAATAGCCAGGAGCAGAAAAACTAAGAGGACTGAGTCAAGCCTATGTAAGAATGAAGGCTTACCTTCCTGGGAAAGCAGTGGAAATTAGTCCATTTCAGAAACATACATATTTTTGCCTTACCTTTAGAGAACCTTCTCTAACAAAAGGACTTTTTTCATTGTTGAATTGAGATTCTGGAATGGTCTCCGTTACGCTCTCAGGTCCTGATGTGCTGCCTTTGAGAAATGAAAGAGGAATAAATGAGGTTATAAACATATGAGAATTGAATAATTTTTTAAAAAGGAAAAATAAAAACAAAAGAAGTGCAAGTAAATAGAAGAATATATATTTGAAAGTAGTAAAAGTATAAGAGTAGAATAAAGAAAATGTTAAAGTTTTTTAGAGATAAAATAGAAAGTCTGTTCAGGTTAGAAGAAACTTATCTGACAACTAGGGTTACTTGATAGTCATAACTGGGGAACAAATATGTTAAACAATATATCAACATATTTAAAGACTAACTCTCTGCTTCTTGCTGCTGAAGGCTTTGCTCCTGCCACAAGTTTTTTTTTTTTTAATGCAGATGAGCAATGCTGAATAAACTATAAGCAGTATTTATTATTTTTGCTACTATCACTGTTCCAGAATTCAGATCCAGCGCTTTAAACCAGTTCACCAAATACCAGAACAAGCTCAATACCAGAGTCGTAGGTATTAGAACCTTTCAAGACAAAAAAGTGAATACATGCTGTCTGATCCTTCGAACCTTCACTAAAGAAACACCATATCCCCCGTTTACTATTCGGGCTTTACAGCATCTATGACTCATGAAAAGGGTCTCTCTCTAGGTGTGTGGTTTTATATCATGCTTGGATACCCAATATTTATCTGCTAGAAAAGATAAATTCAAGTACACTACCAGAAAGTCCTAGCTGAATTACTTTGTATTAAAAAGTAGAAATTGCAGTGTGGGTTACAGCAGTGCCAGTGAAATTGAAATCATCTAAAGACACTGTTTCCCATCTGCACATCCCAGCTAGAGGTGAACTTCTATCAGCAAGTGAACTTCTCCATGGATCCTATCTATCATGAGGCACCACATGGGCAAGATTCAGTCTAGCTCCTGTGACAGCTAGATAGGTACAAATTATGATTTAGAAGTCATAACTGTCCTTTGGGTTTCCAAACTATAAATCGGATGTGTTAATTGGGTTGAGGACTAACATTCCTATTTTTGTAAGTGCTAATTGCTAGTACTAGAAGGTTTCAAAGTGCATTCTCAAAGAAGGTGAACAAAGCAAAGGCTAAATAAATCATTGTTAATACCATTTAAATACAAAACCTGACAATTTGGACAAAGTTCTCTTTTGTCAAAAGGGGTTTTCGGATTTTGCTGCCTGCTCAACAGTTACTGTATGAACTGCTTACAATTCTCACTACCCAAAATGTTGCTTGTAATTAAAGTTTGCTCTGCAGTCTACTCCATTCCAGTTTCCAGTTTTAGCTTCTAGCCCACAGCTTGTGTCTTCCAGCTTTTATCCTGCCTTTTTAAAAAGGAATTTTCCTGAACCGTGTTGCCAACTTTAACTACTGCTCATCTCTTCATAAGTTCAGTCATCTAAAGAGATTCGTATTTGTATGTAATCCTTAAAGTAATTCCATTAAATAAACACAGCTATTGTAAACGTAAACTGACATTAAAGGTCTCAGTTCTCAGAACAGAAGATGATGCAGAATATTTACATATGTGCATTTAATTAATTTCAAAACATATTTATGTCTACACAGATAACAAAACAAGGTTACCCTGTGAAAAAATACATGCAATTCTGCTCTGAACAGCGTTGGGTCTCAGCACTCAACACGAAAAATGAATTTTCTAGGATAAAACAAGAAGATACCCACTTTCGGCTTTCTTAGGGAAGCCGTGTTTTTTGACAGCACATGCAGACAATTCAGAAGGTCCTTCTGCCATGGCTTTTTTCAGTTTAAGAGACTCTATTTCTTTAGACATCTTCTCTTCTTGGTATTTGACTTCTTCCTCTTTCACCCAGTCTTCAATTGAGTTGGCCACCAGCTCGAGATAGTTCCTGAAAAGCACAACATTCCTTTATTTACCATAATACAGTTTTCACTAATATGATTTCAGGTCAAACAAGATCATTTGGCTTCTCAGTTTCTTATACAAATATTATTCTATAACCCTTGAGAGAAGGCTTGCGTTTGGCAGAGTTTCTCTCAGTTTTTACAGGAGCTGGTGCTTTTGCCTGGCTGGTATTTGTTTAATATAGCTTACGTTTGGGATTTTGGTTATCCTTTCTGCAAAGAGATACTAGAAACTTGTCTTCCAGAGAACATCTGCTCCCAAAGAAAATCCAGAAAGTCAGAAAACAGAGACACATTCAGTTTAAGAAAGTTTCAGGCTCATTCTCCTCCTTACTGTGTTACCACCAGGGTAACTTATTTTCCAAGTTACCCTTGGCTGATATTGTCTTTTAGAATACACTTCATTTGTTCGTTCAGCAACTGAGGTGTTATTCTATTTAATTTCTAGCTCTTATCTGTGTGACAAGAAAGGTGTTTGGAAATTGTCATCCAAATCCAGATTAGAGAATCGGTGCACTGTAGCCTGGCATACATTAAGAATACTCACCATTAACAATTAAGTTGAAGTGAGCACTAAATGACAAACTGATCCAGAGTTTGCAGCTGGTATCTGTAGTTGCATTGTCTCATCTTCCAAAAGTGTCTGAAATGACTGCTAAAATAGCTCATTGTGAACAACTGCTTCCAAGGTAGGGCAAAGCCTGCATGTCTTATATGCAGTTGCCATTCAACCCCTTGTTTGGAGTGCTACAAGAATTCTTTAAACTTCTTCATGTGTGCAAAACTAAAAGGGGCTTTTAAAGAATGCACGAGATTCAGCTGTTGTGTCTGCATAATGTTTTGCACTTGTAAGTTTAAGATGATTCAACTGTATTCAAAAACTGTGTATGCATTACAGTTTTTGGTTGTGAACATGTAGACAGCACAACCGATTCCTGACCTCATGACAGTTTTAAAGTTCTTACTGCAGCATTACGTGGAACATCCAAGAGAATTAATATGTAGGCTATTTACACAGACTGGAGATATATACAGTTCGGGTACAGCTTCCAGATACACAAGTCCCTCCCAGCTTCTGCAGCGTAGGTAGAGCCTGCTTTGGGAAACTCGCATGGAGAAACTGTTGATCATGTAGCCAGTGGGGACAAGGTGACTCTGCTTGTATCCGAAGAAACTTGTACAAGCTATAAAAACAAAGGTGTTGAAAAGAAGAGGCAAAACTAGGCTAGAACCTAGCTGGCAGTACTGGAATAACTTGAAGACGAATACACATTATAAATAAAAAAGAGATTATTCGCATGGAAAATATTTTAGGGCAATGAAACAGTCATTCAAAGTCAAAAATACCCATTCTATTAATATGTATTCTGATGTCACTACTGCCAATGTCTGACTCAGAATCATTTCTCAGAAAGGATTATTCTTTTCCAGGAACTTGTGTAATGTGTTTACTATGAAACGGTAAACAAATGTCATTAAGATTAACTTTGAGCAAAATAATAGTTTTGATAATGTCTGAATTCATTTGGCTTCCTGATAAGAGTGGCCACTTATCCTAACCAGAGTTGAAATGTTTTATACACACGTATCGCCGCAGGTACGTGTGCCCGTGCCTTTGGATCCGCTTAGTCAGTGTCATCCATTGGATTTCACACGCGGCCTCCTCCTGCCTACCCTTTGAACAGTACAATTCCTGAATTTTTGGGTGTTCTACATGAACTGTGGGACCTGATATCCATAGAGAAGAAGGAAGGGTAACTGGCATCCCCAGGAGCAAAAGCTGCTGCAAAGTAAGAAACTGCATTTCCCCCTTGCATGAGAATTTGCTGTAACAGGACCCACTGTAACCAACTGATTAGCAGGTAACAGAAGTATATTGCAGACAGCAACTACGGAACAACCCTACAAAGTGGGTTTGTGGTCTAGAAGATATCACAATAAAGAAGTAACAAGTAAACACAGGTAGAGAATTCCTAACAGAGAGAGTCACGCGCAGCGTCTGTTGTGTATTTGTAATTCCCCTGTGGTGAAAGTGTGACTCTTAAATATATCCCCCAAATTAGAATGATAGTAGTTTTAATAAAAGGACAAATTGTTACTAAAGTCATCAGGAGCCAGTTATTTCATACAAAGGTAAAAACTAGTAATAGTACTGCTTAATTAATAAGTGGGGTTTGTGGCTGTTTCTGGTAACTCGGCAGGATCTGGAAGCTAATTGCAGATAACAGCTTGAAGCACTGCAGGCATTTAAAGACTGTCTTCCACAGAGGTGTTATGTTGCTTGGACACATACACTAGCAAATATTTATGATACTTTGTCTGGAAATCTGAAATGATCTTTAGCAAAAAGATTGAATAAGGCCAGAAAACATGCTGATTATTTTGCAGAGAAAAGACAGGTATAGATAGCACATAACAGAACCAAATGAGAGCCTATAGCTCTTCAAAGATACTAAGCAGCATACATAGCAGTGACATGGAATATTTCTAATGAAACAAGAGCAAAGCCAAACCTTCTTGTTAGCTTTCGTGCCAGTTTCTTTCAGGAACTCCTTGCTGCTTTGAAACAGAACCTGATGAATTGTCACTGAACAAACACGGTGTGCCCCAAGCAGAAGTTATCTTTAATGTCTAAACCTAGTTTCCAGTGTATGTGGAAGAGTAAGAAGGAGGAAGCATATAGGTATTTCATCTTCAACTCAGTTATAACGCATCTATCAGAGAACATGCTTCATTCCTTGTTTGGATGCAAAATTAGCAACTTTTGTTTGCATCGAGATGCCTTCCTATTTCTCAATTGGCATTGAATTGACTATTCCAATGCCTTTTCAAGGTGACCAGCCAATTTGTTCTACACCAGGCAGCTCAACTGGCACCAGGTGTTTATGTTTAAGCAACTTCAGTCAGGCCCTTCATGTCCAGTGCCCTGCAGAAGAGTAAGAATAGCCTGCAAAGTAACCGGTTCTGGGGTCCAACAGGCTTTTGTGTAACAGGCTTTGAGACCACTGACCCTCTGCCTGGGTCTATCCGAATGCAAGACCCAGGTTTTCTTGAACACACCATCTTTCACTATCTTTTGGGGAAGATTTCAGCTGTTATACACATATAAAAAAAATGGACTGACCAGGCATTTAGTGGGTTTACCCAACAACCACAAAACAGCCAGCATTTTCTCCAACGAACTTCGTGTTTCTGCTGGTAAATCTCTTCTGGCTCTGGTCCCAGTCACTGTTAATCTCAACAGCCTCTTTTCATGGCAAATAATTTAAGTCCAAGTGCCTGGAAAGCTGAGATGGACTCACACAGAGTTCCTTGACTGAGAGCAAAGATATGAAATACAATACAAATATGTCTTCAGGAAGGCACGCTTTGCCTATTTGGCATTCAAACTTGTTCAAATATATAGCTACTAAAAAAAGTTTCCATTAAAAGATTCCTATATTCTGATAAATGAGGTACTGCGCTTAGAAAGGGATGCCTGCAGACAAATTGGGGGTGGGTGGGGGGTGTCCACTAGATAATTTGCTTGAAATTCTATTTGATAAATCAAATCTAATTAATCCATAGAGCACCAGAGTGACATGGTTAAAGATAGCTCAGCTGTCTCTCCGTGGCATTGTAACTTTACATACCATCACATGGACACATATTCTATTTTCAGTCAATTATTTGGAATAGCAGTTAGATCCACATCATCATTCATATTGCTGTTTCAGTGCAAAAACGTATTCCAAAATTAATAGGTCCACTGACAAAAGCTCTAATAGTGGACACATCAACCACCTGCATGCCTCTAACTGGCGAACAGATAGTGACAAGGAACTAAGAAGTATGTGGTATTCTGTGAAAAAATTATTCTAATATTAATAAAGGGCTTCTAGCTTTCAGCAAAAAATTTTCCCAGTGACACTCACCCAATTTATGTATACATAGTCAAAAAACCTGATAAGTACATTCTTAGACAGAATTTTCTTTTTAACCTCCCTCACCTGACGTGTCCTCAGCATAATTCTCTTGATGTGGATATCCCTAAGATGACTTTGTGTGTATGTGTGCATTATATATATTTTTATAGTTTGCAATATCACATACAGTTACTGCATGGTTCTCCTCAGAAAAGCTTTGTCTCCACAGAATTCTTTTCATATAGCACTGTTTTCCACCTGCATGACTTGCGTTCTCATAAATGTGTTACATTGTGATACCTTTTAATTTCAAAGCTTTGCCCCAAGCATAGCCATGCAGGCTTTAATTGAAAGTGACTGTGAATGAGACATGAAAGATAAAATCAATTACCTGAATCCAACATTAGAGTGCAATGCAACATCCCAAGTCTCTTGGCACAAACGATACCGATTCATAGGATTGTGAAGAACCATTAGCAAAGACTTATCTTGGGCATGATAAAAGGAATCAATACATCTATATTCTTGGGATGCAGCATGAAGAACCTGAGAAGGAAAGAAAAAAAAGGTACATCCTCCCTGCAGAAAGTAGCGTATGTACAGATGTTACACAGCACAGCTTTTAGCAAAAGGTGCTTCAGAACTTCACTTTGCTAAAAGATGTATGCAAAGCATTTGGATTCCAGCGATCTGAAGTGTTTGGGCAGGTGGAAATTGAAACTCCACCGCTATTCGTATTAAGAAGAGGCAGTTACTATGCTCCACTTTGAGACTGACCATGAATGGAAAAGTTTGGGTAGATAATACACAAATAAATTTAAATATTAAATAAATACTTAAACAAATTTAAATAATACAGCTTTTAAATTAATAAATAGTAAATAAAAGCAGAACTATCATATACCGAGAAAAAAGAAAACAAATTTACATTTTTTTTAGCTCAGTTAAGTTTACTTGGTATTTGATTTGCTATACTATGACCTGTACATCTCTGAGATTTACTGTGTTCTACATTATTTCACTCTGTTCTGTACTGCCCCATCATTTTCAATGTTTACACTGTCTGCAGGCTGAAACATTTTAGTTATAGCTAGAAGAAAGTCTTCTTTTAAACTATTGTTTTTACAAAACTATGCAACTGAAGTAAAACTGAAATAATTCCGTATCAACAAATATTCTCTTTAAAAATGAAAACCTTAATAGCAGCTGGTGTAGAAATTATATTCAGATGTGGTATGTAATATAAGACATATTCTTACAAATTGTAATTTTCCATTGCAATAAAAAGTTATTTTCTGTTAGAGTTATTTTCCATCAGTATCTTTTGACTAGATTCACTAATTATTGACAGTTCAGTTAGTATTAGCTATTTATGTTGCATAAGAAGGAATTCCCCATGTACTGAAATGGATCACCAGACTTTAAAGTTGTGATACTAACTTGGTGTTGAAAAAGTCCAAGCAGCCTCTCCTTCACTCATGCGTAGCATGTATCAGGATCAAATAGGAATTGCAGCATATAAAGCTCAAGGCAGCACAGGAACGAATAATCCACTCCTCCCAAGAGAATGCCTACCAACTTAAACCATCTACACTTGAACTTATCTTTCACATTTGTCATTCTGTCCTTCTGCAAGATAAGTTTTAGTCTTTAGCTTGCAAGATTTCTAAATCGAAGCTTGTAGCCCTGAAAGGGTGAAGTACCATTACAACAAAATTTTCTATTTGCCCATAAAATATACACTGTATAGGTATTTGCAAAGCATGCTTTCACATACCTGCACTAATGAGTCCCATAACTGCCCCAGAGCATCAACCCGAAGGGGAGATTGTTTTGTCTCCATCACACTTTTAGCTAAAAGACTCACTACCAAAAGGACAGCTGCAGTTTGGCCAGACCAGGAGGCAAAAACCCTTACAAACTAAATTTCACACAAGAAACTGAAAAGCAGCTAAAGAACAATGGGTTTGATAAAAATGTAAAAGGGATAAAGCTGAATCAATTATCTAGCAAGGAAACACCGTGTACTCTGCTACTAATTCTTTGTACAGCATTCTGAGGGGTGACTGTATGTGTAAGACTGCCAGTTCCCACATACCTGAAGAAGAACATGGGGTTGAAAATGCTCGGCGAAACTCCAGTCTGTCAAACAACGCCTCTGTGTCTTTTTTATTTCTTCTAAGTTTGGTCCTAGGCCACAATTTTCCGGACTCACCTCAAAATACACCAAAACAAAATAATAAGTATCAACATTGCAGTGTCAGTTGTATTAAATTAACTGTAATCTTGTTGACTTAATAGACAGCATCCCACGTTGCATCACAGTTAATTGCATAATGCTGCACATGTGTAGACCCGTATGGCACTATTTAATAAAAAACACAATTACTCCCAAAGGTTTTTGGTCTTGGCTCTTTTATGGCAAACATAATCTGAATATTTTTATTATTAGGTTATATGTTTTTGAGTTCTGTAAGCAATTATGAATATTTAAACATGTCCTATGAAGTAATTTTAAAATTGCTATATTTATCCAGGGCTGTATGGCAGACAGGTGTTTCTGAAGACGCCAAACTACACAGTTTATTAGCATGACACAGTTTGGCAATTTCTCTCAAATTCTCATGCTAGTATTTGGTCCCCTGGTATTCAGTGAAACCAGCATAGAATTGTCATTAGTAGCTTCACCAAGACCCATCACCTTGGAATTCAAAGAAAGTGATTTCATAGTGCTTAAAAGTTCTGGCGCTATTTGCCAAACATCACAAAATTAACATTTGTGTGCAGCATTGCTAAGGAATTCCCAGTAACACGACCTGGCACTGAACGGTATCTTCCGTTGTCTCATGCTATAGAGCCCAGTTTATTCCATTCCTTACACTTGCCATATCAGAAATAAGAAGATCTAATTCTTCGTTCAAAACAGGATCAGTCAGATTATCTCTTCCACCTTTGCCACTTGTTTCTGTATGTCCTAGAAATTGAAAGCAGAATTTTAAGAAGTGTTCCAGAAATTTCAGCCCCAAACACTAAGGTTGGAGTGACACCACCCCACCCCCCCACACTTTATAAGACCTACTCAAATCATCCTTTTTATCTGTCCTATGCTGGTTTTGCGTGGTCAAAACCGTTAGAAATACTCTAAGAAGTGTCCTCCAGATTCACACACAAAAAAAACATTTTTCTGCATACTGAGAAGCAACAACAAGCATTCCTTTGCACAGATGACATTAAAAAAAGGCGGCAAAATACATTGGTTTGATATTTTCACACATTTTTGAAAAATGCAAATTTTAAACTTTAAATTAATTGGATTTATAGAGCTCTATAAGCTACTGACAGAGTATTACTTCTGCTGAGGATCTGACCAGTCATTCCACTGTTACAATGGGCACCTGATATGAACAGGATCACATGGAAACTTTAACTTCTATATTTTCATGATTTTCTGAAATAATTTCTTTTTAATAAAATTCTTTATGCCCTGAGTTAGGGCAGAGATCACTAGTATCTGATCAAAATTCATGTGTACAAGAAAAATACTCTTCCTGTGAGAAAATATGGCAGAAAGTATATGTTCATAAGTGGCTTGTAACCAGCTCAGCTTCCAGACAGATATCTTTAGGCTCTGCTTCTCTAGGAAATTAGACCTGTTTACTGACTGCCTTTAGAAGATTTAAGAAATCTGAAAGCAAACGTTTTCTCTTCTTGGTATTTGCTTTTGCTCTACAGAAGTGTTGAAATGTTGGCAGCTATGTTTGTAACTGCAATATTTAGTATTGTGACGAGTATAAAAGTAGAATAAACTAACACCCAAAACAGGCTCCCAAATTCAGGAGAGAGACACATAAGCAGGATTCATTTTTGTCTGGTCCAGCCTTCTAAGGAAAGGATCCCATCTAAGCTGGTTGCCTGGACATCTATATTAGGAAAGCATGGGCAACATCACGAACCTAAAGGTATAGCCGCTTAAACTGACCTAATTTCTACTTTTCTTGCATCCCAGAAAAAAAAAAATCACTTGTTTTTAATGTTGCTTCTTGGCCAACACTGCTCCTTTAATCAGGCCAACAATTTTTCATTATGTTAGAATCTGCAGGAGAAAATGTACAACTTTCAGAAAATTCACTCTGCATTGTCTACAAGAGGTCTTCTCCATCTCTGCTCCTGCTCTCTAAAAATGTTCCCATTCCAATGTGAATGAGAGAGTCATAATGGCTCAAATACCACACAGTAACCTGCTAAAGATACACTAATTGCACAGACTGGAAAAGAAGCAAGAAAAGCTGATGAAGTTGAGACATAGCTCAGACATTCTTTGATTTTAACTTGAGGGTTCTCACATATTTCTGGCCAAATACAGAGAGAGTCTAATGTGACTATGAAAACTGGATGTTTTAACTTCTACCTTACAACATCAGTTCTACCACATTAGCCTTATTCCCATTTATTTTCATTGGTCTCACATTCTTCAGCACCTAATAGATATGTTCCTCTTTCCCTGTTACTTCTGAATTTGGCCTAAAATTTTGAATGTCTATACTGTACACTGGACTAACCTGTATGTGAAAGAAGAGGGAAGCCTGGAAGAAAAAAAATGTAAAAGGAAAAGGTATGTATGCATGTGCAATTACAACATATAGCACACCTTTTTTTAATTTTCAACTTTTTATATCGCTTTCCAGAGTCCTCATATGTAAGTTATACATTCTTTGCATTTTCTAACACTCATTCACTAGTAATCATCTAATGAACCTCATGAACTTTTGATTTCACTCTGTGGTTGCTACTGACTTCGTAAAGGCTGCCATCACAACTCACAAGAGCCTGTATTCAGAAAAGTATTTAAGCATGTCTTCAGTATTTTATGTCTGTGAAATGTATTTGATGTCATAAGCAATAAAACAGTTTTCTAGTACATACTTTTCTACAGATACAAAGAGTTGCTTAAATAAACTATTAATGTTGTCACACAAAATAGCTACCTTTTGTCTTTATCTAGTATTCCTATACAGATACTCGATGTACAGACTATACAATACTTGAAAATTCAGTGATTTGTACAAGGAAGAAAAAAATCACAGCCCTGCAATAGCAAACGATATGGTAAAATAAATAGTGGATTCAAATTCTTCAGGAGTAATGTAAACAGAGAGGTTTTTACCAGAGCCTCTTGGAGATTTCCCATTAAGCTTCTTTTCCATAAGGAAGAGTTGTCTCAGCTGTCTTGCAAACCCGGCTGGATTATCCCAAGGGATATAAGACACTTCAGAATCACCTCCAACCATAGATCCAGAGCTCTCCAGGAGACCAGAGTCACTCAGCCCAGTCAGCCTCAGGCTTTCAAAAGTAAACACTCTGAAGGCTCTTTCTACTTCAGCCCAACTCAGAAGTTCTATAAAAGAATTACAATCATTAACTGAAAATGTCCTTATGGCTCAGCAGAAGATAAATAGAAGACTATGTAAGTATATTGTTCTTGGCAACTCTGCAGAAGCCAACAACAATTTCCTTAACGGTATTGGATCAAATTATGTGAGCTACATTTTACACTGCATTCAAAGTTGAATGCTTCCAAATTGCAAAATGATATGCCTAGCCATTAATCCATCTTAAATGAAGTGCTTCCTACATCTGAATACCTCCTGGCTCATTAACTTTATATAAATGATGTTGATTTTAAAATACTGAGTAGACCTTACCAAACCAGTTAACAACTAGTTATTTTCAGTTCATGAAAAGGCTTCCATCATCATGAACTTTATTATCTGTAGCTCCTCAAACCAAGTATCAAATGTTTTTTTCTCTTCAGACAAAATTTTACACATAATTTACAGAGAAGTATGCAAGGTGCAAAGGCGATAATAAATCCTATTTATGGTTGTATGCATTGGTGTCCATATAACAATGATAATCAAGAGAAGGACTGAATTTTAAGACAGGTAGTTCAGTGCCCAAATCATACAGAGTATTTTCAGTTTGAAATGTTTTCTCTTTATGGTAGTTAAACACCCAAGCGCGTCACACATCTTGAAAATGTTGGATATATCATCTCCTTCTCCAGTGAATCACCTTCTTGATAAAAGTGAAGACATTGCTAGCTAAGTTAACAGTTGGGAGAGTTTGGCAGCATAGTATGGTCCAGTGAAGACCATCATATTTGATACCCATCAATTGGAATGCTACAGCATGACAGAATACCTTAATAGCTTACGTGTCCAAAACGAACATACCAACAACTAGAAACAATGCAGCGAGTGTAAATTAATCCAACACAAGGGATTTCAGGACTGAATAGCTGGGAAAGTACCTTCAAATCCTGTGCCTTATACGATGGCATAAATGTAACCAAAGGGATTTGGATGTTTGTATTTCTTAGTAGACTTGAGTAAACTTTTGAAACTACCTAAGGGTATTTATGTAGTCTTTGGGACTGTTACACAGTGTACGTCATGGTGGCACACACGCTCCAAGAAAAGGTAGCTGCAGAAGTGATTATGGTTGAAGAAGTGAACATATTCTTGGTTTGATAAAGGGCCTATTATAGAAGCCATTTCATTATTAACACTAAAAGCTTATACAGAATACATTCTGAAAGCCATTTATTGTCCAGTAAAATTTTTCTACCTAAGATACATGTGCTCCTCCACCAAAAGGGTGTTGGTAAATAACCATACAGTTAACGTCAGCATCTCCTGAAACGCATTCTATGTCCTAGGATCAAAACAGCAATTTGTACAAGTATTTTTTTCCCCTCAGATTTAGTAAGTGTTTGTATTTTTGTGAATATAAATAAATAAATGAGTTCTAACATACTTCCAGTTCTTAGTCATGCGATATTTCATACTCATATAGCCTTTCCCATTAATCGTGAAACCGAGGTCTAAAGTTAAGAACTTGTATAGTAGGCTAAGGTATATGCAAGAATGTGAAAATGGGAAATTCAGCAAAGGTTTTACGCAGCTGAAAAAACTTGTCCTGAAATTCCTGCTATTTAAGAGGATCATCAACCAGAAGAAAAAAAATTGGAGTTATATCAGTGAAAAAGAAAATCACTTTACCACTGGTACAATAATGCATGAGCTCGTGAACTCTGGCCAAGCGTTTAGCGTTGTTTTCATTTGGAGGAAGGGTGAAATGGATAAGTTCTGTAAGAGGCAGTTTATGCATCATTTCATGTTCAATCTTTTCTGGATTTAAGTTCTCCTGGACCTGGAACAAAAACCAAAGTACCACAGTTAAAGTAAACTTTCACACCAGTGGATTTCTAAAACTTACGTTTGAATAAAGAAGTCTTTTTATAGCAAAGGACATAAGCATGTGCTTAAGTCAGCTGGACACAAACTTAAATTTGAGCATGTGCTCACAGTGTGTTTTTGAATCATGGTGTCAGATGTTTTAGGCAGAAAAAATGAGATACATAAGAGAATAACTGACAGCATAATAACAGACACTTGTTAGAAGATATTTGCCTGTGCTAGCTAAACTCAAAAATTCTGGAATACAGAAATATGTACTGATCTATTCAGGCAGGCAGCAGGTACCTTCCATGTATCTTTCAGCTGCTCTGTGCTACTTCTCATAGCAACGAAGCCTGTAAACTCATTGATCAGTCTGTGACAGCAGCATCCCTATATATTTAAGGATTTCTCTTTTGAGACCTACTGTTATCTTTCAGCTTCGCTCTTTTTAGTATTACGTACTTGCAGTACCTTTTTCTTGGACCATATCTTCCAAATCTTTTTCCTCTATCCACTCCACAAACATTGTGCTACATCCTGAATTTCCTCTTCAGCAAGTACATTGTATACATCAAGCATATGCCTGCTAAGAGCGTCTCTCTCAATGATTACTCAAGTCCTGCCTTCTGCTTGAATACCTCCCATGTGTCAAGCTCAGTTTGTTACTGAATACTGTCTTAATCAATGGTTGTCAAAGTATTCCACAGACTATTTGTAATTCATGAAGCCAAGCCAGGCAAACATACCTCAGCTGTGAAATCTAGAACTGTATTATCACTTGTATTACCTTCAGAGTATTTTCAAAGTTTAACAGTAAAATTACACCTTGGCTTTGGAAAAAACTGAGAAATTCACAGTGTTCTTTTGCTTCAGAAAGTCTGGGAACTGTTACTTCGCAATAATGCAAACCTTGCAGTCTCTGAACCTTTCTGCCTCTGTTAGAATTTGGCAATGTCTTGGTTATACACCATGCTTCAACGATTTAGCCAACCTGAATACACTTCTTGTGTTCACTAACAACCTCTGTATCTTTTCTTACACTTCTCCACACCTTACTATTTAATCTAAGTCTACATGCTAAATCACTGTTGTCAAGTTAGTAACTCATTTTCCACAGTTCCATCAGTGTTTGACTACAGTAAATCAACAAGAGTTCTGTTATATCTCTTATCTATGCCAAAGGCTAAACTTTCTTATTAATAATGCAAACAGATCGGTGAAATCAGTACCACGCTCTATGTTTGTGATGTGTGCTCTGTCAGCAGCAGTAACTCATTGCTGCTTCTTGAACACGTGTTAGTGTGTCTGCCTCAGCAGGAAAAATCTAGGCTATACTGTTCTGCTTTGTAAAAACATCACTCCATCCTTTCTAGTGCATTGAATATTCACTGTCTGAGGACTTTTGAACTGTTTATATATGACAGGTAGCACTATACCTTCAGCAGGTGCAACCGTTGAGCCAGGGTATCATGGTAGTTAAATAAGAGAGGGTACTTAGGGGTGACAACCTTTTTATCACTGTATTTAGGAGAAAAGTAGTCATATAGATTCTGTTAAAAAAGAAAGATGTATTAAAACCCCCAAATCAGATTTATTTTGCCATTTTAGGAAAAGAACAAGAGACAACACAAACCTTTTTTTCACTCTCAGGAAGTGAAAGAGAAGGAAGGACAGAGGCTATATGATCTGCAATGGTATGATGCAGCCCATCTGCCCGAGGCTCTGGTACCACCAGACTAGGTGGTGTAAGGTCTTCTTCACTCGCAATAACCTGGCAAACATGATATATGTTAGCTTTCGTTACAGTGTCAGTGCTGCTTAACTTCATGAAAACTACCAAGCAGATCTTGCTATAAGCTAAAGAGAAATCCATAAGTTTTGTCAGGAAAGAAAACTGTGGTTTTTTTCCACAAGTAGTAAAAATGCAATTCTCCACATTAGTTCCTGCCCCAAACAAAGATTACGGAAAACAGAATTCAATGTTTTCTCCTATTATTCACTTTTGGAAGGATGAGAAGAAAAGTATTTCCAACTTGAAATGTTAAGAATTGTTAATGACACAGATAATTAAAAACTGATTGTGTATCAGGTGTTGGATCTTATTTTGAGTATTTTTTGCCTGAGTCTATTTTCAGACTAAATTACAAAAAGTAAAAAAAAAAAAAAAAAAAGACTGTGCTGAAATTTTATTTCTAAAAGAAGGAGGATTTCCAAATCATACTGTGGGTCTCTGCTAACTCATAGATTGTGCCTGAACTCAACAGAAGTCAGATCTGTCTAGCACTAGCATTGATATATGCCACTTTTATGTTAGGCTTGCCCTAAGAGCTTTATACTGAGTAAAACAGTAGAGGTTCAGTGTCAAAAACATTGTTGCAGGACACGAAAACTTGTTATTGACTTAGCTAAGAAATCACAGCTTTTTCCTCATTTGATTATATTGGATCTGTAGTCTTGAAAAATTAATTCTGGAATAACACTGTATATACAGGGTAAGTGCACAATACGGAAGAAAACCAAAGATGTCACTTTTGAGTTGTGATTCCTTTGTATTGAACCTCCTTGGTCAGTGCCTCCATGCACAGTCTCTTATTTTAGGCTGAAACAGATGGATTTATTGATCTTTGATCAATCCATTATACCAGGTCTAAGCTGAATTAGCCACAGGAATTATAAAGAGAATATTCCCACCTGTTCCAACATGCAGTTCAGCATTAAGGGTACAGAAAAGCATTCCTCGGGAATCTGACTCAGCAAGTCATTGTAATACCTCATGTCCACAGAAGTAGCCAAAAAAGAAGCTTCTTCCTCTGTTGTAATAAGAGATAAAACATACAAATAGGCATTTCTGAAGAAATTGATCTTAATTACCAACTGGTTCAACATCCAGACAATTTTTCTGAAAAAAGACTAACAAAATACATTACCATAGAGCTCTTAAATCTGACTGTGACTAGGAACTGATAGAAAAAGTGTTTTTCTAAAGAACTTAGTTATCATCACTGCAGCTTCCAGAGACTTTCACAATGTATTCACCAAGAAACTACTCTCAGAACATCAAATCATATGTTTGGCTTACTGTGCAAATATTTCAAGGATCTGTGCTGTCAGATGAACGAATTGTCTGACAGAGTTAACAGCTACAGATGAGTGCTTTAATCCCTTAGACGTACCCTGTGACAAAATTACTGTTGGCAGAATTTCTTCTGCTTGCCCTTTTTTCTTTGAAGCTGTAAGCTGTGACGCTGGTTGCACCTAAAGGAACAAAAAGAAAGATAAAAAAACCTCAGAAACAGGAGAACAAATGAGGATTGCACAAATACATGGGAGAAATTATTTTCATTTAGCTTTAGGTACTTACCCCAGACTAGATGCTAAACTTTTAAATGGCTGGTATTAGGGGAGGGAAATCCCACCTAACTCTGAATGGAACAAGACAGTAAGAATGTAGTTTCATGAATACTTTAAATCAACATTCAGTAGTACTGCTACAGATGGAGTAAGCCCATTTTCTCCCCTGCTACTAGTACATGTCCTAAAATGCCACTTTCTTCTGCCCACTTAAGCTTTTACCTACCATGAAAAAAATAAAGAAACCGATCTTGCATAGAACTAATAACTTTTTTTTTGGTAGTTCACATATATGCAACAAGACATAGTAGCTCTGTGCAGGTATATTGATTTTGCAGACCCAAGGTGTCATCAGAAGCTATTTAAGGGATTTTTACACCTGTGATACTTTATGCCTGTATGATCCTTCAAATTTTCCTTTTTCTGTTTCCCCAATGCTTGGCAACTTTTTTCCATTTTTGAGGTTTTAAATGCTGAAGGCAAAAATCCCAATTTCATTCACAGAAAATTACACATGGAGTGATGGCCCAAGGTGAATTTTTGTGTGCAGAATTAAAGACAGGCAATTCTAGCCTATAGTAGTTATTCTCTACAGGAAGAAAAGGATCCTTGCCTCACTTAGAGATGGTTGTGTCAATTTGCTCTCTGATAATGCAGGCACGTTAATAAACTTGGTGTTTTCCAAGTAGTTACAATGCTGTCTTCTCCAGTCCAGGCAGTCGTACATTAAACAAGCAATGCTCTCAAACAGCGCAGTGCCAAATGCAAGCTATGACAGAAAATCAGATACAAAGGATGAAGTTCGCATACAAAAGTGTCACGTAACTTAGACACATGAGTTATTAGCTCTCTAACCAGCAGATCTACAACTGTTTAAAAATCTTCCAAGGGATTTTTTTCTCTACTAATTCAAAACGTTTTATAGACTTATTCTATGAAAACAAGGCCTCCTCATTTCTATTTGCCTGAACACTGCCACACCACAGTATGGACTGAGTATTGCCTAACTGCTTTAGTTATAAAGTCTAACTTGTCTTAACAGTAACCGTTCAAGGTCTCTTCTCTTGCAACTGGAATTTAGTTTTTTTTTTTTTTTGATGGGAAGGAATGGGAGAGGTAACTTAAAATAATTGTTTTATATCATATGTGCATGTTTCCACTGGTGATCAACCTGCAGCATATATACAAGGTCAACCATTCTCCTGCCCTAGAAGGATAAAAAATAAAAACCCAACCAAGTAGTCAATGTCATCTCGTATTATTTTCTTTCTTTCTGTTGCCCTTTTAAAACAAAGTAAGCCTCAAGAACTCAACTCTGAATTCCATTGCTGTGCATGGAATAAAAATAAAAAGAATAATAGCAATTGCTATTTTAAATGTGAAATGTTTTTGTACAAATACCAAAACCCTATCCTGAGACTGCATGCTATACTCAAGTTTTAGTGGCTTTGATGGATGTATTCTTCCTTGGTACATCCTAGACATTGTGGAAAGGATGAAATTATTAAAATTTTTAGAGTTTCTGTCAATAGCCCTTTTCTGAGTGATTCTTTCACTTTTGTGAAAGTAGGGGATGTCTCTTGTATTAAGAAGTTTGCCTCTAAGTGGCTATCAACATTGGATGTCTCAATTTTTAAGTTTCTTAAAAGAAAACACAGTGAAGCACAACTGTCATTGAGCACTAACTATATTAACTGACCCTTAAGAAGTATTAAGCGTCTCTGCTTTCTTCAACTCAGACCCTCTTTATGGCATTTCAAAACAAGCACCCCAAATCACTGATCACTTACGGAATACATGTCTCAGTTTTCATAACATTCAAAGACTAGAGGATATATTTGGGAGAGAATTTCTACTTGTGAAAACAGAATCTTCAGAGTTAATATTCTTGTACCTTTGTTTTTCCAATTCAATACTCTTCTGAAGTATGGGTTATGATAAAAACCTTCCATTCATATACTACTTAAAAGACATCACTAGAGCACATGAAAATTTTAATTTAAATACTGGGGTGTTCTGAATGCACAATCTTTTAAACAAAACAAGATTTTTTACAAAGTTACAAGTAACAAAACCTGGCATTACTCAGCGGGACACATGCAAAGTTTACTATAATTACAATTTTGTAATTCAATTTGCTTGCTCTCTCCTCTTCTCAGGACAGACAGACAGTTGTCAAAAGTTTTCTGAATCTACGATTAGTTACTCTCAAACAAAGAAAAATATTTTTGAAAGTATTTTCCTTTCTAAATATTCGAAATCTGAAAGTGGAGACTACTTGCTGTATATAATACTCTATCCATTTTCTATTGATGTCTAACAATTTGTCACAAGAGTTTTCCTTCTGTATATCTTGGACTTCAGAGATGCAGTAACCTAGGACTCAGAGACTCTCCAAGTCCACCAGAACAGGCTTACTGTACCCACCTATGATTTCAGAACTTATATTCTTCCCATCTGTTTCCTTAAAACTTACAAATATTCCTACTACTTTAGAGCTCTGCTGAATACTGAGATAGAGAAGAATGTGAAATTACAATTACAATCTGCTGGAACACTTTCAGTGACAGATCATTTTTCTTTTATTTCAGCTATAATAGCTGCGTGCAGGATATTCACAAGTAGCAACAGTGCCCTATCAGATGTGATTATGGGGAAGATATACAAGATAAACTTATTTCCCAAAATAGGCTTCATACTTTAAGATAAGATCAAGAGTATAATGATAAGTAACAAGCCTATACATTTCACCAGTTGAGGCATTTTTAGCAAATGCCTTGGAAACCACTATGGATTTAGCCAAACTCAGTTCTGATCCCTTCAAGATCAAGGGTACTTCCTAGCTCATCAGATTGTCTATATACAGGATGTAGTGTACTATAAATAAGTGTTAGGAAGATGGTCTGTCCTTTAACCCTAATAATATAGACCACAAATACAGTAGGTTAAATTATGGCATGTTGCTTTATTTTGCTTTAGCAGTTTATACTTTTAACTGCTGCCATTGTGGATTGAAAAATATTGGACCCTTTTACCTCACGCGAGAACCTAGGCTGGAAAAAATTTCTAATGGTTCACTTTCTCTTGCAGTGCCTGGTAATAGTCCTGACTCAGCAGGCTATAATGAGTAATAAGTCAGAGACATGTTTTGGGTTGGACAAAAAGAAGAAGTACTGCATATGCTAAAACAACATCTTGTATCAAAAAGCACTCTTGCATTGATTTTAATTTGTTCTCATGTGACTGTTCTGAGATACAGTAAGTACACCTGCTGTTATGAGGACAAAAATACAATTTTTGTGTAACTTGACATGGACACCCGACTCTCTAATGAGATCCAAATTGGGTCTATGTAAAGATGCTGAATAAATTTAATACCTCAAACTGTTTTAAAACTCTGCTGCTGTGGCCTACAATATTAAGAAACTGCAAGTCAGGTATTTTTATTCAAAGGACTTCTTGTGAATACATGCTGAATAAACTTGTTGGATATGTAGGAAATTATTTTTGTTCAAGATTACAAACATACTAACTACTTTGGTTCTGCCTCATAGAAGACTAAGCTAAAATTCCTGTCATTTCTAAATTGGTCTTAAATCTTACAAACGCCAAAGCATGCCATGCATTGTGAAAGCAGAATCTACTGACCAGCATTTCTCTGTCAGACCAGCTGGGGGGAAAGGCACTCTCCTTAACTAGGTGATGAAGTCTGGCAACATCAAAGAGACGTGATTCCTGCTTTCCACTGTTCAGAACTGGCTCCAGGTATTTCCAAAATGTTTCCAGGTCTTTGATAGCTTCATCTTTCTTTCTTTTCTCTGCTTCTACAACTAAAATTTATAAGTAATTTATAATTGCACAGCAATTTTGAACGACCACTGTGAAAACAGAAATCCTAGAATCACTAGGATGTGTCAAGTCACAGGTTTCCAGCAGAAATGGAGAAAAATTAATTCCATTTAGTCAGGCTGAAAGATTGGTCTGAGTTCTCTCATTAGCTCTCAGAAAAGCTGAATTAGTAGTAGCACGGCTACTAGAGTGATTAGAGAACAGCAAACTAACCATATGAAAGCGTACTACCAGTGCTTGACTTGATAACTTCACAAAATGAAAGCCATTAGGGATGCAAACACCTGGGAAAGAAAACATGAAAAAGCTGTGGTCCCTAATCCATGATTCATGTGTATTCATGCTAAGAACAACAGAAACACTATAACATAATTGCATTTACAGGTTAATGTCTTCCCATCTAAAAGTGTCTTCCTACATTATTGAAATGATAAACCATGTTCTATTTTGTAAGTCATTCAGATATGAAATACTTGACTTAATGCCTGCTCCAAGGCACAATTAACTATACCTGTATCACTGCTGACAGATGTTTGTCTTAATATAACCTTAAAAGCCTCAAAGACTCAGTATTATTCCCACACAGTCTACTTCAGTACTTCACCAACCTCACCTGTGGAAAGTTTCTCCCTGCTACATTGTATTTTCTCTATTGCAATTTAAACTCTTCTTTTTCTGTCCTAGCCCTTTACGAACTTTAAAACTTCTATCATTTCTCTGCTACATCAATCAGCCTCTCTTCTTAAACTTAAGGGCAGTAATTCCATTTTTTAACTTGTAGGTAAAATTTTATAGATCCCTAATAATTTTTCTGATTGGCACTCATTTCTTACAAGGTCTTACCTCACTGTTGATTTGCATGATAAGATTACTTCAGGTATTTTTTAGGACATATTCTCATTTATAATCTGGAAATGGTACTTGTTTTTTAGTGGCATAGTGATATTGCTGACTTATGTTCATTTGTGATGTCAGCATGACAGCTTACCTTTCAAACCTGTCATCTAGCTGTGCGTTTCCTAGCTTTTATTTGTACATTTAATTATTCTTGTATAAGCATACTATATTGTCCATATTAAACAGAATAGTCTTTTTTCCAGACTATTATTCTCTATTCTGTCAAGAATATTTTGCATTTGAATCACACTCCCTTATTCCAACACCCACAACAATACCAAATAATACCAGACCCAGCACAAATTCCCTTGAGTTCACTCCGTGCGTCCTTCTATTTGATAATAAACCTTTAACAGTTACTCTACGGAGGCCAAGATTTTTGAAGGAGACTGCACCTACCATATATTTATTTTCTTCTAGACCTACCTTGCTCACCGTGGGTCATATGAAATAGCCTTATTAAAATCCAGATATACAACACAGACTACTCTTCTGCTCAGGAGGCCAGCACTTCATTTTGTAAGGAACTTAAACTTGTCTGACATGATTTGTTCTTGAACAGCATACACTAGCTGTTACTCATCTCTCTTAAGTGGTTATAAATTATTTGTTCCAGTACTTTTCCAGAAACAGAAATTAAGCAGCTTACAATGCCTTGGCTATTTGTGTTCCTCTCCCTTTTCCTCACAGCTCTTTTTCCACTCTCTCACTTGCTCTTTATGAGAGCTCAAATATAAATAAGAATGGCAGGCAAATCTTTAAATAGACTATAATTTAAGTCAATCTTAATCAGCTGATCAGAAAAGTTCTCTACCTTATCTAAGTAGCACTCAGTTATTTTACCTATTCTCCTACAATCTGAAGCTGAATCTTCCTGCTACCAGCATTAATTGTGGTTAGTTATAACTATCACCTGTCTGCAATGGTATTTGTAGTGACAACAGATTAACTCGCCCCCAACACACATGACAAGAAGTACTACAAAAAGCCCCCTCAACACATTCACCACTGCCAGCCTTCCCAGGATCACCTCCTGACAGCGCTGCCTCTCTGCTGAGCAGCTGACAAACACTTTTCTTGGTCCTCCTCCTGCATCCATTTTGTATTCTAGCATTTCCGATTTTGTGCCACTAGGCTCATAATAAACATATATTCCCATTCCTAGTGACCAGACCTATTTCTAATTCTTAAATGCTTTCTTATATCTGAGGTCCACAAAGAATGCACGGTATGGCCAAGCTGTTTTCTTACTATGCAACCTATCCTTTCTTAGTAATGAGGAAAACTTGATACTTATTTATCACCAGACTTTGACTTAGATTTAAAATAATTTGGGTCAGAAGGGACCTCAATCTCCTGCTCAAAGCATGGTCAACAGGAAATTCAGACAACAGGCTCGGGGCTTTATCCAGCTCAGTCTTGAAAACCTCCAAAGATAGAGATCCCACAACTTCTGCAGGCAACCTGTTGCAATGCTTGACTGCCTTTGGGGTAATTTCCCCCCTTCCCTTTATATCTTGCCAGAATCTTCTATTCCAATTACAGAATCACAGAATGGTTGATGTTGAAAGGCACCTCTGGGGGTCATCTGGTCCAACCCCCTTGCTCAAGCAGGGTCACCTAGAGCCAGCCATTTCTGAAGACAGGAGTGACACTTGCTTTCCTCTAGTCCTCAGGTACCTTTTCCAATTGCCATGATTGTTCAAAAGCTACTGAGAGTGGCCTCGCAGTGGCGTCACAGCCAGCTCCCATAGTATTTGTGAATGCATCCCAGCAGGTCCCGTGGACTTACACAGGTCCAGTTTGCTTAAGTATTCCCTGACCTGATCCTCTTCCACCAAGCGTAGCGGTGGAATTCCTTGCTCCAGACTTGCCCTTTGTCTCTGGGGCCTGGGACTTCCAAAGGCCGTTCGTAATCACAACCTCTTTTTCTTCTTCTAGGTGCTTCAATGAAAAGTCTTGCCCTGTGTTCTTAGTAACCTTCTCAGAGGTGTTAGAAGGCTGCTATTAGGTGTCCCGTAAGCCTTCTCTTCCCCGGATCAAGCAAGCCAAGGTCCTTCGGCCACTCCTCAGAGGGTGGCTGTCTGCTGGACTCAATCAAGTTTCTGAGTATCTTTCTTGTACTGTAGAGCCCAGAACTCTGCTCCCATGAGAGCCAAGTAACAGGGAATAACCACTTCCCTTGATCTACTGGCTATGTTACTAGAGCTCAGTATGGTTAGCCTTCATCCATGACTCACATGTAGCTTGCTGTTCACCAGCATCCCAGTTCAAGAGAGGTGTTACAGCCTGAGGACACCTGAGTACAATTACAGGGTGCCACTCTGTGGCATATTCTTCTCCGGCTGGGGCCACAGTCCTAAAATAGCCAGCTGTGCACTTCCCTTGAAATTACCAAATAAGCCAAGTTTACTTAGCAACACACCTTCCTAGCTAACGATTCATAGAAGTACACATTTGATAAAATGTTGTTCTTTGGTGGCTGCAACCACAGCCTGCTTAGTCAGTCCCTCTTCCTACTGTCCAGCTGAGGCAAGTTTTTGCACTGGCAAACCATTCGGTTTGGTGACCAACCAATGGCAATACCATTTTTGCACTGGCAAACACAGCTGCTCACAGGTAGTATGCACAAACGCAAGGCACGGAGAGGGAGAAAAACACGGCGGGAACAGTTTTACTTGGATATAAAATAGTCTGCTTTCTACACAAATTTTGTTCTTATGACCAGATTACCTTCAGGTGAAAGTAAAGATTCTCCTTGAAGTTTAGTTTCTTCAAAGTGTGTCTGCAATGGCTTATAATTCTCAGAAGAAATCCTAATTACACTTGAAATATTAATCCCAAGCTCGGACATCACAGGCAACAGCTGAGGGTTGTGGAAATCCAAAATTATAAAGTAATGATGGGCACCATCATCTGGTTCGTCATCTGTTCAAAACACAACAAAACCAGATTAGAGCAAGGACATTCAACAGCTTAACAAAATGCAGTTTTTTCTTGACTATATAGGGATAATGCAAATTAAGGTCAGAGAAAAAATTCTTTTACAACCTCATTGGGATAATTACATATAAGTTTCAAAATATTATGTGCATTAGACTGAAGTCTTCTGTAGCAAACCACCTAGAACCCGGAAAGAAGAATAGAAGTCGGAAGTAATAATTGTTTGGAGACAAGTACTAGGAGAAAAACTGGAGAAGCTGATTATAACCAGAATGCTAGCTGTAGCAGCATTTCTGTAATTGCATCTCTTTAAGGAGAAGTTTAGTGTCAGGACATACTCACATGCTCTAATGGTAGTTTAAGCTATCCTATTTCGTCCTGCATAAAGCTGGCCAGGGAGCACGCACAGAGTAAATTACTGCATCTTAGATGCCAGATTACATTAGCTGTAACAATTCTGAAGGATTAGCTGCAGGTATGAGCTGACTCACTGCTGACTGCTCCCTGCCCAACCGTTTCATGTTTGCTAGATGGACTCCCTGTCAAAATCCTCATCAGTTGGCAACACCGGCTCACAATAGTCCTTTCAGTTGGCAAAGGGCATATCCAAATTCATCCTAAACTGCACACGAGGAGTTTCATTGAGTGCCTGCTCTGTTTGGGCTTACTAATTCTGTGGAAATACGCATAGTAACCTTTCAGTACCAAAGCAAAAGGTTAAGCATTATTTAAGTAAAAACGAGCCCTTTAGAAGCTTGACTCCAGTCGAAGTTAACTGGGCAGATTCCCTTTACAGACCATGGAGAAATACAGGTATTCAGACAGGGATCAGGTGATTTAGTTCATCCAGCATGGTTATTTATCCTAAGACAACAGAAACTGCCTGCTGAAGCTCCTGTATCTCTCCATTGACTATGGACACATACAATTAGTGCAGACTATCCTGCACTAACAAGCCCCCCCCCCAGTTTTATATTCTATTTAGCATTAAGATTCTTTCTTATGCCTACTAACACAACACATTCAAAAGTCCTTTAGCCACTCCTCAGGTCACAGGACTCATTCATCCCAGGGAGAAAAAAAGGGCAGAAAAAAAGGTACCCTGGCACTGACATCTGCCTGGAGCAGCAGGTTGGCAACATGGTTGTGTCTCTTCTTGTGACATTAGGTAAATGTGAAAGAACTTAGGAATTTGGAGAGAGACTGATAGAAGAAGCAGCCACCACAGTCCAGTACACACATTGCATAAAGCAAAATCAAAACCAGAAGAAAACTAGTCCATCATATCACTGGTAGTACTGAAACCGAACTACATATTTTGATGTCTCAGTTACTGCAGGAAGGAGAAGCATGAGCACATACAATTACTGAGCTCGCTCCTCCTCGCTGTCTTCCTCAGCACGACTAAAGGAAGTAGCAAGGTCAGAATACCTTTTCCGTTGTTAGGTAGTTCTTTATTGTCTTCAGACTGGAAATCAATCCACTGAATACAATTTTTTTTGTATGAGTCACAATCAATTTGGATATCATTAAGCCCAACTGTGTGGATGGACAATGAATGAGGTGAATTGTTCAGAATGGCTTCAGCTCAGTACAGTCATGACTGTGAAATTAAACACAGCACAAGTGACCAAGCACAAAATACCTCAACAACTTCTCCTTTGAGGCAATCTGCAACTATTGCTGTTTTATAAATATCCTTGGGACTAATGAGATAAATCCCAGTGAACAAAGTCACAGTTTAACAACAGTGCTAGTAGTTCATAACATAAAGGTACTAAGCTTGCTAAACAAGGATAGTTTTAATGGCTGCTACTTTTTGGAGGCAACTTGTGTTTTCCTTACTTTGTCTTCTCATTAACTGTGACTAACAAGGCAGCAAAGCATAGATATCTTATACTGGTACCTGATGTTTTCCACCCATCCCTCAAGGCAGTAGGGAGCAAAAGTTTTGGAGCTGGTAAAATTGTTTCTACAGGGCCTAGTGGAACTGCATTAATACCCACCCAAAGCCACTCTGTACTGTACATTCTGTACCAATTTTAGCAAGATGGCAAGTTCTCTACATGACTTCAGCTTGGATTCTTAAAGGCATGAATGTTTCTTGGAACACTTCTCCTTTCACACCCTGAAAAACCGTAAAGTCATCAAAAGAATGTTATAGCCAAGCCTTATT
This sequence comes from Aviceda cuculoides, assembly GCA_035590195.1. Classification (NCBI taxonomy): domain Eukaryota; kingdom Metazoa; phylum Chordata; class Aves; order Accipitriformes; family Accipitridae; genus Aviceda; species Aviceda cuculoides. The sequence goes on along the minus strand of JAVJGG010000031.1, from coordinate 2,042,314 downwards.
TGAAAAAATGAGGAGCTATGTACACATAGCTACTGTTCTGGTTTTGCATACTTTCGTCAACTTCGTTAAGGTTCAGACTTACTCTAAACACCTGGACCAATGCTTTTTAGATGTTTGAAGAGTACCATTGATCTTGAATGAGATGCAGACGAAGGTCTGACGAAAGAGTGAGGAAAGCCTGCAGCAGTTCAACTAGGGAATAGCAGGTACACATAATGCAACCAAAAATCAGCAAGTGCTTCTGCAGCTGCAGAGATACTGTTTATGTTGATGCAGCTCAAACATATTATGGTCCAAACTAAATATAACTGTGATCTAATGAGGAGAGCTATGAATTTCCTCTGGTATTTTCTGTTCCAGTGAAATTTGTAACCATGGGTGCTATGTATTACAAATAGAGATTTTCTCAGCACTAGTTCGTATATTATTCTTTACTTCATATAGCTAATTTCTGGAGTAGGTTTCTTCAGGTCTCAGTTCTATTCACATGTTTTTACAGCAAATGAAATCATATTGCCCTTTGTACAGAACCTGGCTTCATCCCCAGACAATGGTAGACAGCTCTGTTATACTTTATAAATACAAGGGGAAAGCCACCTTTGGATACTGGCACAAATACATTTAGTTACTCCAAAATCCTTCTGTAAGAAAGGTTTTCTGTAGGATTTGTTTAGCCACTTTCTTTTAGTCTTACACATGCTAAAACATTTTGATGTCAACACACCACATGTACCTCATCTGTATTTTATTTCTTAGATGGCACAATCTATCCTAATACTGAGCGGAACACAGTGCCCTCTTCAAACACAAAGTGACAATGCTTTAATATTGCCAAATAGATCTTGACTTTTCAACATAGAACAAAACAAAGTACTCAGAAGCTAGGTTGCAAGATTTCTACCAAGTTTATCAGGAGTATATCTACATTTTTTACATACCAATGTATTTGTCTTCCTCTTCTACTATTCCCCGTCGCTTCAACTGGGTGTCCTTTTTAACAGTGACTGGTGCTAGAGGGCCTACGTCTGTCTTTTTTCCTTTTCTTTCTTTCTCAGCTGTCTTGGTGCTAGGGAGGTTCTCCTTCTTGCCAGGAGGTTTAGTTTTCTCTTTCCCCCCATCTTTTTCCTTCTGTTGCTCTTCTTCTGCCTGACAAGATGAATAAACTAAGTTTTCATTATAGCCTTTCTGCAGAACAAAGGGCAGACTGCTGTAAAATATTAGTCATTCAGATTTTTTTATTTGCATACTTTTCCCTCTCAGCCAGTATAATGTTGATGTCTTGGACACTCTGCTCTATCCTTCTCAAACACACCATTCAGTTTATTATAGTCTTACTAAATCATATTGTTAAGACTTCACATTAAAAAGGAACTGTGAGAGGTAGGTAGACGTTATACCTACAAAACTAATGAAATGCATTCTGGTAGAAAGATGAGTAAAGAATCACTGTGCTTTGGTTACTGCCACTACAGCACTTGCATCAGTCAGAAACCTTCCGTGGACTGAAGGGAAATAAGACAAAAATTCAATTTCTGTTAAGTCTTTAGCACCTCTGTTAACGCTCTTGAGTATGGTGTAAAATGGTACCAGCACTATTTTTCTTTGATGTAAATATCTGTCTACTATAAACCAGAACCAAGAGTCTTGTGCTCATTTCACACAGGATATTACTCAGCCATTCTCATTATTTTCAAACAAAACCACCTACATTAAGTTCTGCTCAGTAATTTAAGAGTAAAGAATGAAAAAAGATTTTGTAAGTATCCCAAAGCCTCACGCTATAAATCAGAAAGCTCAGAGCCAGTCTAAAATTAAAATAATCCAAAATATATTACGGTAAAGCAAGGTTCTATAAGAGCAAGAGAGCCTCCACCTTATTTCCATCCAGCAGCAGTACTATGCACCAACTATGCAAGAATGACATTTAAGGATTGTAATGCTAAATTAAATACAATAAAATGATATTAACTTAACTTACTGTTACCATCCTGGTGGTGTCACTTTAAAGGCTATTAAAGCAATGAGAAAAGCTCTCCATGCAAATGAGATAGGGCAGTTGACTTTACACAGTTGCTTTCCCTAGATCCAGCTGGAAAAGCAGACTTTCCAGCTGTAGAAGTTGTGATTAGTTCAAATTCAAAACCAAAGCAGAAAATCTTTTCCTGCTTTTCCCTTCTTTACACATTCCCTTTCTGTAAAATTTAGGAATGCTTTCAAGAGATTCTTGAAACTATTTTGTGTTGTGAAATGGTGGATTTGGATGCTTTCATTATTTTCTTTCAAATTTATTCCACTTTGGATATTTCAAACCAAAGTTGTTGATAGTACTACCTTGAATTCTAAGCCGATGAACACATCAAAACAGAGGATACAATCATCAGGCTACAAAGTTCACAATCAGCTTTATCTATTGGATCTGTATCATTTTATGTAATTAATCTCAAATAAGCAGGGACATTCCTGAACTTGCCAAGATTCCAACAAAGAACACTAGTTGACCTTAATACCTCAGGAAGTTAAAACCTCTCCTTTCTAGGACTTTTTTCTTTTCCTCTCAATGTCATATTTCTCCTTCCGTATAAGGTGCAGCTTTTTGTGGAGTTTCTAATCTTCCATTAGCTTTACATTCTGCCATTTTATTATTTTAAGCTTCATATTACAGAATCTTACTACCTCAAACAGTTTTCTAATTGAGACACTTCGTCTCTTCTGTGTACTAATTTAAATGCATACACCTGTCAATTTATGACAAGCTTCTGCTCCTAATGAAGTACAGAAATTTCATAATGGTTTATTTTTGTTTATTCACTTGCTGTTTTTCTTCTGCCAATCTATTCTATTAACTGTCCATTGTTTTTTAGAATAGACACCAGTTATGTTGGCTTTCCGAGAACTGTAAAATCCTAATTTCAACCCCCGAGTTGTTGGCAATGGAACTGTACTGTACAAGCTAGTTGGAAAGGATTAAAAATTTTATGGCAGACAATTCAGAGTTAGAATTCTAAATTAAAAGCCAGTTTCTGCTCATGCTGTACTGCAGAGCACCCTCATTGCTAGGAGCCCTCCAAATTCTGGACTCAGTTTTTGTCCTTCAACTGCTGCTCTCATTTTGCCTGTCACGCTCTGATATTGATACAAACCAGAGGAGGTGACGACTTTGTCCAGATTGCTTGGCTAAAACAGAGAAGAAATTGTA
>JAVJGG010000031.1:2027323-2039088 GCA_035590195.1 Aviceda cuculoides | reverse complement strand
GACTATCCTCAGATTCTCCAGGGAAATAAAATTATAGTTACAGGAGTAATCTTGCCAAATCAAAGCCAAAGGCTCCCTTTTAATATTGAAGTGCCTAATCTTTAAACTTCGAATTCTTGTTTTACAGTTTACTTATCAGCATTGACTGATACCAAAGAATAAAGCCATTTTTTCTCCATTCACTATAAAAAAATCTGTTCTGTATCTACACCCTCTCAGATTCTCTTCAGTATAAAAATGTGTTTTGTTTTGTTTTTTACTCTCAGATTCTTCATATATTTCTATCTTACATTATCATTTACTAATCAATTTTGCAATTGACTTCTATCGGAACATGACACAACTTTAATTTATCACCTAGCATTTCATGTTCTTGTACTTGTGTGCTATACTTCATCCACCAATTATTCCCACAAATAGAATTATCGATAAAGAAACTTACAGACTTTTCAGCTACACAAAATCCATTAAATCATTTTCTTCTTGCATCTTTTACATGCATAGACTGCTTAAGGCTCCATGTCATCACATTTCACATTATAGTTTTTGATCAATTAACAGGGTAAACTATTGCAGCAATTACATGACTTTCTGATAATGGTCTTCAGCTGCATGAATGCTTGCTGGAAAAGGACTATAGCAAAGATCAATTGTTCAGTAAGCTGTTGAAATGTACATCTGACAACTTTTTTTTTCTTTTTTTTTTTTTTTTTCCAAATTACAGATGTTAGAAAGCAATTAAGAGGTCTGATCTGATTGCGATTCTGTGCAAGCTTTGTGAAATTCCTCCTGGAACACACAAGCAATCTGTCTGAGGCAATCTTGGAGCTAGTAGTGACCATCCTGAGAATATGTGGAAGTGAGTTTTGGGAACACTGGAAAGTGTGGTACCCAATTCTGAGAAGCAGACTTCAAGAAATGAACTATTTGGAGAGAGTTCAGAGGAGAGAAACAAGCATAACGAAAAACTAGAAACCATGACACATATTTGGGTTTGTTTAGTTAAATATGTAATAGATTTCTGCAGAATGGAGGGTAAGAACTGTTGTCCCCATACACAGTGAGAAGCGAAGCAGTAATGGGTTTAAATTAGAGTGGGGTTGGTAATGTTAGAAACCTTTTCCAAATGGGTGCATTGCAGAGATAGTTGAGCAGTAATACCAATTGCTGTAGAAAAGCAAAAGCACAGCAGTGGAAGGTTTTAAGAAGAGGTTCAACAAACATCTGTTAGGAATAGTTCATGTAAATTTTATCCTGCCTTAGTGCTGAAGGATGGAACAGATAACTTCTCCAAATTTCCTCTAGAGAGGTGGTTCATGATAGTAACTTCTTCATAGTGCTGCTCTGCATCTAACTTTGATACCTTTCAAGTAATAACCTCTCCTACCTTTACTTCAGCAGAGAGACACTCAGATGAAGCCAGTCCCTAAGCTCTACTTTATATTGGTCCTAAGACTCAGCTAAGACATTACTACTTCTCACTCTAGCAAAGAGTTCTGCCACAATATTTTTTCTTTTCTTTTTTTTTTTTCCTTCTCGCCTGCATTTGAGTAATTGCAAGCTTCTTCCCCCAAATCTAATTACCTTAAAAGGATAAATGTCTATTTACATTTCTCTTCAGTAACAGATCTAGGAAGCTAAGCATGAGGAGAAAGCTGAATTTATGGAAACAGCACGAGAACAGAAGTGTCTTCATAAAGTTAATTAAGCATCCTTCGTAAGGCATACTACAGTACCTTCTTTTCAGCTTCTCTTCTCTCAAGGTCTTTCTGTTTGAGACAAAGCAGTTGAAATTTCAACAGCTTTCCAGTTAGTGTTACAGGAATTTCTTCACCACTCTCCAGAATGGCTTTGGCTACTTCTATCACCTGCAGAGACAAAACCCCCCAAAATAACCATTACTTGTATAGTTTTAATATTGCATTTGACACATATTTCGCATGCTGAAATGAGGAAGTGCTATCTCATGTTGTACAATGTGTGAGTCAAAATGGCCACCCTTTCAGAAAAAGAACATATCAGTAAGACGCATAACTATTCTTTGGTTCCCAAGACCTCAAATGAAGTTATATCTGCTATAGTAGGAGGTAAAACTAGAATGGAGAAAACTTCTATGATTTATGTAAAGGTCAACAGACACACAGTTCTCAGTAAAATGTCATTTTTTTTTAGGTTTCAAACAAAGAAGCAACATTAAGCAACTACTTATTATAAAGTAATAAATAAAAAAGCATTTAACAGATAGCAAATCAAGGGGAATAGTTTGGAGTACTGTTTACAAAGTGACTACTGTCTGAGGCACTAGCCCTGAATGAAAGATAAAAACTCCTTGAAGGGAATTTGAGAGGGTCTGTCTTGGTGAAAACACACCCCCTCCCTGTGTAATTCTGATTCTGTTGGTATGCAGCCTAATTGGGGTGAAACAAGGCTATTGAGTTTTCTTAGGGTGATGACAGCAGCGGGAACATACAGCTGCATTGTCCAGATGTGTGGCATTGACAGGCTGTTTTATGACTATGTTTTTTACAGCTTGTTTCCACTAAATTTCATACAACTCACTAACATCTGGGCCGTTTTCCTTGGAGCCTCATAACCACTTTATTTACTGTGAAAAAAATAAAATAATATAAAAATACCATAAAAAGTTGTTATATGTTTCTTTTCACTTGTGTCGTCTCTGTAATAAAGTTCACCTATGTAGGAAGCGCTGTTGAGGAATAATATAACCATAATATTTTCCTACTTTTGTTTTTAAGCAACCATCAGCTTTATTTATAACCATGGGCTGAATTAGGTGTTACTCAAATGTTCTGACATGTTTCTCTTTTCCCCTCTTGGAGCAATTACAGTTGGGCACATATGGTGTCAATTTTGCTTGCTAACGTTCAGACAATGAAGGTGCACACTGCATGTCACTGAACTGTGTCTTGTCTAATGCAAACACCACCATTAGCTTTGAGCTTTCATAGCTTCTTGCCCAGCTTAGAAAGTTTCACTTCTCAAGTAAAACCTAGGTAGGCAAACGTAGCCACTAAAAATGCTTCTCTGAATAAAACAAAGCCAAAATGGAATCCAGACTATTATATGCCGAATTATTGTTTTATACAAATGAAAGCAAGGTACAGAAAAAGAAATCTCTTAAAATTCAGATTTTTCTGAATCGTGTAACGGGGAGAAAAAACAACCAAAATATTTGCATTTATAAACCCTCCTAAAACAATCCTGCCCTTCCAACACTAATAAACCTAATGATCTCTTTAACATACACATAGGAAAACACATCATGGTTAAGATCAGTTCTGCTTTACATCTTTTGTATTCAGACTACTTACTGGTCACTATCTCAACAAGCCAACCACAGAAGGCTTCTGGAAAGACTCCCACTGACTTCCGAATCACAGCAGAAAAATCAAGGATATGTTAAGAACAGTCGTAAAGACTCCCACAGACCGTAGGCACACTAGAAACTACTAGCTATTCCAACAAAAAATAATCACCCAGAGCTAGCTACGCAAATCTGTGCTCTGAAAGAAAGACACTTTGGTAGAAATATCACAGTAATTTCCCTTGCAGAGAAAATTCTCATATAGGTTTCTTTTGCAGAAGTGGTGTTAACAGCCTATGGAAAGGGATGCTTCCCGATTGCCTAATCTAGATGAGTTACACATTTCTTGAAACACAACAGAGGGGAAACAGAGGGATTCTGGAAGGATTCCTGAAAAGCGTATATATAGTAACCCGGCTGGATGGCAGTCACTGATTTATTGCTCATGGAAGAAGGAAGGAACGCTTCGACTCTTTTACAACCCATTCTTCCTGAGAAGTTCAAAGCATTTTACCAGTCAAAAGCAATGCATCATGATTATTCCTATTTTGTAGATAGAGAATGCAGAAATGAAGAGACTTGTCCAAGGTCTATAGTGAGCTGGACAACTCTGAGTGGGTGGGAAGAACAAATTTTCTTATGTGAGGCATTACAGAAGTATAAACCAAACTATTTAACAGAAGTACATTCCATGACTGTGGCGAGAGGTCAGGTGAATAAGACCAAGATAAAAGGAGCCCATTACTTTTGGCAATACAAAGAAAGCAAATAGTTTTTCATACAGCAATGTAAAATCTGCTTTATACATAAGGAAATAAAAAACAATCCTTCACCACTGCTAGTTTAAAGACAGAACATAGACCAATCCATGCACAGTAGATAAAAGAAATTAGATTTATTGCACTTATGCATGTTTACGTCATCTGTGGTCCTGTGAGTTATGCAGGCACCTGGCATAAACAGTTAAGAATCCACAGAGCCTCAATAAGAAAAAAAAGCTGAAGACAAAGACTTGGTAGGAGTACAGAAGGAATTTTTTGGGATACTATGAAGTGGATTCATTTCAGATCAGTTATACTTCGTCCCACCAGCAGTGACCTTTTTCTTATGTGAGAAACCATGGAAACTTGGATGGACAAACTCAGTTAGGTAGGGCCTCTTTTCCTTTAAAGGAAGAGGAAACTTAGCATTCCTCACACAGCAGGGGTCACATTTGTGAAGTGCAGAAAGGCTTCAGCCATGCAGTATTTGATCTCATTTGGTGGCAGTCTGAACCACGCAGGGATTGAGCTGCCTGGTGCAAAGGGCACGTATTTCAAGCCAGTCGAACACTGCGCGAGTCCTTGTAAGTGACTCTAGACTACTGGAAGATGCCAGTGCCATGGAGATAGGAGACGGGTCTTAAAAGTTAGGGAAACATTTAAAGCCGGAGTCTTTACGGTATCTTTCTTTGAAATGCCTCCTTTTCAATATACAGAACCATTGCGGCTGCTAAACCAGAAATCAGAAAAGCTTTCAAAGTGATAAAATTGCTTTATTGACTTTCGTAGCTTTCTCACTGCTTGGAAGCAGTAGCATCACTTGCTATGAACAGTGGTCAGCCCATTTTGTAGTGTAGTTCTCCCATATCCAGCGGGAGCTTTTTAAAGCCCTGTCTTCCCTCTTGTTCTTGAAACTGTGAGAAAACCAGGCCATCACATATACCTCAGACTTCCTAAAAGAAACATAAGGGTTTCCAAGAGGAACTCCCCAGTCATTCAAATCCCTTAGCAGCTGACACAGTTCAAGTCCATTTGAAGCTGGAGAGCCTCCAGTCAAGAGGCTATAATACGTACCAACCAAGTTATTACTTACTGTTCAAACGTACTTTCCTGAGCAAGCTAAGAAAAGCAGGGGAGAGGAAAAAAAAAAAAAAAAAAGCAATCTTCACTTATTACAATCTGCCATCAGTATCATGAATCCCTCACAAGCAGCTTTCAAGACAGACTAGGGAACAAAAGCTGCATGTGTCATACTGACAAACTTCTTTACACATGCTGTTAAATATTTCTGACTCTGCTGATGTCATTTCATTGCCTATAGCATACTACAATCGACCATTTTGAAAGAATACCAGGAAGGCACTGAGCTAACTGAAACAACTTCTTTCAGATCACACCTGCAGTGTGCTGAAATGCAATTTAGTCTCTACTATCAGACCATTCACCTAATTTCATTTTTCCTCTCAGAACCTCTTCCCAACTATGATGTCAAAAGATCACCTGCTTAATCATTATCCTTCACTGTTGAATTAATGACTCACAATTCAAACTGAGCTTAAGGACTCATGTAAATCAGTAAATCAATTGCATATCTGAACAGAGCTCCATATACGGCTTATGTATCCACAAGTTAGACTGTAAAACTTAAGCTAAGCTAATGAATTATCTTCATTAATCAGTGAAGACTCTACCAACATGTATTCCAGAGAATTAAAAAAAATTAAAGTGGATTCGATGACTCCTTTTGCCCCCCTCAGAGTCCTTTTTCAAACAAATCTACTAAAATAAGAACAGGACACTTTCACTATTGAGCAATACTGAGCAAATACATATGCTGTTCGTGTACTAAATACCTGCCTTTCTATTGTGAGAACATTTCTCAAAGCAGCAGCAATGGCTGCTTGTGCCCTAGAAAAACATGTCACTCATACAAGCGAGTCTGGTTTTTGCCAAATCACAATACAGCTTGATCTGGTTAGCAGAAACCTAGTTAGAAATACCCCTTTTAAGAAGGTCTGTTCTTTAAACCTCTCTCTACAGAAAATGTGCAACCTGAGGGCATACCTTAACTGGTTTAATCTCAGCAATGCAGAATGAGAACTAAGACATGTGTACAGCATATGTGTCAGAGCGTTACAAGTACTTAAATAACGTTTTAAGGGAAATACAAACAGGTGAATAACCTCATTTAAGTAAAAATGAGAAAATACATTACATAAAAATTAGGATGACTTTTCACCTTGGCTTTATTAAAGAGCTCATACAAGAGCTCTCCCCATCTATGACACGTACCTCCTATGGCTTCCTGACCACCTAACTGCTACCAAAACAAACTCCTTTAAGGGAAGATAAAATAGAATACAAATATCCAGTGATTCCAAAGATCAGTCATTAGCATTGCTATCTCAGGAAGGAGGACTTTTATGCATAGGGAAGGCTTTCTCATGTGACCCTTCAGATATCTGTTTCCTTTTAACACTCGGATTGAGGGGGAGAGAGTTGAAATAGCATTTAAGTGATTTTTGAAGAACTCCTACAGAACCCAGACCTTTTTAAAAAGAGAGGACAGGCCAGCCTGCTGTGATCTGTGCTCAGAAGAGGAGATATATTGCTATTGATCAAATCTTGAAATGTTTACATTTCAGTGTTATGAATCTGCCCAGCAAGTCTTTCCATTGTGGAGTAGAATATTTTGTGCTTCTGAGAAGTAAATTGTCACCAGTAATTCCAGCTGACTGGATCCACACAATGAACATTACGCAGAGCTAAAGGATTTAGTCACGCTTCTCTAACATTGCATCTGGCTAGGAGGAGAACACAAAGAGAGGTGGAACAAAAAGATTTAAGAAGCCAAGTTGTCTCATCAACCCTTGTGCTGGCAGAACCCATCTAGCTACATCTTGCCAGAGTTTCCCAAGCCGCCTCAGAACTCGTGCGCCAGGGAGTCCCAACGGCCTCGTAGGCTTGGCACCACAAAACTCCCAGGCAGGATCTTTCCACCTTGGTCCAGCTTGGCCAAAGGGCTTTGGGCATCCCCCCCAACTCCCCCTTTGGCGACAAAGGATTCTGGGATTAGTTGCTCTACTTGAGAAAAATGTCTTACTCTATTGTCCTTAATTAACCAATTATAGCCACCTGAGGTTTTTGAAGGCAACAGAACAGAGAACAGCATTTCCATTGGCTACTCCCGAGGGTCCCTCTACCAATTTAAGGATAACATTCTTACAGACATAATTGCTGTTTGCTCTAGTTACAGAGATTTCAACAAAACCTGCACAGAAAAAGCAGGAAATTTTATACCAAGTCGCATGCGTGCAGCAAACCTTGTAAACTAGGAAGCAAAACCAAGCTCTCATCAGTGGTCTAGAGCAGGTTTTAAATAGATAGATGAATTTCAAAAGGTATCAAGTTTCTTTCCTAGAAAACAAGTAATCGGCAACTTTGAGTTTTATGAACGGCCTCAGGCCAAATAATTACAACTTACAGTAGTAAAATAATAATACATGCAGAGGACATTGCTTCTAGAATCCTAGAATTAGGATTATGAAGAAAAGTCGCTATTCTGAAATGGAAAGAAAAGACAAACATTTTCATAGCCTCATGTAAATAATAGAACCCAACCTCTCAGAATTTAGGAAACAGAAAATTAGAAGACACCGATTGTTTTCCTGCAGGAACTCAAGACTTTTTGCCCCAGTTTCAGCATTTAGAAATCCTGGTACTTCTTAACATGACATATTGTCCTTAGAGGGGTCCCTGGAAAGGGATACTGAACTGGAGAGACTTTAGAAACTGACTGCAAACAACTAGAGTTTCTAGGACTGACTGGTTCATAGCAACAACAGTTCAGTCTCATGGAATAAATAAATCCCAAATGGAAGGCATATAACATGATAACTTAAGGGACTACACAGGCCACTATTGGTCATGCAGTGGCATCAGATGCTCTGATGATGGCAAAGGCTGATGCAAAGACACGATGGTATGTCTTTACGCTGCGTAATATTTTATTCTTTTTTAGGTGGCCTGGGTTTCCTATATTCGAAATAAAAATCCCTTTGCTGTTATCCGAGGCTTAGAACTATTTACCTCATCATACATACCCCTCTAATGCCACTAGGATGACCTAAGTCATTAAGACATCTGTACTGGACAGGCATATAGAACACAGAACTAGGCGAGATCTTTGCTATTCTGGAAAGGCAGCTGAACCCAGGTGAATGCCTTTTCTTTTGTCAGGATATTTTCTTTTGTTTCCATTTGGCCAAGTTATGGCAAGGCATTTGACAATGATATTCCACTCTCCTGGATACTGGTGCTAGCAAGGCAATTGTCTGTCCAAGCAATCTAGCAAGCACTACGAAGTCCACCAGTGAAAGGCATTATGAAGCAAGAATTAAGGTGAGCTGGACAGGTAGAAGCTCATGTAGTTTTTTCTCAGTGAGTTCTAGTAAAATCTTCAAGATGTAGACAATCTTGGAATACCTTAACATTATCTAGGAGGAATGCGGATAACCCAAGTTCGCAGTTCATCCGAAGATGCCAAAGATTTGTGGCCTGGGGTGTGATGGTGTCTATTTGGAATAGTTTGGCACAGACATAAATTGTCCCTATTCAGCTGGCAGCAGAGCAAACTGAATTGCTTTTAACAGTCTCCCGTGAGATAAAGATGGGGGTAAATCTGCCTTCAGCTAACACAGACACTGGTAGTCTTCCATAAGATACTCACAAACTGCTGAAAACCAGTGGGAGTTGCGAAACTTGCTAAGCCTAAGCTAACAATTTTTTTTCCTCAGCATCCTTTTAAGTAAACTGACCTGAATACTTGGACCCAGGAAGCAGAGGAGTTAAACTCTCCTCAGAAGACAAAACAATAAATATCTCAGGTAAATGTACAACCTCATGCACTGGGATCATTTACAAAACATACTATATTCTGTACTACCATGTACCTGGTAGGAGCTTGGTAACAGATACAACAGAGCTGACAACAGCTGAGGAGACAGTGCCCACAGCAAGATTTAAAGTCTCTTACCCTTTCCTGGAGCCAGTACCTCCCCAAAAAGTGTCTTCGTTTAACAACAGTCCCCAACTGTTTCTTGAGCATTAATCTTCTGCATATCTATACAGTGTAAGGGCCAACTCCTTCTGCAATAAAATTGTCTTAACTTGCATGCACACAATAGCACTTGACAAAGGGTGACTGGAGAACTGTTCCATTTTATTATGACATCTAAGACTGCAGTATTTGTTTTGCTCTGTACTGGAATGAAAAATAAAATTAAATCTTTCTATCCTTCTGACCATTCAGCACAGCTGCCAAAGTTGTTTCTACTGTCAAACCCTCTCATCAAAACAATGACATCAGAAAAGTTTTAGCTCCGGAGCTGTTCCATTTTACAACAACTTTTAAAATTAATTTTGTTCTACAGTGGAATGAAAACAAAATCTTCTAACTTTTATTACAAAATAGAATTCTACTGACATACATTTATAGACTGAGAAGGTTGGGTTTTAATACGACTAACTCCGCTTTTGAGAAGGCCTATTCTTGACCACAACCTTTCTGATAGCATTTTGTCAAAATCTATACACTTCCACAAAAATACGTCACCCTTAATTATATGTTTCCGCAAGAAACCAAAAGGCTTCCTTAAAAATACTCCTGACTAGCATTATTTCTGAAACTTTTTTCTTCAGTGACACATATCCTGGCTATAACAAGTCTTTGCTCTCCTCCAGATGCCACACAACTTGTACTTCTTGAGTGGAAAATACTCCTTGCCATAAGCATTATGTCTGTGACATTGAGTTCTGTTTTCACATCAAGCTAAACCCAAAACTTTTGATTTTTCTACCCTAGGAATTTACTATAACATCCTTAACACAAAATAAACGCATGCTCCTTGTTCCTAGTGCTGCCCTCTTCCCCCCACCTCTTTTCTTTCTGAAGATATTGTTAGAGACAATGCTGAGAGAAAGGTGGCCTTTTCAAAAAAAGAATCGCTTTCTCTGTTAAGACTGCAATTCTAGTTGAAACAGATAAGGTGATATAGTGAAAAGCAGAATTTCCTAAGTATTCTTTGACTACTGATTCAGAAAGCAGTGACAAAAATTAAAACTCATTAACTGACAGATCTGAAAATTTAATTATAAAGAAAGTCATCATCAAACATGTGAGTTTCTTGTGGGGTCTGAAGCATACAACATATTGACACTGCTCTGTTTAAAAGTTTGTGTCTTTCCCAGATCACTGACAAAGTCTTAATGATAAGATCTCCAGAAGACACAATAATAATAATAAAGTATCAGGAAAGGTCCTCCCCAGAAACGAATTTAAGTTGTAGCAGATTCTCTATTGTTTACAATAATTTAGAAAAAAACATCCAATCTTGATTTTAAAAATTCCAGCACGTGAATTATTTTTGAAAAAAATACTGTGACCTGTAGCACAGGTCACAATAGTCTCTTCTGCCAATCAAATCTATGTAGTAATTTCACAGAACGTAAAACAAACTGGTGATAGTAACATGGGTAAGAAATCCAACTCTTGGGCCACAGTGTTGAGAAATTTTCTTGTCAGTAGCCTTTCTCACCAAAAAAGAAGAATCAAAACAATATAGTGAGCTTATTTTGTGCATGTGTGTTTATATTTATTTATTTATTTCTGTAGCACTCGCTATGGTCTTGTGGGAAACCAGATCATATTTACACTTGAAAAACAAGTCTGAAGTTTTCACACGTGACCAGAAAAGTTAGCTCTCAGAGAAGTGACATAACTCCCATTTAAATCCTCTTGTAAGCCAGCACAGTGTAAACCGTAACAACATAAGCCTAAAATACTAGGTATTTACCAAGCCCTTCCCAGTCTAGACTGAGAAGAACACAGAGAGCATTGGGTCAGTTTTACTAGAGATCAAGGGAGAAGGAAAACTCCTCTTTTCAAAGCTCTGTGTCACACAGGGGAAGGAAAGATGAAGGGAGAAAAAAGGCATCATTAAAGACACAGTGCAGGATAAAAAAACCAAAATAATAAAATCACTTGCAGGAAACTTTCCTTTCAACTACACCAAACGCTTTCTCTACATTTGAGGTCCAAAGCTCAGATAGTCCATTTACCTTTTCCTTTCCAATAGGAATGCCTTCTCCAACCACCTCCTCCTTCCACCCCCTGCAACTTAGGGGATTTGCTGCTATCACAGACTTCACTCCACTTGCGTACTCCCCTCTTCCCCTGGGTTGTGCCCATCTTTTCTACTGAATGAACGCGTCCACTCCTCCACAGCATACTACACAGAGCCTAGCAGAAGATGAATTTACTCCTTAGCTTTGTTTTTATATATAGATATATATATAAAATTCTGCCACGCCTAGGAGCTTTTCAACTTGTATTCACCTATACACATCCTCAAGGAATCAGAAGTCTAGCGAGGATTTCTGGAGTGCAGTGCATACTGCTCTTGCTGCCTCCCATCCTCAAAATGCCAGAGATGCCAGCAGAGTTAGCTATCTATCCAGTGATTAACAGCTGGGAAATACTTATTTACAACCAATTTATTCTGCTCCAGCCTCGCAGAATTCCAGGATGAGATTGGGCCATGATTTGGATTTGGCACCTGATTTGATTATATTTTCCAGTTTGACAACTGTAGGTAGGAGCCTTGCTGTAAGAAACCAGA
>JAVJGG010000031.1:2016239-2027223 GCA_035590195.1 Aviceda cuculoides | reverse complement strand
TGGCACCTGATTTGATTATATTTTCCAGTTTGATAACTGTAGGTAGGAGCCTTGCTGTAAGAAACCAGAATTAATATATTAATTCTTGACAGGTAGTGGAATAAATATTCTTATTTTTAATTGCAATTAAGCCTTTTTGGTTACACAGGATGGCTTGTCCTGCAGATGAGTCAGAGCAGCGTGGAAGGATGCTGCTGTTACGAGACTTCGGTTTTGCTGGCTTCACAAGCACAAGGACACATTTTGAAGGCAGTGTTCTGGGACCCACATCCAAACAAAACTGCTCTCGTCTCTGCCACCTGTGCCTTTTTCATCTTTCCACGACCCAAGCATCTCAGCTTACCCGAGAGAACCACAAAATTGTTCCACATTTCTCTCCCTTCCATCTCTCTCTCATGGCCATGTCCTTTACTCAACTGTCCATTTTCAGCAATGCCATCTATCTACTTCCAGTCTTCTCACACGACGGGGCCACATGAGGCTCCATCTTCTTTCACAGTCTTTTCTCACCATGGTACTACTCCCCAGCTCCAGCTTGTTCCTTTATGAGTATGGGACAAGATTCCTTCTCAAGATTTCCTGGGTAACATAAAGGCAAATTTCCTGACCCTGTCCCAGTGAGTCCAACAAAACTGGAAAACAACTCTTACAAGAAAAAGAAAAAGAAAAAAAATCCTTCCATTCACGCAGCCCCTGAACTCAATCTCACCACAATTTTCAAGGGGGGGAAGAAAAAAAAAAAAAAAAAAAAAAAAAAAATCAGCCTCATGAACAAATCTAGTATGGAAAATTTAGGCTTGAATAGATTTCCAAAATTCAAAGTTTGGAAACTAAAACACTATCATATTTTGTAGTGGTAAAGCACCTTAATTACACATGATTTTACCAAACTTAATAGAAAGCTGACAAAACAGGTACATAAACGATAAGAGACACATATCTTGCTTATAAAATGCATATATTTTGTTCAAACATACTGTAGTTTTAGGTCTTGACTGTTGGAAAAACTGTACATGATAAATTAATCTGATTTATTACAAAATCTGTTGATATTTTACAGGAAGTGTAACATTTTCCCTTCCATATAGAAAGAAAAAAAAAAAAAAATCATTTCCACAGCATCTTTATGAGAGACTCAGCCTAACATTATTTAATTAAGTGCTGGAATTAGCACCAAATTACCAATCAGGACTCCTACTCCCATCAAGTCACTTCAGAGACAGAAAAGGTGTTTGACACCTAATTCTCCTGGATTTGAAATCTTTTAGCTACATATTCATAAACCCTGCCCTGATCCTTTTCACTTCGTACAATAAAAGTGATATGAAATGCAACACAGTAAGATGATAGAAACCCTGGAGGGAAGTAATTTAGAATAGACAACAGGAATTATTTTAATATGATACATGATTAGCTTGCAATATACCAAGAGCAGTTTGTTAAAGTTTCCTGACTTGTAGGCACTGCAGACTGCTGCACTGAAATTTATTAAAACCCCCTGCATTTCAGTAGAAGCAGCATGCAAGACCGATGACCTGGGTAAAAATGTTAATATTAATAACATTAATAACCACATGACTATGCATGTCATCAGTCCCAAACTGATACACATGTACACGTCATATGTTCAAAGAGCATTAAACATGAGGAATCTCATTTACAGTCTCCCTAGAAATGAATATGCGCTTGTGGAAACGCCAGCGTGATGAATCCTACCACAGAGAAGAGAACCGTACGCGGTGAAGACAGAAATGCTCCTCTCGGAACATTTCACGACCCTGTGCTTGGTGCTAACCTCGTACTTGTTTCTCCTTACTGCAGTGAAAGCTTTGAATGCACGAACCGCACACTGACTTTAAGTGAACGCTCAGGAGTAAATTCTGCCCAGAGAGGCAGGATCTTAATGCTGTGGCAACACGATCAATCTTTTAATTTGCTACAGCCAGAACGGAAACTGAGTCCAAGCAAAAGGTCAGAACAGGCATTTTATATTCTCTGTTAAAGGAGGGGAGGAAAAAAATGTCTTTGAGGAGTAAAGTAAGTAGCTAATGAGACACAGCACTGACAGCTGGAATTTAATAAGTATCCACTTCACAAGGAAAATTGCTCTTAGTAATTAAATACAGGTATCACACACAGCTTCTGCTTAGAGCTAGACTTCAAAATCCTTCTGTCAGTAGGACTGAAGAGGTTTTACATACCAGGTAATACAAGGGTGAGTTTGCCTGGGAGGCTAGTCCTAAATGAAGAGGGTTAATTGCATAAAATTCACAGTCATGTCAGTGGTAAATAATTCCAAAGGGACTTGTTCAGATAGTAGTCTGGCATTACTGAAAAACAGACTGCAACTAAAAAGACCTGTTATAAAGTCCACCAAAACCTGAGACACATAAAAAGTTTATTAGTCATTGCAGAACTAAAACGCAAACAAGATCTTTTTAGAGGGATCCAAAATTCTTTATGCTCCAGGTCTGTAGGGCCATAAAACTCTACCTGAGAAAATTTTAAACAATCTTCTAATTAATCACAGGATTTTATAACCTCTCACAAGCTGTAAGTAAAACATTAACAAGGTAGGAGGAAGTACTCTTTGTACTAAGCATGATTCCTAATCCCGCTGACATACCCCACTAGACAAACCAGGTTAGAATTTAACATCAAACTGAGACTATAACGGATACTAGCACACAGAGATGGCCTTTTGTTTATGGCACTGCATTCCCATAAATGAAGGTGTAAGTCTCTAAATTACTGGGAGCATCTGAGAGAGCAGAGTTTAATAATTTTTCTGTAATTTGTGACACCCACCATCAAAATACCACCACACAACATGTTCTTAACATAATAAAACTCAAATCCCTAAAAAGACATCTTGATCCTCACTTAATTAGCAGTCCAACAGAACACTTGGTATCACAAAAAGAAAGCACTTTGAGTGTTTTCACCAGCTATATCCAACAGATTTGCATTTACCCAGGTATGCATAACACAATCATGCAGCTGTACTTACTTCAGTGTAAAAGTGCACTGACTCTGCAATACATGTTTTAACCTACCTCATAGAACATAGGCACATCCTTAACCTTTTTTCCCTTTTGATTTCCAGATTCTCTGATCTGCAAGGAAATAAAGCATTCTACTGTGAGAAGATTTTAAGTTTACACAAATTATTTTACTCATTATTCCCTTTTGCAAACACTACACTCACACTCCAAAACAGTGAGAAATCATCTTACAGTATCCCTGTACCTTAGGGAAGGAGCTTTTGTGATCAGCACCTCAAAGAAAAGTCTGTAACAAAAGCTCACTATTTACAGGGAGCAGACCAGCTTATACATAAAAAAGAAAAAGCTTTTCTTTTTCCATTTAGTGTAATTTTTAAAACTTCCACAGAGTAATTCAACTGAATATGAAATTTATAGTTACCACAGACCAAAGAAGTTAATAGCTAGAAGGGAGATCTAGGGTTTGCTTTGTTATTAAATGTTCCTTTCTTGGAATACCTGTCTGAAAACGTCTTCACGTGTTACCACGCTGAAGAGCTTCCGCTGTGGCACCTGCACAGCAAGAGACAGGGCCTTGGTGTGGATTTCATCCTCAATGTTGGTCCCAACAACGAAAGCGATGCTAGGCTTCCAGTCATCCTACTTTGCAAAAGAAAACATTTCAGGTATTAAAACTGAAGCAAACAAAAGTGCTTCTCTGCAGTTTCAAGGAGTAATCCTGCAGAGGTGGTTATTCCCTTTAAGACATATTAAACATCACTGTATTAACACACTGAAATAAACTGCATACAACCCGAAAAAGCACATACTACTTTGTCCCAATTCCTTCTGCCATCAGGTGGCAGCATTATGCTATGGAAAACACAAATGCCTGCTGACAACCTCGACAAACCTCCTGGCAGGCAAATGCTGCATTAGCATCACACACAGATAAAGTAACTTTTAAATGTCATTTGCAGATTTGACATATCAGTAAGCAAACAAGAAGTGAATTTGGAATATATGTATTATTGTGATCATTTGCTGTAAAAAAAAAACAAACGAAATTTCAGCTCCCTCATCCCACAAATTAGATAATGCCCAGATACTATTTTCTGAAAATTGTAGCATTATTTGTATGATGTTTTATGAGGGTATATTTATGCATACCATGGTTCTTACACGGTTTCACTAAGTCTTCCGAACCAAGAAAAATTATTTATTGATGGCAAGTTATATTTCACTAAATATTGACAAATGAAAAACACTAGCTGTCTTCAAACATTTGCAGTAAAATACACATTTTTATGGAAAAAAAAAAAATCTGATTTCAGCATTAAAGAAACAAAGAACAAGAGAAGATTGGAAGACGTTATTTAGTGACACACATCCATGAAAGCTTCAAAATAATGTCATTCAAGCAACTTTTACTGGTTACTCTTCTTTCCCATTTCTCCTGCTTTAACCTACTGGAATCGCTTTCAGAAAGCCAGTGCCTATCTCCAGCACATCTACATCCCACTCCAGAGTACCCTCTATCAGCATCGGTGGTGCCTGAGCCACAAGCACTTCCAATGGTTGTGCTGTACACTCTTCAGGAATCACCAATTATTTTTTTTCATTGCACATCTGCATGTGTAAACTGCAAGGATATCAATAAAACTGCATAAAGGTAAATATGGGAAGACCTTCAGTGAGCTCAAGGCAGTCCCAAGACATGGTCACGCTAACGAGGACCAGGCTGAGCAGAGCCACATGCCAGCCCAGTGTGCATCACAGCTGGGAAAGATTTCAAAGACAAATTTAGGAGAGGTTTGTAACTTCAGGAGTTTGATGGAAATACTTTCATACGCGTATATTATGTGCAAATGCCTTGTGGAAAAGAGGAACAAAACCTGAGTTGATGGCAAAGTAAGGGAAAGGACCGTTCCAAAAAAAAGTTAGATATAAATGGTAAAAGGAAAAGTTTCTTTTTCCAGTTTTACTGTACCCTTCTTCATTTGTTCCTTCTCTTAGCTGAAAAAAAGCCTACCTAAATGTTTGCAATTGGAGTAACTGATGGCTTTCGATGGGAGAAAGCAACAGTTGACCTAAGTTTCAAACTAGCAAATGCTTGCATGGAGGGAAACAGTTTGTCATACTCTTAAGGCAACAAAGCATAACATCACATGAATATAGCACGATGTGATTATACATACATGCCCCATTTTTTTAACCATGGACTATTCAGAGAAACAAAAAAGATGGAAAGATTACCTAGGTCACTAAGGGTAGTCTTCTGAAACTGCAAGTAGCTACAGAGCAGACACCTAATCCAAAAGGGTCCCTACAGCTCCACACATCATAAACTTCCTTGATGCTTTACAGCAGCACAAAATAAACCTTAAGTTTTTAAAATTATAAAATGCAGGAGGGTGCAAGCTTATCACTGATGCTCTAGGAGCATGCAAACACGATGGAATTTATGAGAGCGTGCAGCTGACCTGGGGCAGGAGGGACTACTCAACGGAGAAGCAGCAGCAGCAATGGCCTGTGTGGGGACTGCACCAAGTACACCGAATTTCTTTTTCCCTTCTAGCTGGGGGGAAGGACAGGGGACAACACCTCCTCCTGCCTAAAGTTGCCAAGATAGCCACCGGTGCACAGCACTCTGAAAGAGCTAGGTATTCCGATATTATCATCAAAACAGGCACACAGAACTTGCAGTTAATCTGAATTCAAGTTAAAGTTGTCATTGTATAGCTGCCAAGAGTTGGACACAAAAAAACTTTCCCGTTCTTTGAACAGAGAGCATTTGGAGGTCCATACTTATGCAATTATGCAAACGCATCATTTCCTAGGCTTTCAGAATCGAGACTGAGATGCCCTCACAGGACAGTATCCTGATGTTCCCAGGGCTCGCCAGCAGAGACGGAGCCTTCGGAATAACCACCCGCCTGCGACGTGAGCTGATGGAGCAACTCGGTGTCACTACGCTGTCCACCTTGGTGAGGGCCACCAAAAGAGGGGAACGAGGTCCAGTAATTTTCAGACAGATGCTGACAGCACAAAAGCAGCAAGACTCGGCAATGTCAGGATCTACTCTAGATGGGAGCAGCAATATAGAGCCTGCTCCTGCAGCTTCCTACAGTTCTTCAGGTATGCGAAGGAATCTCCATCAGAGTCCCAAAACCTCGGCCTTATTATGCCTTCTTCAGCTAGAGCTACGCACGCTTTAACAGCAAATAATATCCACAATTCCCAGAGTCATTAATAGCATGTCATCTATTTCTAGACTGACCAATTTTGAAGCCCTTGAAGATTTTTCAGAAAAGCTGAACATTGAGAAAAGCAACTTAAGTCAATAAGGACAGCAAATGTGCAGCATTAGTATATGCTCTTTTCTGACCTTCAAAATCCATTATTTTTGCAATATTGCCCTTATATTATCAATACTGTAACAGTATCCTTAATGTTCCAAGGCACTGAAAGGCTAGAGAAGAAACAGACCCTGCTTCTACAGCTCACCACCTAAAATCACAACATAAAAATGAGAAGGAAAAGTAGTAAAATGTATATGGTTACTTTAAAAATATTTTCTCCCTCAATATACAACTGCTCCTCTACTTAGTTTAATTCTTTCAAATGTTATTGTAGAAGTGAGACCTGAGAAAGGATCTGAAAGAGGACAGATTAGTGACCCTAAGGCTACCTCAAATGAGGTTCCCAGCTTAAAGAACAGGATAGAGAAAACCATTAAAATAACCACTGGAAAAGCATGGAAACAGTCTAGGGAGGCTGCCATTGCAAGTATAATGTGAGCACTACGTACTGTGAACAAAGACGACCAAAATGCAGGGAGTAGATAGCCCACAGAAGCAACAATGCCGATTCAAACATGAATGAAAAGAGGAGAAAAAAAACCCCTGAAGCTGGAAATGTAGCATTGGTAACTGAATACTCTCCTTAAACAATCTGAAACAAGCTGAAATTAAGGGGAGGCCAGACCACTCTCCCTGGAAAACATCCAGTGACAATCATTGTTGTAAACGACACTGTCCCCAGTTTTAAAACTCTTGGCCATGTCAAGAGTTGAAACGCACCGAAGTCTCTCTCGGTGTTAGAAATAACCACCTCTGTGGGAAGCTTGTACGTCCCTCGGGTGCAGCGGCTCCAATCCTAGCAAGACCCACCTAACTCCGAAAGCTCCATGTAAACAGCTAGCAGTTTTCCAAAATCCTTGTTTTCACAACACACAGAAGGGTGTCTCACCTTCCCCCGATTTTGTTCTCAAGCCTGCACCGTGTCCCTGTGCAATGTGATTTTTTCCAACTGTTACAAACCAGTACACATAGCCTACATATCTCATTTGCCACAGTACTATTGGAATAGCATAGGTATGCTAAAAAAAATCTCTAACTTCAATTCACATTGAAGAAAAAAGCAGATGTAGCTCACAAAATTTTGTTTCCTTTTTAAACATACCTTGTTTTCTCTGCTTCATTTCCTAGACACAAAAGGGCAGCTGTTCTAGAGAAGACATTTGAACAAGCCAGGTTTATTGTTTATTTTTGCAGTGCCAGTTTCTAGATCTCTTTGGCCAGGAAAAGCATCAAGCAGCCATCTTGCCCCGCTCCCCACCAATTCCAGGCAATCTAAGTGTCTGTCATTTTGTATCATCACTTATTCTTGTGGTATTTAATGGTTTTTTTGGTTGGTTGGGTTTTTTATTGGTTATTTTTGGTTGGTTGTTTTTTGTTTTTTGTTTTTTGTTTTTTTTTCCTAGGACCACAACTAGTATGTTCATTACAGCACAATCTCAAATTTAACTGTAATGGCTGAAGAGAAACATTTGAAAACTTAAACTCCAAACATTTGAGCATCAAACAGCAAAAGTTCTTTCATCTCCTGATTTTTAGGTAATGCCTCAGAAATAATGAGATTTATTAGTGATTTATGAAGACTCTGAGTGATATTACCTCTAGCACTCTACCTTCAACAGTGAGGGAACTTCTAAATCACTAAATACAGCTGGCGTCACTGAAAAAGGATGCTCATCAGCAATTTTGTAGCCCTAATGTAGTGACTGTGTAGGGCATCGCTGCTAAGAAATCTGCAAGTCCACTTTCATTATCTGCTGATTGACACACACCCATATCACTAATTGATTCTGATTTTAAGAGCCTGAGCTTTTGCTGTATAATCTGGGCGGTCAGAGAGCATCAAAGCTCAATTCAATGTTAATTCCTCTCCGAAGAGGAAGCAGTATGAATAGCAATCAAAAGTGGAGCCATCCTATTCAGAACATTTTTAGTGGTTTTACAAGCTTTAACTGCAGTTCAATTTTCAGGCCCTAAAATGCCAATAAAATGAGAGAAACCATACAGATGGTAAGGCAGAGCAGAATGTGGCTTCCAGTTGGTATGCTTAGTTATACTAGCTAATAAGAAGATATAATTGATAACAATTATCTCAATTGTTAAGGGCTGTATTTGCCCAGAATTCACCTTTCACTTGGCAAATATTGCCCTTTAACTACTTAAAGCATGCAAAGTTTAAAACTAAGAATCTTAATTTACGTTTTGCAATTTAATTCTGCAGTGAACCCAGTCGAAATATCTTGATAAATATCTGAAGGCAAATACAACTGGCAGCTCCATGTTCTTCTGTGCAGCAACAAAAAAGATGCATATAAACTATAATGTGAGGCTCTGCAAAATCCATATTTCCTCTGTATATGATTTTAAGTTGTCTGTTTGCCAGTTTTCACAGTGTGTTTAGTAAAAGCAATTATTTGGTTAGTAAATACCATTTAAATCATATTTTAGTTAGCATACCCGTCCATAAAAATCTTAACACCACTGGTAAAATGATTCCTTTTCACAGATCAGACTAATAAAATATTGTAAGTCATAAACACACATTAATTTCATTGCTCAAGTCTACCTGGTACAATTTAAAACCAGTTCTAGTAAATTCCGTTTGACTCCACTAAAGGGGAAGAATATTCTCTAAATTGATACAAGTAAAAGATTTAAAAATTCTTTATACATTAATTATAAGGAGAGAAATTTATTTAATTTATAGGAGTTCCTGTCATCTCCCAAATAATTTCAGATTCATATGGTATATCACATACAACACTGAGGAATAAGAAATAATTCTGTGGTCCGTGTCTGGTCTGGTGACACTTACAATTAAAGTTGCTCAACACTCTCTTTTACAGGATGCTTTCAGTTCCTGACCTTTATATATTTGGGTTTCAATCTTGTATGCTATAAGATTACTGGGGAGGTGGGTTGGGATAGTGTGGTTAGGCTATTTGCAGAATGAGATCCAATTTTTAAAAATCATGTTTATCCTTTAATAAAAAACCCCTATGTGATTAAGTAATTAAGCTATTCCATTCCCTCCATGTTCAAGAGGAAGGAATTAAGTTTGGCAGCACAGCCACACTTCTCTCAAAGATCTGCTTTTACAGAGCACGTTTATTTACATTAAGTATAGCCACATTTGGCCATGCTTGATGAATCTTGATTCACGCATGCTCAGAAGAGATCTGTTGGCATTTGACAGTTTTGCACCGAGTATGCTCCTGCCCATGACTGTAAGAGCTGAGTAAGAATTTTCCTGCAATAAGAAATCTCAGCGGCTGCCCAGCATCACAGAACCCTGAGTTCAAGTTGACCACAGCAGGGAGACAGTTTTTTCCAAGTTCCCAAGGCCCTGCCTGCTAACAACAAGACGGAGAAAGTGGAACTGGCTTAACGGGAACAGAAAACAGTTAGACAATACCAGAATTAAGGAACCAAGGAATCTTAATCTAGCGCCCATGGGTATAGGCATTACGATAATCTTTAATTAGGTAGGTGATCACATATTGCTTCCTACAGAATTCTCGCCCCATTCAGTGAACATATTCAACATTTCTTTCTATCTGCCTCAATGCGTGGTCCTGAATAATCCTAATTCTGGCATTTCCTAAATTTTGAGCATTTTATTTCCTACCTTTTAAAATACTTCAATACAATAGTTTGCATTTAACAAATGTAATAAATTACATGTAGAAGCAGCAAAGTAAATAAAGCACTTTGTTCAGTGAATTCACTGGACAATAGCCACAACCTCAATAAACACCACCATAAAAAAAAAAAAAAAAAAAATCACTAATTGGCACCTTGCTAGTAAGCACAGGAGAAAGGTCAGGAACTGAGTAGGTGATGGAGACTGAACCTCCACCCCCTTCTCATGCTTCAGGGAGGTTCTCCTGGAGTGGTGGCAAGAGTCAGGAGCAAGAAAAGACTCGGGCACCTTTGAACTCTACTGAAAAATCCACATTCTAGGGAAAAATGGGAAACAGCAGCCTTAGCTGAGCACCTTACTTCAAAAAGTGATTTGGTTTGGCTAAACTTGTACTACATGGTTACTACCAAATAATAAAAGGAAAAGCAAGTAAGTATTTAAGAGACTTTTGGACATCTGCGGTATTTTGGGGAAAATTAATTAGCCAGTTTAAAAGCCTCCTCCTGAATTCAAAAGTCCTCATACTTAACCAGAACTGCTGGCATGTTAAAAAAAAAAAAAAAAGAAAAAGCGCAACCCCAAACCCAGCACCAACCACTAAAAAACACCCTCGGTTTTTTAATAGGGCACAACAGAAACCCACCAAACAAGGAAGCCATGGAGTCGTTTGTCTCACTTGCAGAAGCAGCACTAGATAAACACATGCTAGACAAATATTATTGTTTGCTAAACTACTACCCTATTTTGAAACCAAATTCTCTCTTGCAAGTCAAGATTTATTAGAATTACATTGCTTACATAGAACCTGGAAACCTAAATATGCCTTTAGATCCTCACACGCTGTAAAATGAAAAAAAAAAAAAAAGGAAAAAAAAGTGCCTTTTAGCTGCACACACTCAAGCAGGAAAATTACAGCCTCACATTTTCAACGCCGCAGTTAATGCTGTGTCAGCACCTCCATCAAACCTCGTGGTTCAGCAGTTTATAAAAAGCTCACT
>JAVJGG010000031.1:1942937-2016056 GCA_035590195.1 Aviceda cuculoides | reverse complement strand
CCCGGGCGCCCCCCCCCCGGCCCCGCCCGGGGAGCCCCCCCCCGTCCCCGCCCGGGGACCCCCCCCCCCCCCGGCTGCCTTCACCTCCTCGAGGCGGGCAGCCACCAGCGCGGCCTCCCAGCTCTTGACCGCGGCCCCCGCCGAGGCCACCCCGCCGGCCTTGAACCGTTTCGGGCCCATGGCGGCTTAAAACCGGCTTCGGGCCTCGCTCCTTAGCGACGGGGCCTTCCGGCCGCGGCCCTTCGTGAGGGACGTGCCTCCTCCTCCTCCTCTTCCCGCCGGCGGCGAGGGAAGCTGGGCGGTTCGGCGGCTTCCTCGCCTCACGGAGCCGCCGGGCTGAGGCGGGAGAGGGGACAGGTGTGTGAGGGAGGGAGGGAGGGATGGCGGGCTCCCCGGCCGAAAACCGCTCTCCAAATACTACCAGATGTGAGGGGAGAGGGAGGCACGGTTGGGAGAAAAGCAGGAGAGCTTGCCAAGATAAAGAATTCATTACAGAGGAGTCGTGGCGTGATCTCACGCTGGAGGCGAGTGAAATATTCTGTGTGATTTAACATTTGGTGAAAATACCCCAAACCACATGCTGCCCTTCCCCCACCCCCTTGTACCGACCGGGGTTGTTGCTCGCAGCCTCCAAATCTTTTATTTTAATTTCGTCGGAGCCTTGAAGCCCTGCTGTGCAGCGCGTTATTGCTCTAGTCAGAGTTTCGTTCCGGGATGATCCTGAATCTTGCCGAATAAAACACCTTTAACGACACGGTTTTAGCGGAGAAGCGGGAATTCAGGTTCATGGGGGATGTAACAGGCAAGTCTCATATCATCTGGGTCTGCAGAAGGGTATCTTCCCCGGCTTCGCAGACAGTGATGTAGTTTATAACATGGGAAAGCTGCACAGTAGGTTTGCCAACACCCATAAACATCTTCCCCCGCCCCATTTCTTGGCTGGTGTCCATTTTTTCTCTTTTTGAGGTTTTCTTCTGTTGTCCAGAAAAAAAAAAAAACCAGGGCTTCGATCGTTCGCAGAAACAGGCAATGTGACATTCCCACCGTACCCTTGCTCTTCATTAAAGTCTCGGATACGCAGCCTGCGCCTGCTGAGGTACACCGAGAGAGGATGGGAAGGAGGAACGGGGCAGGACCACCGCTCGACGCAGCAGAACAGGACAGAGGTGGGGGGCTGAATGCACAGACAACGGTGCCAAATATCCTTATTATGAACCACTCTTCTGGTTTTTCATGGCTCAGTTTTCAGGGCTGGATGTAAACTTCAGGAGGACCAACCGGAGAGGGTTGTGCACCCGGATCCTGCTGGTATGGCTGGAAATACGCACTACCGTGATGTCTGTGGGAGATGACGCCTGCTTAATTGTGCCCACGCCTGGGTCTGTATGCTCAGGATCCTCAGGAAGGTTAAAAACCAGCTAGACTGATGTCAGCCTGCAAACAGCTCTGAGAACATGAACAATAGTTTTGAAAACCATCAACTGGCCTGTTTGTATCTATTGTGTGCTTGCTTGGATGCATAAGGATTATTTGAAGGCAATTGTTTTGTTTTGCTGCTTACCTAAGTCTTAGTAAACGAATCTAGATAACTTCTTGTTTGCTGTTGTTCGATGCTGTAGCAGATCATGACTTAAGCTGAAGCAGGACAGATGATCACTGGGAGCTTATACCAGTTCATTTAAAATTACCTCCACCAGTGTCCCGAACAAAGGAGAGAAAGAAATTGTATTTATTCCCTGTTACAAAGGGCTCTAGCGTAGAGTCCTAAAATAGGTTCTCCAGTAGTGAAGTCAGCTAAAGACATCTCCTGTTTGGCTGCTTGTCCCTGCCCGTTCGGTTGTGCTGCCAAAGATGCTTGTAGGCCAAGCTGTAAACCAGATCACTGAAACCCTCTTGGTTAAATCCTCCAACAGACAAAAGAGACGAATCAAAAATATTGGGAAACTACAGCCATTGTTTCTTCCAAATAATCTGGACTGCAAACCACCAAGTTCTTGCCGAGCCATCTGAAAACCTTCAGCTTCCTTCTGATAACTAAAAGATGAAGCTGCTGCAATCTTAAAACTTGTATTAGCAAAACTGAATGTAATTCATCTATACCGATAAGCCACAGATGAGAGTAATAGGCAAATTAAGGATCCAGAGAGACGATACACAGTTTGGGGTACTTTCTGCACAAAAAAGGAGTGCGCAGATGTAAGCCTGACATTTCCATGTAACGAAATTGGGTCTACAATTAGTGCAAGAGTTAATGGGCCTATCTGTGATGACTTTGTGTATGACAAGAATATTTATGGTGCGATTTTCAGGGAGAGTAGCAACCTAAAAATCATAAAGTCAGCGTTTTATTTTCTGACTTATTAAAAAACATCATTTGTGAATACATGAGTGGAGTAACTAAAGCCATCAATTTATAATACTCTCGCAATTCTGAATACCACTCTGTGTAAATAAAAGGTAGCTGCCTTTGCCTGGGAGAGGGGTTAACAAGCGTATTCTGAATTTACACGGCAGGGTAAGAAAGCATGCATGGTTAATACTGCAGAGTAGCTAGACAAAATAACATGTTCCTGTGCCCACACTTTTAGTAATAATATAGAAGGAATATTTTAAAATTAGGTATACTCTTTACCTCCTTTGGGAAGAAGAAACATTGTTTGCCTTTTATTTTAGGGTGACTTGAAGAACATTTGCACTTACTTGTTCCCCAGTAAAGTGTGGGGAGTGGAAAGGCATTACTAATTGTAAAAGTCATGTCTTCTCTACTTCATATTTCCTGAAAGACTACAGTTGACTAAAGAACTAGTAAAGGTTTTGGATCTTAAATAATTAAAGCCTGATTGACTGAGAGGAGAATTAATTTTAATCGTGCTTGCCTTTTTTTTTTTTAAGTGCTTATTTTAAATGCTTGACAAATATTTGGAAAAAAATGATCTTTTCAGTAAGAACCATCAAATTCTCACCTTCAGTTGAGAAGTGAGTAAAGAGTCCTCTTTGCCTGAGTCCTTAAGAACACACTTAATTGCTTTATATTGCTTTCATAAGATTTAAATGTTTCTTAAACAGGGAAGCTTCCTGAATTATGGCTTCAGAAAGCTGTTTCCGTTTTAGAAAACTTTCCAGAAGGTTGTCTAGAACAGCTAACATGGCCTTCAGCACTGCTAAGGAAAACAGTCCTTCATATTCCTTATATTTCTAAAAGAAGAAGAAAGGTATTAAAAAAAAGGACACTTTTTTTTTTTTTTTTTTTTAAGAGAACACTGTGTCGTCCTTTTTGCCTCAAAAAGGGAGAAAGGGAAGAACATAAAACTCATTTTGCTTTCCTTTCCAGTTTCATAGCACTGCAGCATCGGGGCTGGGAACAGCTTTTGCTTGAAGTTTGCAACCCCCCAGGACACGACCGTCTCACAAGGTACACACATTTGGCAGCTACGGCGTGTGTTTCCACAGCCTCCCTGAACTTTCACACACCAAATTGGATGTAGGAGGTCTTTGCCTACAGTTGCTGCTCTGGCCACCAAATGATTCCTTGTAATTTATTTCTCAGTCTCTAAATTCATTTATATAATTTGCATAAAGCTTCCCACATGGATTGCATTGGCCTTGTGGATGCGAACCAAATATCTGTCTTGGCTTCAGCATCTAGAAAGCTTATTTCTACATCAGTAAATTATAAGTGCATGTGCCCTGAAAGGGACAAAGGTTAAGCTGAGCACAAATATATTAATGCACTCCCCTTCTGAATGCAGCATGGTGCGCTTATAATTCTTCTAGCGCCAAAGCTCGGTAATTTCTTAACTAGACTGAGTTCTAACCATAATGAAACAATAAAATACTCTCCTCCTCGGATTGTAACAGGCCTGCCTAATGAGATAGGGGTTGCTAGATGCTTGCTGAACGTTGAGAACATGCAGGGATGGTTAGAGAGAAAGGGAACAGCTAAATTGTAAAGACAATACAATTCAGTCAAGTCCATCCACCACATGGCAAGGACTGCCCTCTGATGCCGGGCCACTACATGCACAAAACAATAGACCTAACCTATTTAAGCCTGTACGTCTAATAACATGGCCAAAATCAAAGCAGGTTGTAGATATTCCCTTCTCCCTCGGGCTCTAGCATTTCGTGTTGGCCTGGCCAGTCACTGGTTTTGCTTCACTCAAATATTTCCCGTCAAGCTGAGTTACAAATGTATGTAGCCTCTGTTGTTTATCACAAGCGTAACACGCAGAACAGATCAAACTTCCTTTATACATACAAATAAGTTTACATTTAAGAGTCCCCACCAACTTTGTTGTACTGGGAAAAAAAGCTTTCAAGGCCCTGCATTTAATTTCAGAAAAGATGCTTTCGTAGTCTGCTCTCTCCCACGTGCCTGCATGTGCGAGGAGAATGCTTTTTCCTCTCTGTAGCCAATGGTATAAGGATTTCTGGCAAAGCTCAAAATGAAATCCATTATCATCTGTCAGTAAAAAGACTTCCAAATTCCAGCTGGATGCTGTGCAACAGTCGCTTTAAAGAAAGACTCCCTCTGCATTTGGTATTGTAGCTCTATTGTCTCCAGGTAACTGAATTTTGGAAGCAGTTCAGTGCTGCCAGTCAGCAAAAAAGTCCAATTTCAGATATCTCAGGCTTTATTCCTGCCCCTTTCCAAAACAGATCACAAGGTTTTATTCTCCTCCCTAAAGAAATAAATCCAAAGAAAACATTTTCCCACCCTTCCACCTCCAGCCCATTCTCCTGCACTTTCAAATCCTGTATCATTGCCTGCTTTCTTCTGGCACAAAAGGAATAGTTTCCCTATGGTTAGAGGGTCCTCCGTGGAGATCTGCTCCTGCAGCACTCCTCACTCCTACCACCGTCAAGAAAGGGAGTCTTACACAGTAGTGCCGAGCACTAACCACTAACCTTTCTCAATAGCCAAACAAAGCAAAGTCCAAATAAGTGGAATTTGAAACATTATACCATTACTGGTCCAAAAATAAAAATGCTTCTAATCCATTAAAAACAAACATTAATGCCACGGAGGGTAAACAGACCTGAGATGTCTGCCAGAGTTTGCACTGAAAATACTGGTAGTAAGTGGTGGAAAGATATGGTGTGTTTGTTTATTTTTTAAAGGAGAAGAGATTATTTTTAAAAATAGGTGCAATCTGAACTGGCATTGGAGTAATTAAATGGCTAGAACCATAATTTTTTGGCCTTGGTATCCTAATTCCGTGAACTTGTATTTGGGTGGTTTTTAACTGAATTTTCTGAGGGTAATGTCTAATTGCAGAATAACTAAATTGCAGCAATATATTTTATTCTGAAACTGCTGCTCCAACTTTAATTCCCCTTCCTTTCTTTCCAGTCTATTTCCCTGAGCAGATGCACTCCCCAGTAGATCTACTTCAGTGAGTAGGTTTGGGAAAGAAGTACATGGAGTAAGGACTATTTCCTGCCCTGTTTTAGCACCTATATCTCTTCGTCATACTTGTACCTAAAATCAGCCTTATAGAACAGCTGTGATTAAACTTCCCGGTCCTAGGACTGTATCCCAAAACACCATCATGGCTTACCTTATCATCCACTAAATCCGTTACTTTTCCATAAACCTGAAGTCTAAATATCATCTCCTTACCTCAGGCCAGAACAGCAGCCTGTGCTTCTCTCTTTCTCACCTGCGTCATTCCTACTTCACAAGCTTTTGTTATTCTGCATCACCAAAATTCAAGCTGGACTCCTGGTTTGGGTTTGTGTGGTACGGTGTTTTTGGTAGCAGGAGAGGGGCTGCAGGGGTGGCACCTGTGAGAAGCTGCTCGAAGCTTCCCTGGCTCCAAGTCGAACCCGCCTCTGGCCAACGCCAAGCCCATCAGCGATGGTGGTAGCGCCTCTGGGAGAACAGATTTAAGAAGGGGAACCTGCAGTGAGTTGTGGGATTGGAATGTGAGAGGAACCCCTCTGCAGATACCGAGGTCAGTGAGGGAGGAGGGGGAGGAGGTGCGCCAGAGGAGGGTGATGCCCCCGCAGCCCGTGGTGAGACGGCAGGCTGTCCTCCCCAGTCCATGGACATCCATGGTGGAGCGGATCTCCACCTGCGGCCCGGGGAGGAGCCCATGCCAGGTGGATGCCCCTGAAGATGGCCGTGACTCCATGGGAAAGCCCACGCTGGAGCAGTCTGTGCCTGAAGGACTGCAGCCCGTGGAAAGGACCCACGCTGGAGAAGTTCATGGAAGACTGTCTCCCATGGGAGGGACCTCACGGTGGAGCAGGGGACGAGTGAGGAGTCCTCCTCCTGAGGAGGAAGGAGCGATGGAGATAACGTGATGAACTGACCCCAATCCCCATTCCCAGTCCCTCTGCACTGCTGAGGGGGAGAAGGTTGAGAAAACTGAGAAAATCTAGTGATTTTTAAGGGAGGTCCTAGTCAGTGTTTGAAAATAATGTGGAGAGATTTGAGATAAACAGCTGAGCTCAGCAGTTCGGCCCGATGTACTGGCTGTGGTGCCTAAACCCTAATTCTCTTCTACGCGGATATATTCTGAGTACACAAACATCGTAAAGTCATTGTGACTGTCTGTCATCAGGTATGACAAAGTAAGACTGTGAGCAAAATGAAAGCAAGCAGAATTTCTTAGCTTGCTTTAAAATAGGTGTTAAATGCCAACAAAAAGCTTTTTTTGGTGAACACGTCTTCATCCGTTTGCCTTGAATCATCTTTGCTTTTCTTCATCATCCCACAAAATCCTGTGATGACTAAGCAATAACAATTTAAAGAAAGCACTGATGAATTAGTTATTTTTACTGCAAACTCCCGTCAGTAAACCTTCAGTGCCATTACTATCAGTGTGGATCAATGAAGTGCAACGTGTCTGGTTTCCTCTTATACAGAAGTCTGACATCTGCAAGATTTATTTGAATTTTTGGGGGATTTTGCAACACCGACTATTGCTTTCCAGGACAGAAAATTAATGAACTGAAATTGAAAGGCTGTCTTCTGGTCTAATGATGTTTAGATAATACTAGAAAGACAGAGCTATGCCCCCAAGAAGTGTGAGAGTTTGGGTGTGATAGAAGGCTATTCTGAAACTGAATCACTCCTTGGGTAGTTTTCATTTCAGAGGTGATGGAATTGTATTTCGGAGATCATAACGTACCTCTTGCACAAAAGATTCAATCAGCACTTTATGTTCCTTTTTAGAGCTTAGTACTTGGGATTCCAAGCTGGTGCAAATATATTGCTGTTATTTTGGGGCAGTAAGCTAGCTGTGGGAAAAGCTGATCAGTTCTGAAGCAAGGAAAATATTGACGACTAAAGCTCAACACTTACCTCATTCAGACCTTGCCATCAGAGTTCGAGTAATTCTAGATGCTTCGAACAACAGGCTGAGGCCCGGATCTGTAGGCAATTAGTTCCCCAGATACCTCGGGCGATCTGAGCTTCTGTACCTGGCTCACACACCTTCGGGAACACATCTTGGATCACTGGAGGTACACTCCTAATTAGAGGGCTGTCTAATAGGGCAAAACAGGGCAGACTGAGCCAGCTTACCCTTCTTTTCTCCCCAAAATGAGTGGGTGAGCAAGACGTAATTGGCAGCACTTCTCATCCAGTGGTTCTAATAGATTTTAATGAAACGTCAG
Source organism: Aviceda cuculoides (assembly GCA_035590195.1). Lineage (NCBI taxonomy): Eukaryota > Metazoa > Chordata > Aves > Accipitriformes > Accipitridae > Aviceda > Aviceda cuculoides. Next base: position 2,008,430 of record JAVJGG010000031.1, on the reverse strand, counting down.
TCAGTTGATTCACTACACGTACTAGGATGCTGTTCAAATCGGAGACCTGGAGACCTTTACCGCCAAGCGCAGTGGAGTTCCCTGCAGAAAGCACTATCCTTTTTGCTTTTCAGAAGTATGGCAAAATGATGGAAAGCTTTACAGTGCTGTGAACGAAATGCTTTGCCCAAATGTTCATGAGAAAGGACTGCTGATGATGCAGCTTGGCCTTTGGGAGGCGTTCCTCAAGGCTGCATTTATGCCATCCTCGATTATTTCATCACGTAGCCAGGAACAGTGGGGTTTTCTGAAAGGATGAGTACATTACTGTTCCTGATTTTATCTACAGAGGGGACGTGAAGGCATGGGGAGAGCAAAGGGGGGACAGAGCTCCGAACCCTGGGGCACACTGCATCGCTGCTGCTGCACGCAAACAAGCAGTCCGTGCAGGTGGAGGAGTGACGAAGGGTGAGAAGGCACTAAAGGCAGTTTGAAGCTGGGAGAAAATAATTCCAGTTCTCTCCATGCAAATACGCTGCTGGTGGGGCATGGCAATATTACCATTAGGGACTGCGGTATGTGTTTAATGTCTTTTTAAACTGAGATACCTTGACCTGCCTTAACCCCTTTGTTTGCCCATCCTCCCATGCTGGGCTCTAGACCTCCACTTATATATTTGGAATTTAAAGAATTATTGAAGGGAGGAAACATTATGCGCAGACTTTCATGCATTTGTTATCCTCAAGTCAGTGGGGAAATAGAATGTTTTAATCGAGTTTTGAAAGGCTCCTGACCTAGACGGGAAGCCCTGGAAATCATTTGCATTAGACTTTTTAAAAGAACAGCTTATCAGACTGATAAAGATCAAGCTGGGGATGTCTTGCCCAGCTGCTTTCTAGGATATTTATGAGGATTTGATGATGGGTGCTTCAAAAAGTCTGTGGGTTTTAGTTGTTTTCTTTTTTTTTTTTCCAAAGAACATAAGACACTTTTGTAGAGTAGTATGTCTAAAACATAATTTGAAGAAAGAAAGAAAGATAGAATAAGACAATACAAAGCTAGTTGTAATGTTAAATATCCCTATTTTCAGTGTGGTTCTGTATGCATTTGTAAAGCTGGAGCTGCAAAACTCAGGCTAGATTCTTGATAGCAGTTTTCTTCTGCACAGTGAAAGAGCAGGACTGTTCTCCTCCAAGGTGACAGATGTTCAGTACTTTGTACCTATGAGAAGAAAAGTACAAGCATAGAAATGCAAACATCAGTGTGGGAGACCCCAGCCTTTCCCAGGTAGAACAGATAACTAGGCTTCTTCATGGAAGAGAACGTATGTGTTACAGTTATTCCCTGTGTAATCCCTCCAACTGCACTTCACATAAACGCTACCCACCTGGAGCAGAAACAGGGGGATAAGAGTGTACGTGCTGAATCGTGAAACTATAATATTTCCTATGTGATCATTTGGTTGTTCCAAACTTACGCTCACGACCTAGAGCTCTGGAAAACGCTCATAATTACCATAATATTCTGCCAAATCTGGTGAAAGGCAGGCTTGTTAGCCGAGATGGAGTTTGTCGTAACTACCTCGATTACTGGCTAGGTGGCAGTAGGGGTTATTTATGTATTAATACACATCTGCACGATTTACCAGTTTGGAATTCAGATCACTGTACTGGTGAAAAAGTTCCTATTATCGCAGACCTGCTCATCCCTGTGCTACTGCTGCTGTGCGCTCTCCTATATCCAGCAAAAAGCAATTTTCATAAGGGCGGCTCTCTATTTGTCTACACGCTTCTTTCGCATTCGTGGGATGCAAAACCAAACACTGTCCACTTGGCCCTTTTCAAGAATAGAGTCCTAATTAACATTATACAAGTCAACCAGCTGCTCTGGGACAGTGAAAGCCTGTTTTCTCTCAACTCCCCAGCAGGCTCCCAATGTATGTATTTTTGGTAGTCACTCTGCTCACTTTTTACAACGGTGGGTTTGGGCAGGATATGGGCTGCAGTTTGCTGGTGTAGCGATGTGGGCTCATGCCATGATAATTAATCCTCTTCAGGGTGGCACTGACGAGCAGGCAATAATGCTGGGAGCAGGAGTAGCTGTGCCAGCACCAGGACTCTTATGTCTGCTCAGGGAATGGCATTCGAGATGGGGATTTAACTAAGGCTTCCCGCCGGCACGGGAGTCTCCGTGTGGGCAGTCGTGCTGGCTGTCGTTGGGAGGAGAACTGCAGTTTAGACAAGGGAGCGTGCAGGGGAAGCTCTGGCAGCCCATCGCCGTGATTCCCAAAAATGCCAAGGAAACCGGAGGTTTGGAGGCCACGTGAATTACACCGTGGCGGGACCACCGGAGACTGAGCTTGTACAAGTGCTGCAATGCAGCACCAGTCTCCATCCCGCCTGGATGCTAACAGGGTAGGGGTAACACAGCCCAGCCTGGGCCAAACGTCTTTTGGAGATCCAACCGTTGAGTCAAAAACCACCAGAAGGATCTGGGTTTGGGCCTCTAGACAGGAATCGATGCAGCTTGATGAAAATCTGCAACTCCTGTCACCTTCAGGAAAGGAAACTGCCCTGCAGGCTTCTCTCCGCGGTGACCTTGGCCTCACTCCGTAGCTGGCTGGGACGAGAGTTTTCCCGGGGCCCCAGGGAATGGACACACTGATGTTTAGGCTTGGACCTGGGAAACCTGAAGCCCCGAGGAGCTGATTTACATCCTCCAGCTCCTCTTCCTCGGTCGGGTGTTCGGGGAACCCTCTGCCGTAGCTGGAGCTGGTGCCCCTCTGCGGGGGCAGCTGCCTTCAGCCCCGCTGCTTCGCCTTTCCACCTGTTGGGAGACGCAGCCTCGAACCCCGGGGGGTTAGACCCGTTCCTATCCGAAATGACCGGGGGGGGTGTGAATGTTTAAAATGGCTCAGCCCCCTCGGTTTTGCTCCCCCACGGACCCCTGTGCCCCCCCCGAGCAGCTGCCCCCAACCCCGAAGCCCCTTGGAGCAGCTGCTGTCCGTCTGGCTGCCCTGGCCTCCTTGTCAGCTGTTTGATGTCACCCATCAATCTTCCATCTTTCCTGCAAATCTCTGATGATCGAGTTTCACATTTCCAGGACTCCGGCCGTAAAGCCCCTTTCACTGGTATAATTAGTAATTAGAGGAAAAATGTTAGCAAACTCCTCTTGGCATAAACAGACACTCAATCCCCATCTGTCGGGTCAGGAAATTCACATTAGGGCGAAGGCTCAATACAGATTTTTCTATCTGAGGTGAGTGACCGCACACGCTCTGCACTATTTAATTAAGCTGGCCACATGACAATGAGGGAGAGCTATTTATAAGTGACCACTTCAATTATAAACAATTTTCAGTGTTTTCAAAGTCATCGTGTCTTTCCCGCTAGGAGTCCCTGTGGGCTTTAGAAGAAATGGGCTCTCTCGGCGATGCTTCGCAGCCCTTGGCAAGGAGGTGGGGGGGTCGTTCATGACTGATGTTCAAGTCCACCGTCTTTCACGGAGCTGCGCTGCTGAGATGGCACCATTCAATGGAGCCGCCCTACCATTCAAGCCCGACAGGTAAGGCAGGCAGAGGACTGGACCTCTTCACTACGGCGAACAAATGCGTGATGATGGTATGCAGCGGGCGAAGCTGAAGAGAGACTGGTTCGGGCTGGAAACGAGGCCCCACATATTTAATGTGGAACACAGCTAATGGCTGGGGACAATTAGCAAGCATTGTGATGAACGCCCTGCTCTGGAAAGCTTCCAGGCAAGACTGGATGTTTTCTGCTCTAACAGATGCTATAGCTTGAAGATAAGCTAATTTAGGAAAAGTCCTATGCCTTGTGTTATGCAGGAGGCTGGAGCGGGTGGTTAGAATGGCTTCTTCTGGCTTTGTCATCTGTAATGGAAACAAACAATGCCAGCCAGGCCCTGCCTAATCTGTAACTTGGGCTTATAACAGCTCATCCTCAGGTCTTGTTTGGCTCCTCTTAAGAACTATTTTTTCCCCTTCTGCAGAGGAGAAAACTGATATATGATTGAGGATCAAGCCTCTGGTCCCCCCTTAATTATCTGAGGGAAAGCCGGAGGTTGTACAGCTGGGCAAAAGCTCAGCAGCAGTTAAGCTCAGAAACCCTTTTCTGGGGTTTCTGTTTCATTTATAGGTGTTGGTGCAACCAAAACAAAGGTAAACAAGCCAAGTCTGTGGCTGCATTCCATGCCTGGAGTTGGGCAGACTATAGATACAAAACCCGAGCACCACAACCAAGGCAATTCTTATGTGCCCGAAGTTTCCTGTTGCTCTGTAACCCGGTCCTGCCTGGTCTCTCCAGAAGGAAAGCATTCTCTTTCCAGGTTTCTGAGGCAAATTAGACGTAGGAGCACATGGTTGTTTCAGGTATGGGCAGAGAAGCTGGGCTTGCTTGAGCCACGCTCAGAGAAGGAGCCATTACTAAATAGGAGCTGGAGCATATGATCTGATTCTTCAAGCAGTATTTAACTTTAAAGTACGCAGGCCACTGTATAGCTTACAGGGACATACCTGTAGGCGCCTGAAAGGGACAGGGTGAACCACAGCTACTGGAGTGGGAAAGGAGTTTCTAGAGAAGGAGAGAAACCCCCAAAGCTATATGAGATGTTTCTTGTCATAGGCATTTTCTTTGCAGGATGTATAGCTGAAGAAGGGCGCAAAGAATATTCGTTTGTTGGAACCGTTTCCAGATATGCTGAACACTGTGTCTCAGGGTACTAAAAATCAAACTGGATGTTGAGTTCACTGTTAGCTAAAAGATAGAAAATAATACAGCATCAGAGGAGAAATTGTAAGAAAAATAGAGTTAAATTCTTACAGTAGCATAACCTCATACTTTTGACCTGGTGCATGCCTCACAATGCTGACCTTATTTTAAACAACTTAAAAGTCTTTGACCTTAACAGCTTAATAGTATTCTCTTAAAATATTTTTCTGAGTTTATGTTCCTAGGCCTCAAAGAGGAAAGGTGAACTTGAGGAAAAATAAACCAGTTATGTAGGATCACACTGACATCCTTAACTCCACAACTGATAACTTAAGATCACTTTCAGCAGCTCCTGTCACTTGAGCTAACTGGAATAACTGGTAACAGCAGAGGTTTGCTGTTTGGTAGGTGAATGAGCATTAAAAAGAGATGAGGTCATACAATTCGTACTACCACATAGTATTGGCTTTCAAAGAGACTCCTTGGCAGGGGAGGGGTGGCGAGACGCGGACTCTCTTCCGATGGGGACTGTTATCATCGAGCAGCCCCTCTGCCAGCTCCGAACAAGCTGCGATCCTTGTGCCCCATCCCTGCTCCCCGGTCCTTGCTGCACTTCTATCTTTTCGCCATCCTTAGATACACGTAGTTCAATCCCTTCTCCCCATCCCTGCCCCAGTTTCTTGGCCCAGCTTGTCCCTGACATTCTCCTCTGATTTGTGTCACCAGCACCGACTAGTTCCCTGATCAATGTTTCTCTGCCGCTCTGAGTTTACAATAATTTCTCCCAATCTCTGTTGCTCTATACCACTCCAGCTTCTCAGACTCTTCACTCACCCTTGGCATTCACCCTCTTTTCTGCCTTCCATCCTCTGCTCCCTCTCCAGCCTTTGGGTTTATCTAGACCAAGTCCTTTACCTTGAACACAACTCCTACCAGAACTGATCTCTCGCCTGTCACACCTCTCCATCTGACAGCTTTCCAATACAGCTTGTGGCTCCAGCCTTCTCTCCGAGCTGAGCCTTTTCTCCTCAGGTTCCTCCTCCTCCTCTTTTCTTTTGAATGTAGCCTTCCCTTTTCCTCAGATCCCTGCGCTGAGCATTATCCAAACAACTCCTGTTTGCAGTTTATACGCTCCAGTCAATTCCTTGCTCTGTATCAACTGGGTTTTGTTCCTTCCCTCTCCCCTCCACATCCCCTTCCATTCAGTAGGTCCTCTCCACCGTGTTTTCTGAGTGCCAGTTGCAGGTCATCGCAATCCTGAGGGAGTCTGTCCTACCACTATTAACTCTAGGAGCAGTGTCTATAAGAAGCAACCTACTTGAATTCTTATGCACGAAATCCTTGGCGACTTCACCTGCACAGCTCTGACCTGTGCATATCCAAAACGTGACCTTTCCAACTTGGCCAAGCTTTGATACTTTTCACAAGGAGAGAAAGAGGAACACTCCTGACTCAAAAGCCATTCCTTCTGACAGGACCACATTTTCCTTTTGAATGTTAGTGCCACTACAGCTTCTAAAATAAACAAATTTATCAGAATGTGTCCAATATGAGCAAAAAAAAAAAATGTCCATAACTTCATTTTTCAGTTTTTAAAGTTGATTTTTCCAAGCAAGTGTCTTATTGTGAATATGACAAGGAGCGGGGCAGGCTAGGGAGAGGAGAAGCCAAAGTGAGTGGAGACTTGAAAAGGAAGAAATCTATGCCAAAGCTGTCTGTGTCTTCCTTTCTTTATGAGTGATTGCAGTAAGTCTTTAACAACATATGGCTGCTATGGTACTCTCTTTACCCCTCTGCTTATCTTGTCTCCTCCTGATTCGTTCAATCCCTTCTCTATTTCCTTGTCCCTAACATTTTTATTCTTCAGTTCTGTACCTGTTTCATCTCCTACTTTATCTCCTTATACTCCCTTTGCACCTCATTTTGTTTTTCTTTCCTATTCTGCCTCTTAATTCTCTTTGCTCCTTTTCCCTCATGTCATAATTTTCTTCCCCCCTCAATCTGCTCCATGGAATAACTCTGGATATGAAAAAAAAAAAAAAAAAGCCAAGAACAATAGCTATAAGGCCAGATGTCTGGACATCAGCATTCATTTGTACTCTTCTTTTTGGTCATACACAAACTGTGCCCAGCTGTTGCACTAAGCCTTTTAAGCAATCAACAAATCCCTGCTCTGCCTGCCCTGAATATATTCATGCATAGAGCCCCATCTGGAATTGCTCATCTCTTCTCAGGTCCTCTTAAACTATCTTATACTTCTGGGTCTGATTGAAGAAAGGATTTTATAAAGAATATTTTGAGAAAATATGAGTGAATCCCATCATCTTAGTTGGGAATCTCTTCAACTGACGCTATGTTTTCCACTGTGAAAGCAGGGTGTGTTTCGCCTCCATCGTTCTCTGTGCCCTCTGTCTGTCCCTCCCTTGCTGCTTCTCCATTCCTCCATATATTACTGCTGTGCTGCGCATTTGCTAGAGAACGTGTCTGGTTTGCCTGTGTTCGAAAGCCCCAGGCTGCTTAGTGATAACACCTGTCCAACCAGTTAGAGAGGGTGCAGATCTGATGGGGACTGGGAAGGGAGGCAGAGGCAGCTCTCTCCGTTCAGCATGACACTGAGGGTTAATAGAAGGAAAATATTGATGTTTTATTAAATTACTCCTATAGGTCGGATCATATAACATGCCCAAGATCTAAACAATGATCCTGTTCTGGAGGAATGTGAGGTTCAGACTGATGAGATAAACCGTTTGCTGGAATATCTCTCTGAGTTCACTAAATTGCTTCCCTTATTTAATTACAAATTAATTGAAAACACTCCTTGCCCAGCGGAACAATACTTAAAACCTGATTTGTTGATAGTATCCTAATCCTCCTTAATATTCTCGTAGACTCTCCCACGATTATGTCATCAATTTTACACTTTTTTAGACTTTGGCAAAACCTTTTATGCAGGACTCATTAACATAAAGAAGAGAAATAGCTGTGGCCCTGGGGTACACAAAGCCTTAGTAATCTCAGCCAGTATGATGCTGACATAAATAACAAAGTGGCACACTTGCAACTGATGGAAATTTGGTAGCAGAGACACGATCAGAGCTCAGAATGGAAAGCCGTAGCTCTGTTAGCAGAAAGAGCAGACGAGTATTAGGACAGGAACCGGTTGAAATCTAGAAAGGAAGAGGCTGAGTTATGGAATCAGTCGAATTTGAAGCATCTAGAGGGTCGCGTGTCCTCTGCCTGTTGTGTTTTTAGTCTTCAGCCAGTACAAGGTTACTCACCTTGCTGCACTTCTGCGTGCTTAGCATGGTTTTCCTCTTGATATTCTAAAATATCAAGAGAATATGTCTTGATATTCTAAAATATCAAGAGAATATGTCTTGATATTCTAAAGCAGGCAGAGTTTGCCTGAAGCAGACAGCTCCACTGTGTGGTAGAAAAACCTGGCCGACAAAGAGAACTATCAGAGTTTACTTTCAGTCCCTAAGAAGCAAGCTGCTAATTTTTCAGCCAAGCCATTGGCCTCTCAGTTTGGGATGATGTCTATTTGCTTACTGTGAACTGCTTTGTAAAAACAATAGAAATGCAAATACAGTAGTGATAAAGTACTTAGCAATATCAAATTCTTACAAAACGTCTGTCAGGCAACATCACAAAGTATTCTTACTAGGACAGCCCAACACTATAAATCTGAAACATTGTCCGCTTTCCTTCACCCAGATAAAAGCTCCTTCTTTCCCTTCTATCCTATAGCTGACCCTTTTCCTGAGACAAATCCTATAAATAATCTATATGGTGTACCAAAAAGGCTGACTGATCTGGGCAGTGTTGGACACCATGATGGAGGAAAGATAAGATCTGGAGATTCTGGGTTTGGATTTGTCAAAGCACCTTCCTTAGCTTCAGGGCAGACAAGATGCGGGGAAGAGGAGATGCTTTATGCAGGTTGGTCCTGGCTATTTTGGGTCAAAGGGAAAAAGTTGAAGTCTGATAGGCATGTGGTACAAATCCCAGGGCCCTGGGGACATGCGGTGTCAGGAAGATGCTCCTTGAGAAGGCAAGTACTCACTTTATACTCCCATCTCTGCAGGTTTTTTTTTCAAGTATAGCCCCCTCCCTAGTACATAACAGTGATCTCCTTCTGAAGGAATGAAGGTATGAGTTGTAACGGCACAGCGGCGAGGTCCCTGCAAGCGTCACACCCTGAGGTAGGTGGCAAAGGCTGAGAGTTAATACCATTGTACGAATGCCAAACGGCTACAGAGAACATTTAGTTAGCTCGCGGATGGACATAGTTCAGAGGCTTCTCTGAATTATGCCCATCTGTGTTGTAGATCTGGAAGGCTGAGACTGCGTGTGCTGAGTTTTCCAGACAACTGGGGCTCTTATCATAGAGGAACTAGAGGGTATTGTCCGAAGGTCTGCATTTGGTTGGGCTATTTAGCCAGGTTCCCGGGAAAATAAGATGGTAAATATAGCCTGGGGTGCTATATAAGCAAGCAGCTCCACTTTTAATCAGCTAGAGCTTATTTCAAGCTAGCAGTATCCATCCTAGGTATAGTCGAGTGTTCTGGTGGTGGGTCCAGGATCCATCTGGGTCCACACTGATGTGACCGTGGGAATCTTCAGTAGCCCAAGGAAGTGAAAGGCTGGAGCACCTCAGCAGAAGCGACCGTCAAATGAGTTAAAAAAAAACATGAAGAGAGTTTCTGCTGGTTCCACCCTGCCAAGGGGGTGAGGGGGCCTCCTTCGTCTCGGTGGGGGGGATGTGAACTCCCTGTGTGGTGGGCGCTCTCAGTTACCTCCTCTATAATTCCAATTAGTCCATGTTGCTGTGCATTAACACCATCACACCATCTGCACTTGCCCCCATCAGCCAGGGAGCTTTTAATAGACCCTTTTCCTGAAGAAGACTGCTCAGTGCAACTACATTCAGTCCAGGTCCCCAAACCCACCCTGAAATAAAAATCAGTGTGGGCTGTGTACCCAAGAAGTAGGGACTGTGACTCTAGGATTGCAAAAAATGCCCAGGCTGTTTGGGTAATCAAGTAACAGAAGTATTAATATATTGATGGACATAGTGAATAAAAGGCTGTATCCATGAATATAGCTAATGGTGTCAAAGATTTCGGGATAATGGTGATACAGTTCGGGGTGTTTGCAGTGTCCCTGGGGTTTTCAAGATGAGGAAAATCCAGCAGAGGTTGCAACCAGTGACTATGGATCAATGGAAAAAGTACAGGGACAAATGACCGAGGACTTTAAAAGATGATCTGAACACGTAATGGCTAGATACCTGTATGACCACCTATGTTTTTCTAAAAGTCAGTTTACAACTTTCCTAACTTCAGTCTTCCTAGGGCTAAAGTCCCTTTCTTAAAATTTTGACATGGTTGGAGCCGCTTTACCAAAATCCAGGAAGATTAATTTCTCTTTAATTACAGTGAGAGGTGGGGATGGAGAGGAGCAAGAGACCCAAAAGTCCTAAATTAGTTAGGGCAGAGAGGGAGGAAAATGTTCACAAACTGCTGACAAGATTAATATGCAGTTGATGAGAAGCGCTTTCACACCAGGGTGCCAACAAATAAACACAATTCAAAAATAACGTCCCCGCCGCAGTGGATAAGGGTAGATTCCCAGCGACAGGGAGGGAGGGACGGAGGGGGAGACATTTAGAGAGGGCGGGAGACCTGTTTGCCCTGCGAAGCTTCGTGCCCAGAATTCCTCGGGTGGAATCTGATAGCGGGGGGCTAGCCGGGCCAGAGGGTTACTGCTTTCCGCATTAAAAAAAAAAAAAAAAAAACCCAACAAAAAAAAATACAACCAGGGAAAGGAGGCTTGGGCAGGGGAGGTTGAGGACTGTGTGTGAAAACCTGAAGCTCAAGGCTGCGCGCAGCTGCTGCGGGGCTGGGAGCTTCCACCTGCTGCGAGCGCTGAGCTAACTTCACGAATGCCGCCGGATTTGCAGAACCCGGAGCCCAACGAAAGGGTAGAGCCCTCTCCCCGAGCGGCACGCCGTGGGAGGTTGTCCCCCATATAAGTACGGCGAAAATGTCTTGCTAATGCAGGTTGCCTCAAAAGAAAAAAAAAAAAACAAAACCAACTCGGAGGGGGGGGGGGTGAGTTAGAGGAGCAAGAGGGGAGGCAATTCTACAAGCTGAACAACGCACTGCCAGAGTAACGTTTTACAATCGGTTTATAAAAAAATGCGAGAACCTGATTATTTTTCCCCTTCTTTTCACCTTTTCTGCCTTTGTTATCTGCTGCCTCGGTTTCTCCGTAGCTCTCTCACCTCCCTTCCACGCTGCCGTATTCTGGTATCGAGGGAGATGCTGCCATTCCACTGTCAATCACCTGTTTAAAAATGCAATTCAGATAACATTTCGGCTAAGCTGGGATGTAATTGCCAGGCCTGGCAACCGAACAGCACTGGATTATATGTCTATATATACCATCAGAGGAGGTTTAATGAAATTGTTCACTAATGAAATCTTAGCTTTAAGACTTCACATCCCTTCAGAGAAATGTGACATTAAGACCCCTCTGCCTCTGTTATGACCGAGAAGTTGTTACTGTGACTGCACTGTAAACAAAATGATAAAAAACCATGGCTGAAGTCAGTGGGAATGCCACCAGTTACTTCAAAAAGGAGTTTTTAGTCCCCGTGTACATCTTCTTATGGTTGAAAGCACAAACATCTCAGTCCGGCCCTGCAGCTCGTCACTCTTTTGGTCCTCCAACCTCTGTCCCACGCTGCTTTTTTCCCCCCAGCTGTGCCAGCCCTGGGGTCCCCCCTCTAAACCTACTTCTCACCCCCTTCCCGCCTTCAGCCGTTCGACGTCCAGCCCAGGCTTCGCACCCAGCAAACTCCAGAATGGTTTTGTGAGGCGCACAAATGGGGACTACGAGGGACGATAACCGGAGTCCCTCTCCTTGCCCGTTTGCAAGGGAGTGTTTAAATCCAGCTTTCCAAGGGGGAAAGGCGCTGGAATAACCCCATCACGCTGCACTTCACCTGCGCTCCTAAGCCACTGTTGGATAAAGAGGGACGGTTTTACTCCTTGGGCTGAGCCAATCGGCGTTGGAACCTTGCGGTTCCCACCGGAGCGTGACGGCTCTGTCTGTGTAGCAGCTAATGCCTCGCAGTTGACCTGCAGGGTCAAGGACGTTGTGCTGATCTGGGGATGACAGTAATAGTTCTGTTGACAGATGCATTTCACCAGCTGTACAGCCACTTGGTGGGACGTGGAGTTAACCCTTCCCCTGCCACCTGACACCAAAGGCTCAAATGTAACTTGTATGAGACAGATCATCTACAGCCCCTTTGCCCTCCATGAAGTATAAATCTCTCCAGAATAAATTGCCTCGTCGTTTCAAGGAAGAAGTACACAGGTTCTAAATACTGGGCTCTCTCTACACCCTCTCCTTCTCCTCGATGTAGTCTGTCCGGCTTTATGCCTCCTACCCCTTCCCACTGTTTGCTTCCTCCCAAACCCCTGCTTGATAGCTAAAAAACTCATTTAGACCTTGTGGTCTTTGGCCCTGCTCCCTGTCACTGAGACCAAGTCCTCTCCTGATGACAAGACTGACTCAACTACTGCACTGAGGATCCTGGCTGATCGTCGTTGACAAACCTCTTCCTTGCTCCTTTTCCACTTTCTCTAAATTTTTTATCTGTCCACCTCTTTCTCTCTCACCCTACAGTGCCCAGTCCTTACATTGAATGACTTCACTGGTTGCATCAGTGAAGTTTTGACCTGAGTGTAGATTTCTTTTTGCTTTCATCCTCTTCAGTGCTGGCCCAATGCCCTTATTCACCCACACAGCTGCTCTTACGACACATTTCTGTGAAGAACTGCCTTCTTACAGTTCTCTCTCTAAGTTTCTTTCTCTTTATTTCCATTTCGTCCAACCAATTCATAGTACGTGAACAGTAAGATGAGAGAGTCCGCCAAAAGGGCTGCAACCTTTGGATCTACAAGTCTAACAGTCCCGAACTGCAATCCCGTAGGATGTAAGCACGTCCTTTGTGTTTCAAGACTGGCCTCTAAGCATCAAAATAGATGGTAATTCTGCATCTGGAAAAAAACAATCTGGTGCCTTCTGGGATCTCTCACTCCTAGACCTTTTTCCTTTCCCCTCCGTCTCCCATATTTTAAAGACTGAATGTTCTGATAGAATTGAAAGCTCCTCCTTGGATAATAAAAGTGTTTTTGGAATCCAATCCCATCTAGCAAGATATAAAGAGGTGAAAAAATACACAACTGAGGAAAGAGAAAGAAAGGTAAAATGCATAAATTTTGCGTTTTAAGAACTCTTGCAGTGCACACAGAATCAGACAGGTCAAAAAGCTCTCTCTTTTTTTTTTTTTTTTACTTCTGCTTTTAACATTTTGATTCCATTTTAGATACACATTTTCATTTTTACTTGTTTCTGTTTCTGAACTCTTTTTTTCCTTATGCTTAATTTTCCACTGACTTTACTGAACTAATTTGATTGCTCCAAAGTTTTTATGGAGTGCACTGGTACATCTTTGTCCAGACCCTTACAAATATATATTGGCCATCTGCCTAAAATCACCAACACAGCCTCCATCAGCACACACCACCCTTCCTGTCCTAGTCGTAAGAACAATCCACAACTTAATTTCCCACTGAGATTGCAGCATTGCTTAACACCCATTTTGATAGAGGATTTGTGAGGGGCTTGAACTACCAGAATGATATGGATCAGTACAGGCACCCTCCCCCTGCCCCTCAACTTTATTAGATTAAGGAAAATCGATCTATCTCCAAAGCTACTCTCTAAGCTTACGATTGCACATGGCCTTCCCCTCCTCTGGATTTAAAGAAATAGTGCACGTCTCTCCATTGTCCTCTCTTAGCCACAGTCAATTTGCCAAGTTTGAAAACAAATAGTCAAAAAGAGACAAGAATTTTTGAGACTCATATTCATGTGTGCTTCGCATATGCAGAATACACATTTTTTAGTGGACAGCAGTGAAGTGGTAAATTCCCTCTGCATCTAAATATGATGTTCCGATATAATTTTGCTAATAACCCTGATGCTTGTACATCCCTTGTTATTATGACTGTAGTGAGTAAGTGATAAAAAACATTTATCTTCTTCCCTTGCTATGAGGAAATGCTAAGTTTGGCTCGATTTTTTAAATGAATGCATCACAAAGAGTATTATTAAAAAAACCCCCAAACAAACCTTTCCAAAGAGGTGAATTTTGCATTTAATTCTTAAAGTGGCAAGACCGAACGTTCACTTTTGTTTCACTGGACAGAAAAATTCTGCAGCCTGGCCCTGGTCCTGGCCAGGCTCCTGCTTCCCGTGGTCAGAAGCCTCCCTCTATCGACCGACAATTTCACTGTTCAAGAGAAGGAACCTTTGGATAGAAGCAAGAGCAGGAGCTGATCTGCCAGGTAGCTGAGACCTCTTGCAAAAGGGCTTTGAATCTGCAATGAAAATCAAACAATTTAATAACTATCTGCATAGTTTTGGATTGTTTGTACATTGACTTCTATTTGATAGTTGAATGTACCCTTAATGCTATTGAAGGAGTTGGTCCAGCAAGGCTAGGAAATGAAATTCTGTTTGTTTATAAGGAATAAACTATCTTTCTGCCATGGTGTTCTTAACCATAGTGAAAAAAAGAATGACTTTGGCCTACATGTTTCTTGCCTGAAGGGCCTTCAAGCAAGAGCTGTGGAGAACTGAGTAAGTCAGGTCTAGCATTCATGGATGAGTGCACCGTCTTGGCTGTACAAACATGGTTGTCATTTAAAATCACTCAGAAGAACTCGGAGAAATTTGCTGACCTGTTATTTTATAGTTATTTGGGAGAACTCAATATGCACTGATATGTATAAATAGCCATTTTGATGGCTGCACTAATAAAAGGAAGAAAAAAAATCAATTCAATAAATATACACTCTGTATTTTTTTTTCAAACAACAAAGTTATCAGGGGAAATTATACATTTGCTGGTTTGTACTTATTGACAAACTCCAGCCTACTAGACAGCAGAGAAGAAAACTCGGGCAGGCAACTAAGCAGGACCCTTTCTCAAATGTGCATTGACCTGAGTGGTTGTGGTGACGGAGCAGACCCTCACGCAGCGCGAATCAGCGCGGTGCCACTCACTCCAGTGGAGCGTTGATGAAGTACCACGGGATGCCCGACTCATCTGGGAGAAACCCTCAAGGTTCCGGGCTTTGCCGTGTGTACTGACATGCTGATTTATTATTAAAACTTAGGGGTGCGCAGGAGAACTGGACAAGGTAGGCTGCGTTGCTATTTTGAGTTGCTTGGGAAGGCTGCAATGTGCACCCAGAGACTTATTTTAACAGGGTTGCTCAGAAAGTGCAACTGGGGAGCATGAATTAAGAAAATGTAGAGAGTGAGCAAGCCGAGGGAAAGAGGCGAGTTTGAACGTATTGCTAGACCCGCAAGACTACAGCTGTGGGAATAATTAAAAAAGCACACTTTTGGGGATAATTTATTTTTGAAACTCTGCAAAATTTGTCAAATCGTTTATTTGATGAGCATTATTTGACCAGCTGTACAGGGAGCCGCACTGGAGTGCTATAATGAGTGCTTTGGAATGCAACCAGCGCTAATGTGCCTGTGATAGTTGGATAATTCTTTTACCCTGCTCGTTTCTGCGGTTTGCCTGTAACTATGGCCCCGCTTGATTGCCGTTATGATGTGAGCTTTGAATTCTCTCTCTCCTTTGGCCTTTTCCTTTTGGCAGTTCCCGCAGAGCTGAGCCCTGATTAGAACCACAGCAGGTCATTCGATCTTCGGATGGCTATAAAAGGTCTGTGCAAGTGACCATCTCGCTTCTGTCCCAAATGGATGATCACGCGTAGCGCGCATTGCCACACTCCTGGCGTGACTTCAGCAGAACCGGCAAGTTTTCCTTCCAGAGCTAAAGCATAACACAAGGTACAAGGAGCAATTCCAATAAATGCCCCCTTAAACTGTCAAGTTTAGCAGGAACTTTAAAACAGAGCAGACTTTAAAGCGATGAGGGAGAAGTACTGCTCCCCTGCTTGAAACTGCAGCTGGGTTCGTTACCATCAGGTGTGATATGAAGTCAGCATTTTCCTTGATGACTTTTTCCTTTGCCATTGTTGCAATCTGGCACGGCGGATCGGAGCCTCGTTCCAGGTTTTTAAAGGGAACTGTTACTTTCCTGAAGGATTTTATTCCTTGTCTCCTTCTAAATGGATTTTGTTATTTTGCAATTTCTCAAAAATAGGTGAATTTGATAAAATCCAGACATTTGGAACCAAAGATGGAGAGTTCAGATAACAACAGTTTTACTGCAGAAAAAACAGAGGTTTAAACACTCATGCTATTAAGTAAAGTCTGCAGTCATGGGCTGCTCTCTTTCATTCATGGGGTTCTTCAGAATATTGATGCTCTTTTTTTCAGACACTTGCTCCGTTCGGGCGCTGGGGGCATTTCCACGTGAAACAGAGACACCGGAGCTATGCCGGTGAGCTTCCCAGCTCGCTGGGAAACACCCGCGAGAGGGATCTCCGGGTCTCAGCACCCGCGTGTGCCTTGCCGGGTTCACAAGACACGCGCTCTGGAACACGGGCTGTCAAGTGCTGGACACATAATTGTTTCGTTGGGCATCTTGGCCTCCTACGCAGTCCACAAAAGACTGTGTTTCAAGAGTTCACCCTGATCAGACATCGAGGCAGAGAGTGAATTTTTCTGCCGCTCGCACAGCTGCTGTCTTCAGACACTGATGCTATCAAGGGCTGAAATTCGTAAATGCAGAAAATCTGCATATAATTAAATGTCTCCTTTTTTTTTTTTTGCTGAGTGCAAGTATCATCTGGGGTGCCTGGTGCGGGAACAGCACTATTTAGTGCTCCATTATTTATATTCATTATTTTAATAGTGTTCAAATGGCAGAGTTCAAGCCAGAAGCCTGGAGTTTCATTGCCAGCTCTAAGATCAGCTCATTGAGAATACTTTGGACTCAATCAGTTTGTGGTTAAGCACCCAAGTAGGAAAGAAATATTACTTTGCTGTTCTGTCATACTATCCTTTAAGATATCTCAATATACTCTACGGTAGCTCTTGTAAGTCTGATCTCAAGTTGGAAAGTGTTAATAGCAAATGGCTTATGAGTTTGAAGTAGCCCATTTTAGGTTTTTTCCCCAAAAGTTATTTTTGTGAATACTTTTTAAAAAGACAATTCTTTAAAAATATAATGGAATCAAATGATAAAATATACAGCTTCTCATTTTTGGTTTTGGTAGTTTTGATTGATCACCTAAGGTGTCAGTATTCTTCAAATTAAGATTTTTCCATTTTCTTTGTAAAAAATCACAGTAAAATTTGTTAAGAAGAATGATCAGCTAAGGAAAAGAAATGAGTTTCACAAGGTGCCACACAGAAAAGTGATTCAGCACTGAGATAAATTCTGACTGTTCAGCTAATTACCGTTATCATTAGCATTAATCCTTCAGTGTATCAGGATAGCTCATAAATACCAAGAGGCTGTGCTTACTGTCAGTGAATTACTTAGAATTTTTCAGGTATATTTTGTTTTTATATTGGAAGCACCCAACCTCAGCGCAGTCCAAACATTTGTGCAGAAATTAAAAGCTAAGTACTGGAATGTGCACACAAACACAAACCCAAATTCCTCTTTTATTAGCGTTCAGTGGCACTTACATTACACAAAGTCGTATCACAGAGTTCTGCCAGATGTCAGGAACGAAAAGGCACACGCTGCCAGGTGAGCGGAGGGCTAGACATCTGTGTTGCAAAGCCAAGGGCCAGCCACAGAAATATCTTGGCAGTAGCCTTCACCTGAGGGGATCAGATATCTCCCCTGGAATGCGAGTCCAGCAGTACGGCAAGCACAAGGGTTTCCTTTGATGAAGTACACCAAAAGTCTGCTGAGATGCCCCAAAGATAACGCTTTTCTCTGGCATTTCTGCCTCTGTGCTCTTCTGGAGACACGGCCTTTTTTAGCAGAAGTGGAAGGATAAGGCTCACCTCTATGCCCAGATGCTGCAGTTCGCAGGCCGACGTTTCAGGTTGGCCCCAAAGCTTCAAAGCCAGGTTGCGATGGGGAGCAGGAACAGACATAATGCCTGTTCTTCCACTTCAGAAAAATTCAGCAGAGCTCATCAGTTAGTTACAAGCAACCAGTTCCCATCAGAAGGAACTGTAATTGGACTCTGTATGACACACCAGAGTTATCTACATTGCATGACATTCTGGGAGATCCTAATATTTCAACGCTCGTTTTTGTTTCCAAGCCAAAATACAAAAATTCAAACACCAAAACTTCTCCTGTAAAAAAAAAAAAGTGATTCAGAAATAGTGAATATTTATTTATTTATTTATTTAATATCTTGACCAAGCAAAAAACCTTGATGCATGCCTTCAAACTGATGAGATGGTTTGTTGAACTGACATGGTTTGTTCTGTGAAACATCAGCCCATGTTACAGTAAATTCTCCCCCCTACAGCACATACTGTCTGGGGAGCTGCTCGGCTGATGCCCCTCTCTCGCAGCTCCGAGAGAGCTCAGTGGCTTAATCGGAGCTGTAAATCTGAACCCATGATGATCAGCTTTTGGTCCAAAGGGAAACACTGTGACACAAGGAGGAAGGGAACTTGCAGGGAACTTGATTGACAGAACAGACACTTATGAATTCAAAGAATCAATGGTCCGATAGTGAAATGCATTTCAAAAATTTGCCAAACTGAGATGGCAAAAGCTGTAGGTGACAAGATCCCAAAGGAACAATCATCCTTGTGTCACCATTTGCTAAAGCAGCACCTCCCAAACATCTCCCATTTCTTGTCCAGGGACGCACAAAGTGATGGGACCAGCACAATAGATTTCATTCAACATCTATCGCTATCATTGTACTTAATACATCAGAGACCTCTGTGGTGGGACGAAGGCCACTCTGTTAAGTGTCATACAAAGAACACAAAATAGTCCCCTTCCAGATAAAATTATGATGGAGACAAGAGGCTGGATGGAGAAGAAAGGTCTTATGTGATGCAAAGACCTGGAAGCTGCATGTGCTTAGGCTTCTCTCTTGGTCCTTATAGCCTGCTATGTAAGATTCGTTCTGAATGAATTGTCAAATATATAAACTTGCCTATCTATGCTCTGGTTCTGTTAAGCTTGAGGCCATCACATGATCTAATCCCAGATGAGGCATTTCAGGAGTGGATTTACTGAGGTGCATTCCCCTTTGTCAGCGTCAGCCATACCACTTATTGCTTATGTAGCTCCTTGCACCTTGCTCAGACAGGACCTGTAACTGCCCCCCAAAGTGTAAATGAAGAAATCATCTTTCCTTGCACAGAAGGGATGCGAATCCGAGGAGGCGTGCCATAGACAGCACCAGAGACGGCTCAGAGAGTGCGTGGGCGAAGGAAGTGATCCAGAACAGGGGAGGTAAGAGTGGAAGAAGCTGCTGCTGGAAGGGGAAAGGTTGATTCATAGGGAGAAACACATTTATTGTGATTTTTGTTTATTTTAAAAAGTTAGAACAACATACTGCTATGTGTTTATATTGGAGAAGACTATATCAAAAAGCATGACGGGTATGTGGAGCAGCAGATGATAAAGAAGATATTGATCCTAATTTCCTATATCCTGATTCTGATTTTGCACATCTTTGGCATACACACCCAGAGCATAGGAGGATCAGATATCATGGCTCACAAATCTGTATGGATGAATTGATAGCCTGCTTCCCTCTGTATGTAGCTGGAATTTCTTATGGGCTAAAAGCTTCTTCCCAAACTCTGTGACATTGCTATAGTTCAGCCACGTGATGACAAAGTCATGGCCAAGGCATTTTCTGCTGGGACGGCCTTCCAGCTGCCCATCGGTAGGAGGAGGTGGCTGCAGGAGGAGGGTGTTGCAGGCTGGATTAATTTTTCTGGTAGTTTCTTCTTCGCTATCCTTCTTTCTGAAGCCCCCACAGCCCTTCCTTCCGTCAAGTGCCAAAGAGCGAGCTGGTGACACGGCTGAATGTTATTCCCCATTATGTGACCACATGTGTGCCCCTCACATGATGTGGGATGCTGGCATTCTTGGCATGTGGTGGCTGCCCATCTGATCATACCACAGGAAAAGAGGAATGGGAGAGCAGTTCTCCCATATGAGGCTACGCAGCTGGCGCCAAGCTTCCCCTATTTAAAATTTCACTTTGGTTACCTGACAGGGAATGGAGAGTGGAATTTTGTGGAGCAGGGTAGCAAGGAAGGCTCCTGGAGAAGATACTGTAGGGAAACACCCTCTAGGAGGAGAGATCAAGAGGCTGCTTATTTATTCAGACCTTGAAAACCTATTTATCCAGTGCTCAAGAACCCAATGTAAATACAGAAAGCACAAACTGAACCCGAGTCAACTTTTCTTATTTCTTCTTTATTTCTTCTAAAACACAGGCTCTTGTTTTTTTCAGAACACGCGTGAGGCAGCTGGCATTCCTTGTACGAGAACTTGACAGCAAAACCAATTCCTGTGGTGCTTTCAATGTTCTCACTATGAACAGAAAATCTGCTGGATACCGTAGGCCTTACTAAAACTGTTTCCGCCTCAGTTTACATGAGGCACCCTTTTACCGCTCTGCTGTCTAAAGGAAGGAACAGTCTTCAGCTCACAAAGACACTTGCACCTCAGATTTCTATTTTGATTACTTGTGTCACAGGATCTGATTTACTGCTGGACAGAGGCTTGATTGAGATCAGCACAGATCAGTTTAGCTTCGTCCTGGTGAACTCCCCCCCTTACACAACCCTTTTGGACAAGTGTGACCTGCTTAGCGTGACAGTGAGTCATCAGGTTGGCTCAAATTGTCTCCCCGTATCTTTGAGACGGATGATTAAGATCCAATTGCAGGCCAATTGAAGACTTAACTAACTTCGGCAGGGCCGGTAAAGCAACTCAGTTAAAGCTGAAATGAATTAATCAGTGAAGCATCCAAGGACTCTGTCAGGGATCATACACAAGTGTTCACCGCTGTATCAGTTTTCCACCCAGACACATTTATTTAAGTTGTGACTACCTGTCAGAAGGCAATAGTAGCAACGTTTCCTAAGGCATCCTCTGGTAAGGTTCTGGTTGTTCTGAAATAATGTGCCTTTCTTCACAGATGAGCTCTAAATGGAACTATATGCCACCTTTTTTTTGCAGAAGGCCACGCTGCAGGAGTACGATACTAATGGAAAGGCATCAGCATCTGATGTTCAGAATGAGAAAGTGGGAGTACGGCTACTAGGCATTTATGCTTTTCTCTGAGTCAGTATGAAGGACTTCCAAGAAAACTACGCTCCTGACTTTGCCTGTCTATGAAAGAGGGACAAATAATGCCTCTTTATTGTGTATTTGTTATATATTTTATTGTTAGTCTCCATGCTGCCGCTCTGTCTACTGATCATCCTTGCTCCACAAGATGATGGTTGTCCTACTACGGTCCTCCCCCTTAGCAGGCTCACAAAATAATTCTGATTTCACTTGTGCCACTGTGTACCAGAAATGTGAAAATACTGACTTGGTCCACTGACTTGGTCCTCCTCACAGAAATGCCAGAATTTCTTACTTGAGGTCAATTTACAGAGTGGGGTTAGAATTATTTTCATTATTTGCTTAAATTAAAAAAAAAAAAAAAAAAAAAAGAAGATAGGACTCTCTTCCACTATATCTAATGGGAATAGAAATGTAAAGGAAGCATATGGTAGAAGATGAAAAGGTAGAAGCATGGAATGACCTTAAGAAAACATAAGGCTTTTATTCAGGCTCTGTCTTTCCTTTGGAAGCTTGGTCATAAGGTGAGAAAAAAAAAACCTCTGACATTTTGCAGGGCAAATTCCTCAAATTACTTTTGTATAGCTTGAAGTTTCATGTTATCTGCAGTACCAACAGTGAGTCCAGGTATATGTGATTTGAATAGAGATGTGCAAACCTGAAGAATTATCATTTGCCTATTGCTAGTACTACTTAGACAAGTAAGAGGTAGCTCTAGGACTGGCATATATAACTGTGAGTATCTGGATGAAGCCCAGCTTGGCAATGGCAGACCAAGCAGACTGCATATGCCTGGCAGCTTCCTCAGAATTTAACTAAATCTAAACTTAACATTGCAATACAGCGAAGCTATTCCTCAAATTTCCTGTGAGGTGAGGGTTTTAGACCTGTTATTGAATTACTGAACTGATTTTCTGGGTCCAAGAGCATCTGAGACACACAAAAGAAAGACAGACCAGAACCTCAAGAAAGCTCCTGCAGCTGGACGGTGAAACTTGTTTAAATTGCTCTGTGCTATAATGGGGAAGTTTTCTTTGGCCATCACTGATGCTCCAGGAGTTTCTTGAAGGGCTTCTTTATAGGAATGTCTGGGTTGACTAGCAATTTCATCATCAGCTCTCTAGCAATATTTGCAAAGCTGGTTGTCTCCATGGTCCCAGAATGAGTCATGTAAAAGGGTGCTGAGCTCGTCCTGTGTCAGAGCCTCCCATGTGTGACTGATCCCCTTCTGCTAGCTCACACACCAGCCCCCATTTCATGGCTTTTCCTCATCTTTCATGGTTTAGTCACATCACGATATTCCTTTACTTGCATGGCAAAAATAACATCTGCAGGAGCTTTCCAACGTCCTGTGATTGAAAATAAGATACAGCAGGGATTCTGTGTGGGTCTAACATGCATGTGAGGAGAACACAAAAGAGTGCCTTCTCACAGCTTTCACAGCAGGTCATTTTGATTGACGTATTTGTAGAGGCTACAGGGTGGATTGTAGATTCAGCTGGTATGTCAAACCAGATGGGAGAATTCCACTGAGTACACAATGAAATGAGGAGTGCAATTCTATGGCTTTCTCTGCTTCTAACAGATGGATGGGAAAGTAAAATATCTCTCTCCATAATCTCCTTTTCTTTCTGAGGGCCGCCTCTATTCCTCTCATCACCTTCATCCTCTCTTCTCCATCCCCTGTATTCTCCTTTGCAATTTGTGTATCCCTTCGTCTTTTCCTACCTTCTGGCTTTTCCACATAACCATCCTTTTCTCTGCCTTTCCCTCCTCTGGGTCTTGCTCATTGCTCTTGCTATTCTATGACCATAGGTGTTCCCAGTACAGAAAGAGCAGACGATACAGGACAAGATGTGCAGCTCCAGAAGGAGCTAGTGAAATTTTCTATCCCGGTGTGGAAAGAAAAACACAAGAGCAGGTCAGGGAATGAGTGAACCTTGTGGCATTAGAGGTTTGGCAGAGTTCTCTAGCTATTTTGGGAGCTTGTTGAACTAGATGGAGTTGATAAGCCTTTTTTCTTGTGATTTTATTCCTTTTTTTTCTTTTCTTTTGGTAATTCAGTTAAGGAACCCAAAGATGTTTTCCTAGCTCAAAGGAGGCCTTTGTAAGTGTCAGAGACAAAAGAAGTCCCCCATATGCTGGGCTGGTACAAGTAGTTACCCTATATTATAGCTTTCAAAACAGCAAAACGTATCATTAAGGTTATGTTTGGACTTTTATTATAATCTCCCATTTCAGTGCATGGTCTCAGCTCCGGAGGTAAAACTTTTTAGAAAGTTTGACCACAATCCCGTTGTATGTTTCTTAGTTACGCAAGTGAAAAAAGTTTCCCATTAAATGGTGTGTTTAGATGCTTTTTGCTCAAGGGATACTAAAAAAAAATTAAAATAAAATAGAGGAATTTTGAAATGTGAAGTTAATCCTAAATCGTACTAAGACAATTCTCTGCAGCAAAAGCAACTATTGTGTTTTAAAACTTAGCCTTCTACCCACTGGGTGCTCTTCCCTTCCCCAGCAGCACATAACTGTCTATCTAAAGAAGGTAGCTGAAGCAAGCAGTGAGAGCTTCCTTCTCTTTCCACAGAGCTACACGGGTCTTCTGCAAGAGGCACCAACATCGCTGCAGGGCTGTTAGTGTATCCAGCACATTTTACTTTCAAGCTCAGATACCCCTAAATGCAGTATTGCAGCCCTTTGTGCCATGCTTCGGAGTTCGACCCTGGACCTGTAGAAGTGAGGCTGTGCATAAATACAGGAGAACACACCATCTACAAGCCATTAAATGCAGCAGAAGTGAAAGGAAGAAAAAAAAAAAACCCCAGGCGTGTTCAAAAAACCCTGATGATCAGGGCCAGAGTTGTTCAAAATATACAGAGATTTTCTTGGCTACAGACTAAACAGAAGGACCTTGTTTACATTATTTTTGGCAGGGTGGCAGGTGTATGGTAGAGCTAACTGCAAATCTTCTGGGAGAAATAGAAATAAAATGCACAAAGGCCTTCTTTGCCTCTGGGAAGCCTAAACGGCCAGCCCAGGATCAGGAAGGAGTTAAAAGACGCCTGGGTCCTTTGGGCTGCTAAAATGCACTTGCTACTGGTCTTGAATTCCCCTCAAACTATTCCAAGGGCTTCTCCCCTCGGCCACCATCCAGCTCTTTGCGGCCACCCCATGTTTCTTCTCAAATACTGACCAAGGCCGTGACGTGAGAGAAACAGACGGCCACGTCTGCTCAGCAATGGGCGACGTGTTTGTGCCTCAGCTCCCTGGCAGCCTTGCCCATCGCCCGGCGGGGACTTGAGCCCATTTACCCGGAGCCCCTCCAGGCTGCCCTGTGCCAGGATTCCCTCCGGGCTTGGCACCGCGGGGGTAGCACCAGTCCTTTCGCAACGGCAGAGGGAGGGCGATGAAGGCGGGACAGGCGGCCTGAGGAGGGTCGCTCGGGCTCCAGGGAGCTGACGACTGCGGCCTCCCCTGGGTGAGGGAAGGAGCCAGGCAGAGGCAGCAAGAAGGCGCCATCCCCCTCTCCTCCAGCTGCCCCCGCCGCGGCCCAACGCCCTCCAACAGCCCTCGGGCTGCCAGGGCAACATGGCGGCAGGGGAGGGGGTGGCAGCGTGGCTGAGGCGGGGGGAGCAGCGGCTGTGGGGCCGCCACACGGGCTGCCAAGGCCGGCTGGGTGGGGATGGTCAGGCGTCGACAGCCCGCCCGGCCCCAGGGCTCTCCGCAGCCTGAGGTGAGGCAGAGGGAGAGCAGCCACAGTGGCCTCCACGCTCTGACTGGGCCTGCTTGGCCCCCTCTTGGTGGGCCCCGCCGTGGGGCAGGAGGGGAGCCCACCTGAGGGGATGCCTGTCAGCCCCGGTGCCTGGGGAAAGGTGTGGGGCAGCAGCTGGTTTCTGGAGCCGGAGGTGGGCGCTGAGGTGCGCTGGCTGTGCCGGAGCAGGGTCTGTACACGGGTGGAGATACTGGAGGAACTTTAAGTGTTGAAACCTAAGCCGTGTCTGGAGCTCAGGCTTCAGCTGCCGGACCCCCGGTTTTATCCACAGAGTCTTTCACAGGCGCCTCCTTTGCTCTTGGTGCCCGTTGACCGGAGGAAGGTCTTTGTGAAGGCCCAAGCAGTTGTCAGAAGCGTGAACGTGGGGCAGAAGTTCCCCCACGAGCCACAAATGCCCCCAGTTGCTCCCGGCTCCACACCTCTCGTGACATCAAAAGTGCAAAGAGCGTGAGATCAGGTGTGTGGGGACAGACAGCGTCGCAGCCGTCATTATTTGTTCTGAAAATGGTTTAGTGAGGCACGGCCACCTCGCTGTAGCTTCCAGCTGACATAGGCAGGAGCCGAATTTGTTTTTTCAGGCTAACAAATTTAGACTTAGCTGTCACCAGCTCAGACTGACTGCCTGCATCTTTTTAGGGGTTTGTCCCCAAAGCTAATGCCTGTCCCGAATGCTGTTCAGTACTTAAAACTTTCCCTGCAGAGTCTCAAAACCTGATAGGGTTTTGCAGGGTTCATAAGCTCCACAGGAGGGAGTCTTTACCTATATTTAAATACTGCACCTATCTACTGAAGATATTTGTCACCTACAGTAACGATTGATAAAGGCGGATTTCTGCTTTTTCTGCAAAAAAGCGGTGGATCAAATGGAATTGCGCACCAGAGTGGGCTACTGCAAACAAGGGACCTGGAGTGAAGGAACCAGGAATGACGACTGCAGCCTGCGGTGCAGCTCAGGAAGGCAAGAGGTGGTGGATTTGAAGGACTTCTAAGGCAGCCAGCATGGACTGACTGGGAGCCTCCAAGCAGGTTTGGCTGGGGAACGGGTCTGGGTTGTTTATGGAACATTCATGACTGCCATGTTTAATGTTCCTGGTGGAGAATGCTTTGATACTACTGATTTGAGAAAAGTTCTAAACCTATCTGTTTTGAGGGCAAGGTTCAAGTCCCGTCTCTTTACCTGTTTCCTTTGCCTTTATTGAGACAATAGTAACGGCAAATTCATTTACATGCACATTCCTGCTGTGAATCAGGACAGCAGTAACCTTAATGACTCATAAATTCATTAGTCAGTGCAAAGGTTCTATAAAGAGGATTTCTTAAAGTGGTTTTCCATTTCTAGCTCCTCTAAATCTTGGGTAAACAGGTGGTTTTCTTTATAGGTGATCAGAAGCTCCTTTTCTACTTGCATGTTGGTGAATATGTATGGTATATAAAACCACTCCATTCCTGTGTCAAGTGCCATTAAAAATGGAGCTTTCCATACAGGGAAGTTACAGGGGCTTGACAGTACAAAACAGGTTTCTCAGACTCTGCTTGGAATAGAATAAGACAGAAAGCCCAGACGCACAGTCTGGTGGGCACTGCAATAATCAAGCATAGCTCCTATCCTATCTGCCTACTCTGACAGCCAAGATCTTTCTTCCCCAGGCATCCTATTGTATGCTCTGATAACTAAGCAGAACAGAAGAGGTATTTCTCTCCCTAAATGGCCTCCCCTCTTTCCTCTCTCATTTCTCCACCTGCAGCTACTCTTCTGATAGGCACTTCTCCTTCAGCAGAATGCTTTCTATCAGATCAGGTTTTGCTGGATGTCCCTGAGAGTAGTGTAACCCCTGCCCTATGCTGATGGATTGAATAAAGCCACTAATCGTTAAGTGAAAGTTACACCAGACATTGTACGGAGCGAAAGGAGGGGGCACAGTTTTCTGCCTCTAGGGCTTGGCAGATTTCACAACAAAACAGCTGGCTGTGAGACATGGGTGCTGATGGAATACATTAATTACTGTCGTCAAGGTTTTAGACACACTTGTGTGCTGCTGGTAATACCAGCATGCAGGATTATCAGAGAAATCGCCTGTGAAAAAGAAAAAAAGTGGAGAAGGGAAGAAAGGAAACTGGAAAGAAGGTTGTCTGATTCAGCCCCATGCTGCATTTGCATGGGCAGCGTCATCCGCTTTGACCAGTGCATTCCTTCGCCTCCCCTTGGTTTCCACAACAGGTGCAGAGTTTCTCTGAACATAGTGAAGTAACTGAAGGTCTTTTCTGTCCTTACCATTGTAAATATTTATACAATAGCAGAATTCTACTTGATGATTCATAGCGACATAATTTAGAGCCAGCCTTCCCTGTTAGAGTTATATACAGTTAACTGCAGCTTGGCCATAGTCTGTAAAAGCAATAAGCAGTAGGGAAGGTACTAGTGGATTTTGTTTTATAATTAAGAGATCATGAAATGCATTTGGCTTGCTTTTGGCTCCTTCTAGTAAAATCTGACATGTCTATTTTGTGCATCAGTTTTAGTAACGTTATCAAACCAAGTCACTAAGTATTCAATATTTGCATTCGGTTTGCTCCTTTTAAGTCAGAAATGATGACTAGCTTAAAGTGGCATTCACCTGAGCCTGGTTCTGTTCACCCACTCACAATGTCTGAACATCTCACAGTCTGCCATATATGTTTTCTTTCCCTTGAGGCAGGGCAGGAGGACCCAAGACTATGCCTACATGGCCCAGTGCACAGTCTGGAAGAGACAGATGAGAATCCATATTCAAAACTGACTCCAAATGCAGTATAGCTAAGGCAGTAGATAGAACAGTACCAAACTATTGATTGGCAGCACAATACTGATTTTGGTGAAGTGTTGCCTTAAGGTAGCTATGCTCTTTCTAATGCCTATGAGTTTCATGCAATATGCCACCTAGACTTATATTGGGAGATTTTGTCTACATTTACGTTGTCCTTTTTTTGTTGTTTTGAGGTGTTCTGGTGGTTTTTTTTTTTCTCCATGCAAAAAAATGAACTGTGTCTTCTGGCCAAGTGGTGCAAGCTGGCCTTCAGCCATACTGCTCCAGGCCAGGACCTACTGAATAGGACTGTTTGTCCAAAAAAGATTTCACAGCAGCATGGTAGGAGGGGTAGTGGATGGCATTCACATCCCCACATACTGGCCCCGTGATGTTCTTGTGATCCTGTTAATCACAAGGGATATATTACCTGTTTGGGATTACTTTGGAGACCCATGGCCACTGGCACCAGTTAAAACACCTCAGTTCATTACATCGCTTCTTATGCAACCTGGGACAGACATGACCAGGCCAGCACCCTGTCCTCTCAAGGACACATCAGTCTTCATGGCCTTAAGGTACTCGACTGTTGTGTTTTAACCCCAGCCAGCAGCTAAGCACCATGAAGCCACTCACTCACTCTTCCTTGCTCCCAGTGGGATGTGGGAGAGAATCAAAAAAAAGTAAAACTTGTGGACTGAGACAAAGACAGTTTAATAGGACAGAAAGGAAGAAAATAATAATAAGAAGAACAATAATAGTAATAAAATGACAGTAATAAAAATAAAAGAATTGCAATATACAAAACAAGTGATGCACAATGCAATTGCTCAGCACTCGCCGACCGATGCCCAGTTAGTTCCCAAGCAGCGATCCGCTCCCCTGCCCCTCCAACTCTCCCTAGTTTATATACTGGGCATGACTTCATGTGGTATGGAATATTCCTTTGGCCAGTTTGGGTCAGCTGCCCTGGTTGTGTCCCCTCCCAGCTTCTTGTGCCCCTCCAGCCTTCTTGCCGGCTGGGCATGAGAAGCTGAAAAATCTTTGACTCAGTATAAACACTACTTAGCAACAACTGAAAACGGCAGTGTGTTATTAACATTATTCTCATACTAAATCCAAAACATAAGACTATACCAGCTACTAGAAAGAAAATTAACTCTATCCCAGCCGAAATGAGGACACTGCCTGTGATTTAAGGAATGCTGCTCATGACCTGCTGCCCTGAATCATGCAGCTGTCTCCTGACCACACAGACCCATATGCCCCTTGTACTCTGGCCCTGCGCTCCGATGGGGCAGAGGTGGAGATACTTTTGGGAGCAGACACATGCTGCAGTACCCTCTAGAACAAGCTGGGTCAAGCTGCATCATGACAGTTTGTGGCACCAGGCATATCCAGTGTGAGAATCCTGGCAACTTTTTCCAAGCAGAGAACATCAGGATTGGACCACTGCTCCATCTATTCACAAGTTGGCTTTACTGCTTTTTGGCTTATGGGGCAGGGATAAGTACAAATCGTGACGCTGTGGTGATTCTGTCTGTGCACATGAAAACCAGGGTTGGCATCAGAACAGCACAACACTTGATACCCGGGTTCTTTTGGACAAAAAATGAGGTAGAACTGGAAGAGCTCATAACCACTCCACCTCTCGCCCTCTCAGAGAGTTTGGCTCTTAGCTCCTTCAGGATAGGTGGGCTGGAGGGCTGTGCTGCCTGAGGATCTGAAGACAGCTCTGGGACACAAGCAGCTTGTCCATCCTGGGTGAAGGACCACAAGCTCTTTGGGAGAGGAAGATCAAATACTAAGCAGGGGTGTGAACATCCCCTTGCCTCCTGCTGAGATCTCCTTATGGTTTTCTCCCAGCAATCATTCTCTTCCATCCAGTTAGCATCCTCCATCTTTACCTCTGCCTGGGATTACTCTCAGAGGCAGACTTTCTCTGCAGGTCTCTCATCACCTACTATCTCTAAGCACATTTTTGTAGGGTGCTGGAGTAGAGAGGTGATGGCAACGAAGGTGTAGCTGTATCCAGCTTTCATTAGATTCACATGTGCAGGCAAAGATGCTCTCTGGAGACTGGTACGCTGCGCTGGTGCCAACAAGCAATCTCCTGTATCCCGTAGCCTGATGCCTTGTCTAGATTTGTTGCTTGGCAAACCAGATTGGATAGCCTGGAGGAGACATATGGATAGGATGGTACACCAGACAGTATGGAAGTACCTCAGCTGGAGGCAGATGATAGCACGCCAGGTGAATCATTTCTAGGTTGAGAATTTTGTGCTATTTCGGGTGGCACCTTCTACCATCCTTATGTCTGAAACATGTCCTTTATGACATGTTGGATAATTCTTGGGTTGGAACGGAGGAAAGGGAACTTGTGCCAGAGGGACGCTGTGGTTTGGCTTGGATTTGAGGTTCTGCTAGAGGCATCCCAGGCAAAGGCATGTCATGACAACCAGCTCACCATTTCTAGTGTGTTTTAGCCTCCTTGTTCCAGGCTGTGTAAAATGTGCCTTTCCTACTTTCGCTTGGAGCAGGCTGCTGGTTTTTGCTAAGTAACCATTTAGCTGGGACTAGACTGAGCCCCAGTTAAAGTTGTCCAACTGGTGGCTGGAGCTTGTGCCGCTGTCACTGGCATGTTGGAGATGGAGATAAGGCTGAAGGCTATGGCGTCAGGCCCTTGCAGCTGTGAGCCCTGTTACCATCTGCAATGGGTTTCCCAAACATGATTGTGGCTATTTGAGGGACAAATCCTGGAGTATTGTAGCCAAGCTGAGTTGCAGTTTGTTCAGTAGTCAAAGCAGGTTATAGGCTTCTTTCTGCAGTGTGGTAGAACTTTGTATTTGTCTCATTTCTACTGGGATCTTGAGATAATAGGGGAAAGTATTTTTACCCTCAGCCTGTACAGAAGCAAGGCAAGGCTACCTTTGCAAAGTCATTGAATCAGCCAGTGGAAGAAGTGGGAGTAAATTTCACAAGTCTCTGGCATTCAGTCCACTTCTCTGTTTGCTAGACACGATGGCTTATCTTTGAGTTCAGAGGCGAGCGATGAGCCTCACGGTTTTCCAGCACAAGACACAGGCAACTGGTGAGGCTGAAGGGACCTGTTAGCTTTGTAGTTCAGGGCAAGGGTGCCTCTGCTGCCCTGTGCACTAGTTCATTACCAAACTGAGCTGCCTCCTTTTAAGGCCCACCTGCCACTTTACGTGTAGTGGGGTAGAGGTCAGGCCACAACACTCCAACTGGTCATTAAGAGAAAAAGCAATTGACCTCTTTTGCTTGCATTAACATTGCTGATCTCCAGCTCCGAAGTGTTTGTTTTGAAAAAGATTCTGTCACTGCTACTGCACCAAGGAGACAGAGTAATGCCATTAATATTGTTTGTTTTGGTTGGAGGAAAAGCACTCTGAACCTCTAACAAATATCCTCTTGTTAGCAATTGGAAACATATAATTAGGACAGACTCTCCAGTTATTTTAACGAGATTTCAGTTTCCTCTCTCTCTCTCTCTCTTTCTCGCTGTTGCTCTCTTTCCCATTTTAATGAGATACCAATTTCCTCCCTTCTCATTTGCAGATGCCTTTCCAATAAAACAGACAGCTTTGATTTTCATCTTAGCATGCATTCTTAGCCTTAATTTATTCGTCTACATAAGTTGCCCACCGCACTCTCCATGTGCTAAACGGCTGTTAATCGCTGAAAAATTAACAAGGTGTTTAACGCCAAAAAAAAAAAAAAAGGCTAAAAAAGTCTTTTTCTTGTTAGGTGGAAAGACTTGTATTTTTCTCACATGGCCAAAGCTCAACTAATTCTAGGCACTGAGGGCAACACAGGACACCTTTTTGCAACTACACCTTATCTCTCCTCTGCTACACCGCTTCTACTCTGTACCTACTACTTTATCTTTCCCCAGACCTCTCCCCCAGCCTTCTCCCCTGTAAGCCAGAAAGAAATCCTGCACTTGCCTTTTGTAAAATTGACTCTAGGCCAGTTTATTTTAATTGCAGAAATGCTGTCAGTTTGTGGGCAGCCCGGCAGGCCCTGCAAGATTTGTAGGTGTCGAAGGTATGAAGAGAGAGTCCTTTCTCAGTGCAGTTGATTCAGTACAACCAATTCTTCCCCTGAGGTTTGGGGAGATGCAGTCTTGGCAAGTTTGGTCAGTAAACTATTTATTTATGAAAAGTTATTTTTATTTCACCTAAATAGTGAAGTCTTTAAGTCTTGCAGAAATCCTGAAACAGCACGGAGTAGAGATCACCCTGTGGCGAAGAATCCGGGCTTTGTGTTTTATTCAACCCAGCTACCAGATGAGATTTTCTGTAGGTTTGATAGGTCTGAGATGTGCCATCTGAGATGTAACTCACTAGTTCTTATCTCTGCAGAGCTGAGATGGCTCCATGTTTGGATTTTGTCTCATGTCCGAGAAAGATGCTGGATGTTGCATGATGCTGAAAATGCTGCACTAGAGAAAATGGTCCTGTTGACCCATCCTGGAGCATTTTCCCTCTCTTACTCTGCTACAGATGGAGAAGTGGCTTGTGCTCATTGTCTCATCTCAGTTTTACTCTGACGTCAGGCTACTGTGGCATCAGAAAACGTTTTGCTCCCTTTGTTACCAAACAAGTAATCTTCTGTAACAATCCTTTTCTTGGCTGATATGCCTCAGTCAAACCAAAGTCACTGGACTCTGCAGAAGAGTAGCAAGGTTATACTCTGAAATCTTCCAGAGTTCTCTGTAGGAGATTGGACAAAATGGCCTAATTGCTTTCTGATCTCAATTCTGTGAATTTGCATTTATGTTCCCATGACTTCATCTTAAAATGGAGTTTGAATCAGCCTAGGAGGTAAGCCGCCAGCAATCTCTACAACTCCCCAAATGAACAGTACTTGGAATTTGAACTTAAAGTCTATAAGTCTTTAATTCTGAGGACCATATCTGCATGACCCCAAATTATAGGGAAGAATTAGCCCACATCTGATTTATCAAAGTCAGATGTAAAACATATACTGCCTGAGGGACTGAATTTCATGGAGAGTTTGGTCATAGGTGATAAGAAGTTGCATTGTTTCTCCCAGATCTGTACAAATCTACTCAACCAAAGCACTAAAAACATGTTGGCAAATGCCCAGGCCAAGGCAGGTGCATTTGTGTGTGTGGAGCCCCAGCTGAACGGTGAAGCCAAGGGGATCATGCCAAGGGAAGCAACTACCTGTAAGATCTTTGAGCAAGGTCAGAGAGAGCAGCAGGGCAGAGGAGCCTGCAAGGGGAACGTTGCTTCACTAGGAGTTATCTAATGAACCTAACATCGTTGTATGAAATCGTTGTATTGTTTCATGCTGGGGTACCCAATTTCTGCTTGTATCCAAAAGATCCTTTGTGAACATTGGTCATATTATGCGACACCCTTACTTAGGCATAGTCGTTCTGTTGGTTTAGTTAAAGTTTTATCAAGTCCCTCACTTGTATCCGTGCCGCTCAGCTCAAGAACTGGTGCCGATGGTTGGGCAGGGTGGATGGGGGAGGCAGCTGCGCAGCTGCGTGGCCATTAATGCACGGTGGGATCCAGGCGAGCACAGGCTGCAGGTGGTGCTGCTGGGGGCAACACGGACACCTATGGAGGCTGAACCCACACCTGTTTCTACTGGTGTAGCTTAGTTCTTTACTAGAGGAAGATAATCTATACCAGGATAAGCATAAAGTGTGACTGTATCCACAGCTGAGGCAATAATTCAAAGGTAAAAATAAAGTTAAGCCTCTAACCAAAACAGTATATGCTGGTACAGAAATGTATGCCCAATAAGGCCAAACGTGTAAACCACAGTGAAAGATTATTATTATTGTCAACATTTTTTAGGTGCTTAGGATGAATTCCCTTCTGTTCTGCACGTGAAAAGGCTTTTGGGAGGAACCCTTAAAAGCCAAGATCCTATTTATTCAGAGTCAGCATTAGTGTGAAACTGGCGTGTGTAAGCTTCTATAATAACAAGTTCACTTAATAACAATAGTGTCCTGGAGAAAACTGCTGCCCTCTCCTCCTTTCCATACTGGTGCATATATTCCACAGAGCCATTCCTTCCAGCTCCTACTTTCCATGAAAATGAACTCTGCATATAATTGTTTGCCTTAGCACGGATAATTTGGATCTTCTGAATGAAAAGTACCACAAAGGTAGAACAGAAGAAGCGGTAATAACTACTCATTCGAAATTCACTTTCCTTTTTTTGGCCATTTTGCTAGAAAGACAGGAGGCTGGAAAGACAGGAGGCTGGAAAGACAGGAGGCACAAAGACTGAGGTCTCTTAAGGTATGGGGAGAGGGGGATTTCTGTCAGTCATAATGAGGGACATTGGCTGGGTAGTTCTGAGTAATCTTGAGACCTCTATTTCTGTGAAGACTACAATACCACAGTCAGACAGCTTTAAACTCTCACAATTAGTATAAGCTAAATAAAAACTAAGGTATTACTCAAGCAGAGTTGAAAATAGAGAATTCTTTAACAGTGAAAGCTGTAACGAGAGTTGATGGCTCAAAGTTCAGGTCACTAAAATTCAGAATTAAAGTTTTAACCATAAGAATAATGAATCATTGTAGCACTTTACCCAGGGACATCATAAATTCTCTGCCACTTGAAGTCTCTTGATGGAGACTCATTGTCTTTTTAAAAGGTATGCTTTGATTCTGCCACAAATTAATGGCTGAGATGAAGCGATTGCTTGACAAAATTTTTTTTAGTATGTTATGTAGAAGTCAAACTAAATCATGACAGAGTTCCCTTCTAGACTCTATAAATCTATGTGAGCCATCCACATGTACTTCCAGCATGAAACACCAAAGAGGGTAAAGTATTACAGTTTGAGTAATGAGATAAATATGAAGAAACCAAAACATAGGTGGGCCACTGAGAAAAAAAATATCTTTCCAGTGACATTTATTAGCTGTGGAACTCCATCTACAAGAGATGGTGAGAGCCAGTTCTTGAGTCATTTGAAACAGTGCTGCATTTAAAAGAAGTACAGAAGTACTGAATATAGCAAAAGGAGTGTGCCTTCTTTGGTCCCAATGGACTATTAAAACAATGGACTTTTCCACTTCTACTCCCATAATTTTTATGACAGCGTGCAAAATTTGGAGAATATTAATGAAGACCTATCTCACAGGAAAGTTACTGTTGATGATTGAACATCCATGGGCATTTGCATGTTTTGGATGCCTGTAGTGAACCTTTATGAATAGTGTGGAAGCTAATATCACCCGTTTTTTTTCTTCTTCCTCATCTCATTTGCCACAGCACATCAGTGAATGCTGGTGATCACTAATTAGTTGACTATTGTGGAAAGACAGAGAAAACGATCACTCAATCTCTCAGGAGGTCAGTACCTGACACTGTCAGGCAGAAGGTTTGCAACTGAGGCCCTGACAACATCTAACCATTGCTTGGTCTCCAGGAACTATCTCGCTGAATGAATTGAGGCCATCACTCGAAGCAATGTTAAAAGAGATTCAGAGGTTAGACTTTAAGTGACTTCTGCACTTATCAGTGTATTTTACAGGAGATGATAACTTCTAGGTCAGAATACTCTGTGAGCATGGCTAGTACATTGATGTGGGGACAGTGGGATGGCAGGGTAGGATAAGAAGGTAATTGGCAATGGTCGGCTAAAATTGTGCCTTACGTCTCATATTTTGGAGGCTTGCTGGGCACACCAGAAACACTAAAAGGCAGAGAAGTATCATTTCTGTGAAGGGGTGAAGTATCATTTCTGTGAAGCTTTCCGTTTTTCCAAGAGTGAGCCCCAACTGGTTGTGTTGCTTTAAGTTGTTCTGTACTAGTATTGGAAAGGCTCAGGCTCTTCATTAACAGTTAATTAAGCCACAGTGGCCCTTCCTTCCCATCAGGGGTTGCCTTCATTTGCAGATTTAGTTAAAGGGATTCTGTCAAGTTGGTTAGGCTTATAATGTGACTGATCTTTACAGCTGCATAGTCCAGCAGGAAATGCCCAGAACGCACCCCCAGGGCTCTGTCTGTCTCTCTAAACTAAAGCCCATCCTTCAAAAAGCACAGAACTGCTATTTTTTCAAGCCGCATTTTATAGCCCTGGGTGTGAGTCAGGATGTGATGCGTGCTCACAGGCTGCACCCTTGTGCTCTGAGTGCAAGCGCTAGCAGGTATTTACACACGTGGGGTAGGCAGGCTGAGCCTGTGTTTGCCTCTCTTGGAAGTCCAGTGAAATACTTAGACTCGAATGGGACAATCTGAAAAGTAATCCTGCAGTGGATGCAAGAGATGCAATAGACACAATTTTATTACTGGGAGAGCAAGTGGGTTTTCAGACAGACAGCTAGGTGCAGGCTCCATTCCGGCTGGGGTGAGAAGGGCAAAGGTTCAGGAGATATGTCACTCGAGCGGGTTATCCACCGAGCGTGCTGGCCACGGTCGGAGCAGCAGGCAGGGAGTACATCTTCTCTTCTGCGGCTAGTTAATGCTGGCAGGAGAAGTCGCCACATGGCTACCTCTTTTGCAGAAGTTCATACTTGTTATGCCTCTGCATGCCCAACTGCATAAAAATATCAAAAGAATAAAAAGCCTAAGAAGTTATGTATTCCAAAGTTAAGAAATCCCGGGATTAAAGTTGCCTGCCTAAGCTTAGCTCAACCTTTTTTTGGAAGTGTGTTATGATGTTAGCTGTGTTGACTGTTATTCTACTTCTTTGCAGATTGCTTGCTCCATTCAGTGCACAAAAAAAGGGTGCTCAGGGACTGGATCAGGGTTATCCTGGTAAGGAGTTACATATCAGTGCAGCTTGGGCCTCACTTCTTACAGATGGTGGAAGGTGAAGAGATTTCATAGTCTCCCAGGTCAGGCAGTTGAATGCTGTTGAAAAGAGGAAAGCAGGTGTGGGAGGACAAGATCAATGAAGCACTGTGGTAGTAAAACCAGGAGCTTGCCTCAAGTTTTGGGCAAGGATTGACAACTTTGTTCTTATCTGAGTTTCTGACGTGGTTTCTGCTTCCTCCATTGTGCTCGTCGAAGTTTCTCTCTTACTTATCCTGTGCAGCATAACCAGCACAGAAAATTATTTTTTCCAGCAAATGCCAGTATTCTCCCAGTGTCTGAGCAACCATTTACAATTTTAAGTCATTAGCTGTTTCAAATCATGTGCAATTTCAAGTTTGTAATTCATCGCAACACTCTCTGCCAACACTTGCTACATGACACAACAGAAGACTGACTGCTGGTGGTTCTCTGAGCACATCATGGAAAAAGTGGCTTCTTGGGAAGGCAGGAGCTCATGGACACACACAGTCTTTGGTACCAGCCGGTTAAAAATGTCGTTCTCCCGTGGTGGTGAAGATAACCACATCCACTGGAATCCACCACACAAGAAGCACCATGCAGTCCAATATGTGAGTGGCAGTACTGGGTGCCAACAGGACATCCTCCTGCTACTGTGTCAACCCTTTTTTAGGCTGCCATTTTTTAGGCTGCCTTCTCGTCACCCTGCTGACCTAAGAGTTTATTTAGTTTGTGCCTTTTGCATTGATCTGAGAGGACTGATAATTTCTCCAAGAATCGCTCTCGCACCACAAAGTTTCAAACTCAAGTCTGCTACAAATCCATCTGATGTCATCAGTTATCCTAACCCCGAGCAATCCGGCAGCATAGCACTGTTGTTTTCCTGGCAGTGTGACAGCAGATTAGCTCAGAATGGCCCAGAAAAAATATTTAATAACATAACAGTGGCCAATATGCAATTCTGGACATTTCTCCTTTAGTCTATAAATCAAACAAATGACTTATCAACCCTTCCTAGCCTTAGGGGTTTTTTTTACATATAGGTAGCATGCACATATAGGAAAGCTTCTAAGAGGCTTAGCATTGTCCTGGTGGTTTGCATGAAGTAGTGGCTGTTGATTGGGTGGGACGTCTGTGCTATCACACGACAACATCACAAGCTTGAAGGAATTCTTGCCCATAATAAAATAGCATAGTTCATACAAAATCCATGAATGTTATTTCAAGAGAGAGAAGTGAACTTGCTAAAGGCAATACAGTGGGTCATCGAAAAGAAATAAACCCCTGCACTGTCCCTTACTTTAGTGGTGTTGCAACGGACAATCTTATTTCTTAGACGGTGACATGTAATTCCTCTTCCCATAGAATAACTGTAGGTTGTAATACACTGTAGTAAGTGGTTTTGCAACAACTGTAAGAAATCCTGACCCATGCAGTTCCTGAAATGTGTAGGTATTTCACTGTAAGTGGTAACATCTCATGTTCACAACCGGTTTCTGCGTGGGACCCTGTCTTAACCGACATGTACAAGAAACTTTCTTGTAGATCAATACCAGTTCGAGTTGAGAGACCTAGTAACATCTTGTGATTTTTGTCAGATGTGATATTAGAAACTCAGGAGGTCATACAAAGCAGAACTAATCCATAACATGAGGACTCCTAGGCTGATATCATGGAGTTGGATGAAGGCCATCCTTGCGACTGGTAACCCTGTACTGGTGCATGCCTTCTCCTCCTTCCCACCCCAAAGTGCCCTCCTCACCCTCAGAGGGTGACCTGCTACAGCAATTTACAAAAACTGGCAAGGACAGGCATTTCTAAAACTATTTTCTTTAGCACCAATTGTGGCAAAAATAACTTTTTTTTTCAGTATGAAAACCATATCCAAGTGATTCAATATTTTGTACTTGAATGTAATTTCCTCTTTTGGGCCAAATGGCTTACCACATCATCAGCACATTTGTTCTCTGTACACGTGGTATTTCGAGATGGAAGCATATCTAGGGTAACTGTTATCTATTAGAAGCTGAATCCCTTTTTTCCTGGCTTGTTCAACAGCCCACTTTTAGGGGATTTAAATTCCTCTCATCTTTATGTTCCTATCACTGTTTGGAAAAAATATGTAGGAAATTATGAGTGACAGGTAAAAGTTAGCAAAGAACAGATCTCAAAAGCCAGTGGCATCCTTGGTGCTGACTACTGAATACTCCATAAAGAGTCTTGCATGAATGCTGGGACAACCCGATAGCTTTGTTTTGTGGACATTAAAATGAGATAATCAGTGATCTAATCATTGGAGCACAGTTCTGTCATGATTTCACCCTCTTCATTGACTTCTGACTTCAACAAATTAGTACCATCTAATGATTCACCAAAACTTCATTTGCAGACTGACATGACGTCTATATTTACTCTCCAGGTTTACTAGAAATGATTCCTTTATACAGAATTATTCTGCTCTGCATCCACGTGTGCATGTACTTTCCTGGCTGATTTCTGTGGTTCCTTTTGAACTAAATGAGACTGTAAGTCAGCCACAGTGGAAAGAAAGTTTCTCACAGGTTATACTGCTTTCAGATGAGCCTTCTTTAATAATCAGCACAGCTCTGAAAACACTTATTTCCTGGGTTAGCCTAAATAATGAAAAAACATCAGTCAGATTTGCCTGTAAAGTTTTCTCTCAAACTTCTTAATTACAGAAACACATCACTTTAGAGAACAATTACACATTTGAGTGAGTGCGAAAAAAGATTATATATGCTGCCTTTTTAAAAAAAAAATCTTTGAACAGACTGCCTTATACAAACATGACTGTTACAAATAAGCACCCTGTAGCCTGTCTGGAGAGGGCTGCTGTGAGTCTTGACTGTAAAGGGATTTTTTATTCCCAAGGCAAAAAGAGATGAGGCATTCTGAAGTGAAAAGATTTTTCCTGCTCAGTCCTTTATTATTCCCTCTTCATTCTGAAAAGGTTACTTGTTTCACGGTATTGTATGTTTCTGAGTTTCTTTATGTCAGTGCAAATATCGTTTGACAGTAGCTGAGACTATGCAATGTGTAATCACATAAAAACTCACATTTGGGTATGCCTGTTTCTGTGAATTTGTATTGCACACATGTGACTGTATTCAGCCATCTCTGTATATGTTTCTTGTTTGCAAAACACCTTAGTCGCACTTTTGACAAAACAATCCCCTGTATTAATTCTAAGCTGTACTCCCACAGATCTTTACAACAGAATCAATCATTTCTAAATGGGAACAATTGTTCAAAAATCTACGAACTGAAATAGGAATGTATGTGTTCAATATATGTTTGTGTGATCTTCATTCACTTTAATGACTAATTGTAACATCCTTTGCATCTTTTTTTTTGTAAAATTACTGACCAATGCTCAATGTTAAACCAAGTTTAGATCAGGGCGTTTACCTGTAGTGTAGTAGCTGAAAACATTTTAGAGAAACATCACAGCCTGAATCCTCTGAGTGACTAAGTTTAGGATTTTAAATTAATACAGAGACTTTGATCATTTGAGGGGACTGCAGACCAGGAGCCTGTGGGCCTGAGAAGAAAAACAGAAGCAGTTCAAATGATTTTGTACTAAGGAGGTGACAAAACCTCTGTGTAGGATACTGCAAAGATTACTCCTTGTGCTGTGTTTGATTTTGGTGTCGACTCAGAGAATGAAGTTGGAATATTGAAGAAGGTATGAAGAATAGAAAGAAAGAAGAAGTCTGGAAAACGTGCCTTAAAATGAGAGATTAAAATAGCTATTCTGTTTAGCCCATGAAAGGGAACATTAATGGGTAAATTAATCATTATCAGTAGATGGCTAGAAAAGGAGAAGATGTATGTCATTCTGAGACCCTTTAATGTAGCTGATGAGGATAGAATTAGATGTGGCATCTGGAAACTGAGGTTAGAAAAATCCAAATTTGGGAAAACCAAGCAACTACTCAACCATGACTATAATTAATCACCACACAGTTTATCAAGGGAAAAGCTAAATTTGCAATGGGCTGCAGACTTCAAACTGAGAATGTATGTCTATTTTAAAGTTATTTTCCAGACCAATCCCATGTTGCTGGGCAATTCCTTCAGGAAAGCCTTCTCCAGGTCATGGAAATGGGAATTGTTCACTCACTTCAATAGAGGACATTTCATCAGTAAGGAAACGAATCTTTGAGTGAAGATGTGTTTTGCATTACAACAGATTCAGTGGTAACAGTCCTTCTGGCGTTAACATCTATGAATTATCACAAGAAACAAAT
Organism: Aviceda cuculoides; assembly: GCA_035590195.1. Taxonomy (NCBI): domain Eukaryota; kingdom Metazoa; phylum Chordata; class Aves; order Accipitriformes; family Accipitridae; genus Aviceda; species Aviceda cuculoides. Next base: position 1,967,785 of record JAVJGG010000031.1, on the reverse strand, counting down.
GGACAGGTACATCTATAAGTTTGCCCAAGTTTAAGTTTTTCCAGTTTCTTTTACATAACTTTTCAGACCTAACCCTTTGCGTAGTATGCATTTTTGAAGAAAGCACCATCCATTTTGTGGAGCAGGGAAAAGAGAAGGTTCCCATTTAGAAACATTTCTTGCAAATAATCTTGTACAGTCTGAATAGAAATTACCTCTCCTTTCACCCTTTATGCCCAACTATTTTAAATACTGCCTTTGCTTAGTGGCTTTCTCACTTCAAGCCCAACAGCCAAGGCATGGGACATGAGGGTCTACTGTCATCTCTTCTGCTGTGCCCTGCTGGCTGTGGGACAAATGGTTGACCCGTTCCTCCCAGCTGGAAAGCCCCCTGAGCAGTGGAGTTACAGCTCCTCACTCCAGCACCAAGCTGTGACGTTAGAAGAGTTACGAGCCACCTCTGTTGGACTGGCACTCCTGCTGCCCCTGAAGCTCTGTGCAAATGGAGGAAAATCTACCGTTTTAAGCAGCATGTCAATTAGACCTGTTCCAAGCGGAATTCAATGACACGGTACATAAATTGGCAGTAGCAGCTGGTGACAACCGCTATCCCAGGTCTCCACCTCAGCAGTGGAGCAGGACAGATGTTCGCAGAGGTACAGCAAGCAGTAGTCATACCTCGTGTTCAGGGCATCGTTTCTCTCCCTGGTTCTCCTACTGTCACATTGTCATCAGAAAAAGACTCAAGGCAAATAGATATAGTGCCAAACATGAGGTAGTGCTCCAGTTTGTAGGGGATGTGAGGAAACCCCACACCCAGAAACGTGGAAGCTGAAGTATTCCGTCCAGTCAGTGATGAGCCATATGGTGCTATCTGCAAGCAGTATAGAAAGATTTAAATCAATAGCAGTCAGTAGAAGGGGATGTTGTGATGTATCAAGTTGCCAAATCTGAGACAATACACCGTGGGAGAGATTACTGCTCCCAAAGTATGCAGGCAACAGTTCCAAACCTGTCTTTGCCCTTCCCCTCGTGTGTTGAAAGCTGTTGTCCATCTCTCTTTGTACCCTGTTCATAGCTTGCAATCTGAGTTTACAGGACATCGGTTGTTTGGGGCTTGATTCTTTGTGCCCCCCTCAACAGGGAATGTTCTGTTCAAGAGGCTTATATGCCTTTCTCTACTTAGAGCAAGGCGAGCATCCCTCCCTATTGCTCGCACGAAATTTTACTCCTTCCTACCGTTCCGTGCTGATGGATTTCTCAGCTACTACCGCTGTGCTGGTGGCCACCTCCCAGTCGCTCCTGCTGTGTTTCAGGTCTTTTCTTAGAGGATTATCAGTGACATGCAGAGTCCTGATGGGCCAGAGCCACAGCAAAGGTGGTGCAAGAGGAGCTACCAGGGGAGGCTCTCTCCTGTCAGTCTGCTCTCTGCAGGAGTCCTCAAGGGCTGAACCCACCGCTTCGAGACCGTTTCCTTTCCTCTGCTCCTCACTACTTGCTTGGCCGCTTAGAGCTGCCACCCCCTTGATTAACAGGAACAATTAATGGATGCAACAAGGTGGAAAGGGTAGTGGCCAAGTCCCATAATTTCTCAAAGGAGGATGCTCTGTGGGATGAAGAAGGAGGAAGCAAATCACGTAATTTTGACCACAATAGGGAGCTGCCTGGTAAGGTCTGAAAAAAGGAAACCAAGGCACTTAAAATATCATTTACCTGATGCTCCCTCACACTATTATGGCAGCCTTGCCTGTTCTGTTTGACCATGTGAACACATTCAAAATCCTTATGCATCCCGCAGAAGCCCAAGTGAGCGCGCACCGTCCCTCTGTGGCTGCCAGCTCCACGGCAGGCTGAATACCTATAGAGCCCCATGGTTCGGGGAGCGCTGTCTGGTGGTCGGGATGCGGACTTCCATTGCATGGATATTTCCCATTTCAACCGAAGTGAGAACAGCTTTAATGGGCATTCTCTGGCACCCGCTTTCCCCCATTTTTTTCATCTTTTGTCTTTGCTGTAAATCTGTGAACCCAAGTGAGACAGATTTCTCTATGACACCCTTAATTTATTTGGTCTGTTGCCAGAAATACGTTTCTTCCTACACACGCAGAGTGATGGCAAGGCCACTTGCTCTGCTGAAGCTGTCTCTGTCCTCAACAGAGACACTGAGGTAGAAGCCAGCCCCTTTCTTTCCCCATACTGCAGCATACCCAGCGCTTACAGAACACATACTACAGAAAAATATCCTTTTCAATGAGGGAACAGGAATACGTAAACACTTCCTTCTTTGTCCTTCCTTTTGTCTAACCGCCCCCCCAGATGTTTCAGATTCTGTGGTTCACACGTAGCCAAATAATGCTCATGGTTTTGAAAAGCAGGAAAGAAAGGGATTTTGAAAATGGACATGTAACAGTTCCTTAGATCTGCTGCTTATCAAATATTTCCTGGCGACTCTTTCTAATCACTGATCCCTCTCTCAGATTTTCTCTCTGAAGCAATTGAAGCCTGATGTTTTATAATCAGCTCTCTTTCCATTTGATAAAGTTCAGAACAGTCTTTGGCAGAAATCATTTCATTTGGTAAAACCAGCTATGGTTGAGCACCCTGCAAATAACACCCAACCCTACTAATCAAGCATGTGATATAAATTAACCCCCTAGTTCACTCATTATTAAACATCTTGTCCTCACCTCTACAAGAACTAAAAGCCATCCAATTTTAAATTATTTTCCAGTGGTATTTGTCAGTGTGCACTCTCTTTCTTTAATGAAAAAGTCTTATAGGGAAGACACTATATTGCTACATTCCTTATTTTTCAGAGGAGTACAGGGCCAAATTTCTAAAGCCAGTTAGATGTCTAAATAGCTTTGTATATGTAACCCATAATCTCCTGACCTTACCTATGGTGATGAAAGATATGCTGGTTGCCTCTGCTTTTAGAACAGTTATTAAAAGTTCTCACTGAGCATATCTTACTTACTAGCTATCTTTATTTCCCGTAGTTCATTTTGTTCAAATTTTTGTTCAAATTTTGTTCATTTGTTCAAATACAGCACTGTCGTGGTTTAACCCCAGCCAGCAATGAAGCATCACGCAGCCGCTCGCTCACTTCCCCGCCACCCAGTGGGATGGGGGAAAGAATTGGGAAAAAGTAAAACTTGTGGACTGAGATAAAGACAGTTTAATAGGACAGAAAGGAAGAAAATAATAAAAATTATAATAAGAATAATAAAATAACAATAGTAATAATAAAAGGATTGGAATGTACAAAACAAGTGATGCACAATGCAGTTGCTCGCCACTTGCCAACCAATGCCCAGTTAGTTCCTGAGCTGTGATCCACCCCGCTGCCCTGCCAACTCCCTCCAGTTTAAATACTAGACATGACATCCCATGGTATGGAATACCCCTTTGGCCAGTTTGGGTCAGCTGTCCCGGCTGTGTCCCCTCCCAGCTTCTTGTGCCCCTCCAGCTTTCTTGCTGGCTGGGCACGAGAAGCTGAAAAACCCTTGACTTAGTATAAACACTGCTTAGCAACAACTGAAAACATCAGTGTTATCAACATTCTTCTCAAGCTAAATCCAAAACATAAGACTATACCAGCTACTAGAAAGAAAATTAACTCCATCCCGGCCAAAACTAGGAGCAGCGGCTTCGTACTATTGCAGCCTAAAGCTGAGAACTTACCCTGATGAACTGAAGAAGTTTGTGCCAGTAAGCTGTTAACTTTGCCTAGGTACTGATCTGATTTTACAGATTGTATTGCTTTTGAAAATTTCCAAATGTTTGGTAATGCAACCACTAAACCACCCTACACGTACTTGGTTTAAAGCTTTAGAATTTAGGAGACAAAGCTCAGGGTTTTTCTGTTTTCATCCTCATCTTGCTTCCAGCCTGATAGCAAAGATTATATTAATTTTCTCATTGAGGCATGCCTGAGAAGCACTGTGTGTCCTTACAGTACCAGGCGAGCTTGAGACCAGTGGCAGATGACTCTCTTAGTTTTCTGCCCTTATCCAGCAACTCCAGTGTCATTCTTCACCCTCTCAAAGCATTTGGCTGGCATTGCCTAGACTTCTGGTATATGTTTTGATTCTGTGTGATATCATGCCAAGATACTGCTAAGTTCAAGTTTTATTCAGTTATGCCCACATAATGTTCAGTATTGTCATCTGGAAATAGAGTGCAAATTTTTATATAAATGGTCCCATCTTTTTCTGGCACATTTATTTAGAATAAAATAAAACACAAGTAGGATAATCTGTTTACATATTTAATATTGTGTCATATTCCCATAAAACCTGTATTGGCTGGCATATGGCACAATGTGGTTAGATTCCTTCCATCTCTTACTGACAAGTGCAATGGGCTTTTTTCTTCTGCTGTTATGTCTTGATTGTGTGTTTGAGGTGGACAGGTTTATCTCTGCTTCCATGGAAAAAGACCATCCACTCTTACGATTATGAACAAAGTTTTATTTGTTTGACACCTGTGACTTTTTTTCCCAGGATGAGATTTCTCCTAAGAGAACAGTTTAATCTGGGCCACTTCTTGTTTGGATATCATACCTCTGGGACATCTCTCTGCCCTGGAATATCATAGTGAGTAATTTCTGCAACTTTGAAAAAATTTTAGCAATTTTAACAGCATCCCTGTTTGATTTGCTGTGTGATGGAGATGAGGGCTTCCTTTTCATGGGTAATCGCCACAACCTTTCTGAAAGAAAACCAAAGTCTTATGCTTTTGGGCTATGCCATGCCTGCTGAAACGCCTCTTTGCTTAGCCTCTTATAGTTACTGTTGTAAAGTCTGGCAGTCCATCTAGCTGCCAGAAGTCAATATAGCGGTTAACAGTAGCAATGCAGTTTGTATAGACTCCTGGGAAAAAAATCCATTTCTGCTTTAGTGCAGTGCTGAGGACCATGCTATGTGGGGGGGGGTGTTTGTTGTTTTTAGCTTTTTTTCTGCTTAAACTATGTTCTCTTACACTGACTGCAGCTCTTCAACAGGTCTCTGGTACCTGTAGTCTTACTCGCCCACTGTGCGGCGTTTGTGACCAACTTGTTTCTATCCCTGAGCTCTGTGCTCCCAGCCCTACCGTTCTTTTCATAGCACGCTTCCTCAAAAAAGAGTTTCCGAAAGCTGCGTCGGTGCGGCGTGGTGCGCCGAGCGAGTCCTACTTTCCCGCAGCGCAATTCCGGGCGCAGCGCGTGGGCCCGTGCGGAGCACCGGGCGAAGGCAGAAGGACCGTCTCTGGAGCCTGCCTCGCTCGCTCTGCACGGCACTGGCTGCTCTGTGCGTACCCTCATTTTTGACGTGTTGTCATATTATAGTGACGACTCCTGGAGATCCACTATCACTCCGTCATTCCTGCTTCATTTCTGTGGAGACTTTTCCAGCACTGCTGAAGACTGATTTTTCAGCCAGCAGAATTATACTTCAGCACATGGAAATACTGAATTACGCATAACTCCGCTTTTATTTAATCTCAGTAGATCTTAATTTTAATAACCTAATAGTAATGCTGTCTCACCTTGTTTAGTTCCTGCAGTCCCCAATTTCTTGTGTAGGTAAATACCTTAATACCCTCGTGTTCTTACTCTTAAATGCACAGTAATTGTCATTAATTGACATTCAGCAGCTATAAACGTTACAGTTAAACCAATTGCCTCCTTAGCTGTGTTTAGGGCACTTAACCTGCACTGGAGAATTGGGGGATTTTCCCAAGTTCTTCTGACACCTCTGCCTGCGTGTAAATGCACATTACGTGCCAAGTCCGCTGCATCAGCCCCGTGTTGTCTCAGTTCCTTGCAAACTCCCTCCAGATGTCAGAGCAACCTCCTGCTTCATAAAACTCATCAGAACCCACAGTGAACCACGTCCCCCCCCGCGCGGGCTCCAACTGTTGCTTTTCTGTGCTTGAATGGCCCATCCCTCCCTCTCGCCTGCCTCCGGTGTGCTGCCAGGCACAGGGAACAAATGCTTCGGCGCTGACCCGTACTGGTGCGAAGGCCCCTGGGTTCAATTAAACGGAGCAAGAGGCAGTAAATAAACCGCATGGGCCGGGGCATTAAATCACTCGGCGCAGGGAAGAATCAGCGGCCGCGGAGGTTTGGGTTGGAGGTGGGCCGCCGGCACTTGCGCCCGCGCTGCAATTTAATACCCTTGCTGCAAGTTAATGACAATTGCAATCAGGCAGGGTGATGTCCCCTTTCTTCCTTCCACTCCTGCTTTTTTTACGTTCCCAGCGCTCTCCCCAATAAATTAAAGCCTTTCTCCCTCCCCCTCCTCCTTTTCCTATTTTGTTTTACTGCCTTCATGCTGTTCTCCTTTATTTCCAGCATTTTATTTCGAGGAGTGGGTTTGAAGTGCTCTCAGCCCATCTGCTGGTTTGGTTTAGAACAAGGACTGGAATGAGACAAGGGGGTTTGGAAGTCATGAACTATTTATAGCGTATTTGTTCTTTCACATTGGCACTAAACTTTGTTTATAGAATCACCTGCAGTAGAACCTGAGCCAGGGGACCACAGCTCACTTGATCTAAAATTGGCTTTATTTCTTGGGTTTCTTAACAGAGACCACATGTGGGTGTCTGCTGCGGGCCAATGCGTGTTTGCGGCTTGCACACATGTCGAAAGCACAAACACGAAGTGCCCACGAGTGTGTGTGTGTGTGTAAAGTGCTCGGCGTCTGCCCTTAAGAAATACTCTTACAGGTCATACATGTACTTGGAATAAGAAGGGAGTTGTACATGTGCATTACCACTGCCTAGAAAGTAAAGGTTCCCAAGAGAAAACCCGAATGAAAAATTTTCGTTGCAATTTCTCTGGTCGGTTTTCGTTTTCTCCAAACAATATTTTTGTCTTGGGTTGGCCTGTTGAAACACAATGCTCATTTTTGTTTTCCTTCTGCGTTAAATATTTTTTCTTTTTTTTTTTCAAAACAAAACAACAATTTAAATTGAAACCAAAGGAAATCTGTCATTTTAAATTGCTGTTTTGACATAAAAGCATTTCATTTATTTTTCTAACCAAAAATTGACATTTTAATTTAAAGCAAAACAAAATTTTTCATTTACTTTCAAAGTATCAATTACAAATGAAAATGTTTTCGTTACTTCTCCTCAGAAAGACAGACTATTTCGTGCTTCCAAAATTGCAGGTATGTGGGTTTGCAATGTTTGTGTGTGCATAATTGTGGTGGTGTGACTGTATTGTGCAGGATGCGCGTTGAGTATTTGCAGGTGTTACACATATATACGCTTTGCAAAATGTACCCTCAGCCGTATAGTTTGTACATCCACATTTGTGCAGTGGTGGCAAGATATGCACACATACGTTGAGTTCATGCCAGTAATGTCTACATGTATTTATGTTTTTAGGTTTTCCTTGTGAGCGTGTTTTTAATGTGTATAGGCTTGTTGCAGTGTTGCCAACAGCGTTAAAAATAACGGAGCAAGACTGAGTAAGTTGTAAGATTGGGGAAAATGATAGATTTTCGTTTCTTTTGTCCACTTTCTCTTTTTTTTTCTTAGCTTGTCAGATTCAAGTTTGCAATCTGATCTTTACAGCTTTGATGACGGAAGAGCAACATTTTCATTGTAAAAGTAGATTTCTGATTCTGCAGTGATCATTTTGCTGTAAGAGCTGAGGTTTAAGAAAAGGCATGAAGAAAACGGCAGGACCTGCACTAACTTCGGGGAGCTGGTAAAAAGGGTTTCTGTTTCTGTCTGCGGGGTAGAGAACTGGGTACGTGTTTATATTAGCTGTACTATGTACTCACGTATCTGTAGGATAGCTAAATGTTTATGTGCTTTTACCACGTGTTGGTGTGCATAATGTGTATTTTTAGCCATGTTAAAGTTTAGCTTCTAGTCCAAATCAGCCACTTAAGCACTTCGTAGTAAGTAGAGAGAAACTTTCAAAGGAAGCAACTCACGCTGTCCTAAGATTCGTCTCCTCTGATGACGGAGGCACTTTGGACGAGACCTCTATTAGGCCAGCCACCTCGTTTTTAGGTATGCTGACTGCAGGTGTTCAGGACGTGTGTGTTTGCTTGTGATTTATACGTATGTTGGAGTCCATAGGGCAGTTCTGTTTGTATGCGTAATATGCATGGAGCCACTTGTGCCATGTCTGTGTACATACACACGCATGAAAAGCAGTCGGCAGGAGCTTTTGCAGAGCGTCCTGTATGAAATACTTCAGTCTTCATGCAACTGGGATCAGACAATTCTGCTAATTCTCCGGAAGGTGTGAGCTGGTCTCCTCGGGGAGCACGGCCCTTCGCAGAGCACCGAGGGCGATCGTTAGGGTACCAACTTGCCGTCCCTGCAAGGCAATTTACCACGATGAGGCAATGTAGACTCACAACAGCATTGATCCACACGGAAGTGTTTTAGTTTGGGCAATGTCGATGTGATATGTCTGCACTGAAGAATATGAAAATGCAATGTTCTGCCATTTTTGGTAAAAACATAATTTTCTTTCTCTGAGAAATGTTAACATTTCAGTTGTTAAGCTGGGATAAAATGAGGTGAGATGTCAGAATTTTCTATTGGGAAAATATTCTGAATTTTGCTTAGTTTTGCCTTTACAGGTAGTCTGTATATTTGAGTGGGTATATGAATATTCTATATTTAATGGGAGCACTTGCGGTCAACACAGTGAATATTTTCTGTGAACTGAATAAAAGGTATGAATCTAGAATGTGTCTAGTTACATACCTAGACACTTTCTAGTTTGTAAAAATTCACGTTAGCATTTTGGGGATCAGATCCTAAGCAAGTGAGGACTCGTGTAGCTCCACTGACTTGCAGTTGACTCTGCTGAGTCCTGCCAGGACAGTTCGTGGCCTGGAAAACACGCTTACTATGAGAGATTAGAAGGGATCTATTTGTTTCACTTGTAAAAGAGCTTAAGAAACAATTCAATCATGTTCTATAATTACTTACGCGAGGAGAAGATATCTGATATTACAGGGCTCTTCAGTCTAGCAGACAAAGGTATAACAAGATCTGACAGCTGAAAAATTCAAACCTAATATAAGGCACAGTATTTTAATACTGGATGTACTTAAGATTCAGGACAGATGAGGAGTAGATAAAGTAAATTCGGCATTACTCTGAACCTTTAAAATAAGAGTGAGTGAGTGGTTCCCTAAAAGATGTGCAGTGGGTTGACTTTGAGCTGTTGAGTCAGAAACCAGATTACTGGGGGAAGATTCACGGCGGGTGCCAGGCCAGTGAGAGCCAAAATGATCAGGCCGCGACTATCAGATATAAAAGCCCAGTAAAAGCCAAAGGAACGACAGTCTCGGTGACTGGTTAACAATTATCAGATCAAGATTATCTGCTGCATCCAAAGAAGAACTGATGAGCTGTTTGCACCGAACATGCTATTTATTTGGGGCCGCCACGCGCGTTCGCTGCCGGCAGCCTGAGGCGTATCTCTGGGGGTGCTCCCGTCCGCAACGTGTCCTGAGCCTCTGCCGGTGGCGGGGAGCGGAGCGGAGATTTATACAGTGCCTCCAGGAATCCCTAGCAGGGCCCCCCCCGGTGAACTTTGGCTCCCCGGCTTGCTGCCAAGCATTAACTACAATACTCGCGCTTGTTTTTGACAACAGCGCGCAGGTTGTATTTCACCAATTGCTATTTTGGTTTGGGAGTTATGGCAGAAATGTCTCTGGGTGCTCGGCTGGTATAAGCGGAATGGGAGATTTACTCTTATTGTGTAATGTCACCTTTCAGTCAGTGCTTGGGACGAAAATTATGGGGTGTCGTTTGCTCTTTTTATTAAATTTCAAGGGTATGCACCTCCTGCGTGGGAGGAGTGTCCGGGGAGTAACTCTGGCCTGATTCTGCCTAAAGGGGTAGCCTCAGCTATCGGGCACCTTTTAAAATATGAATTGGCCCTTTTTTTCTTTTCTTTTTGTCAGAACGTTAGGACCAGAGGCAGCAGCAGTTGCCATCTTCCAAACTGCTGCCTATGATGATAGATGAGTTTGGCCCTGGAAGCACAGAGAGATACTGGACTCAGCACAACACAGATGTTGCAATGCAGCCAAATTAAGCTTTAGTGGGAATGTGCAAGTTGGGTCTTAGTCAGAGTATCTCATGCCTGCCTGCCTCGCTGAAAAGCAAGAGCAAAATATTAGCAGCTGACCTGGTGGGATATACACTTGCCCAAAATATTCTGTTACTGGCTGCAGATGAACCAGCATCTGATCTGCTGTGTGACTTTCCCGAGGATCTCACAGCCGCGGGGAGGGGAGGCAAAGGAGTCCTCCAAAAGAAATACCGATTTCGGCAATCTTCGTATCCCAATTCTCCGTAAATCGCACCACAGCAGATAAACTAGAGATGTCGCAATGGCAGGTCATGCTCATTCCTTGGACCTGGCTCAGTGCACCACAGGAAACAAACCTGAACGTCACAGGCTATGAGAAATATTCCTGGGAGCTTCTGGGATAAAATAGAAACAGGTTGCTAAATTAATTAGTAAGATGGAGATTGTAACAACAGTTATGACATAAATTGGTAGTCTACACAGCTAGTAAGATCAACTGGCTAACATTATTCCTTAAACCAACACACCAATAAAACTTAACGGGGAAGCATCTAGAGCCCCCTGGTTATAGATGGCAAAAGCTGGCTCTAGGTGAGGGTCCCGTACACCACTTTCAGCCTAACAGAGGGAAAGAGAAAAAACAGGAAAAAGGTAATGGAAAAGAGTGGAATGTGGACAGAGGGAAAACAGCATCAGGAAAACGAAAAAAAATTCTCAATAATGGTTTCGTGTTGCAGAATTGTAAACAAGAAATGTAGTAAAGCTGGCAAAGAAGTAAGGGATGAAGGGATGAATGTTCCTTAGTTTATTTGTTTTATCAGCCTCTTCATAATCTTGATATTATAATCAATGCATTCTTGATCTTAACGTGATGGGGTAACCCAAAATTAAGACGTCGAAGGGGACAAATATGTCTTGCAGTGTTTCTTAAAAATAATTTTATTTTTTCTCTAGCTGAAGATAAAGGGGAGACAATCTCAGACAATGGAGATTTCGCCCTGGTAGAGGAGTCCAGTCCTGGGGATGTCAGTCAGAACCTCCTGACAGGATATAAGTAAATTACAACAGGAGGACAGAGGGCATCTAAAAATTGCCCGAATAGAAACTCTTCCTTGTGACCAACAAGAGGGACAGACAGTAGGCAAATATAGTTTCTGGAGGGTGAAAGTTAAAACTAGATCAGATTGCCAAACGCAAAACTCTGTAACAGGCTGTGTAAATAGAAAAATACAAATGAGAACGTGCTAGCAGATATATATTCTTTCTTTTTTTATATGACCTGTCTGTTGTGTGGCCTTGCCACTCAGCATATGTGAAAATAAAACTGAAGGAGAATTAATTCTTATATACTCCTAACATTATTATGGACATTCCTCCTTTTAAAAATCCTTCCTATTTAAAGAAGTTTGGGGTGGGAGGGGGGAGTAGATATGTTTTCTGTTTGTACAATGAAAAAGTATATCTGCTATAGGCATCAGGAAGGCAATTTCCACTCACACTGAAGAAAAACAGAGTAGATTTGAATGTACTCTTTTTGGTTTTTTTTCACTGCACGAATGTATGTGTGGGTTAAAGCTGTTAGGAAAATATCAAAACTATTTCACACAAAAGCCCCAAGTACGAAATTGTTTCTCCTTTGGGTGAATAAAGGTAAAATGATTTTCAGTTTTTAATGGTTGTACACCTTTTTCTATTTTTCCCAAATACGATTTTATTTTTACTGTTTTTTTCTTTTGATCACTGAAAGCAAATACCATTGAGAATGTCAATACATTTCTTTCACTTTTTAGTTTTTAATTTTGCTTCATATGGCTTTTTAAGACTGTGTCAACTTAGAAAAGCTAGTTTGAGAAGGAAAATAATTGAAACTGAAACTGCTAACATGCGGCTTCACCAGCTTTTGAAAAAGAGCAGCTTGAGTTGTAGGTTTTCTTCCTGTAACTTTTCCAGTGCTGTGAGCAATTTGAAAAGGAAAAAGTACTGAAAAACAGAACAAAATAAACATCAAGGAAAAAAGAAAACATCAACAAAGCTCTAAATGTAATCCAGTCTATTGGAATTCACATGCCAGGAGTTTGAAACATTTCGATTGACAGAGAGCAGAAAAATATTTTAAATTACATTTTTAAAGAAAATCCTGCTTCAGAGTTGTTTTTGTGCCATACAAATTTCCAATAGAAATTTTTGATCGGCAAGAATTTAGGGTTGAGTTTAAAATAGCTAAAACAAATCAAAAGAGATTATTTTATTCCAAAATTTCCATTTTAAAACCAGTCCCCACATAGACTCCGGAAAGTGAATGGAATGCATGAAAATCTGGTTTGATTACTGTGGTAGGGGTTTTTTCTCGGGCTCGTAAGACACCTCTGACCACGCGGCGATCCGCTGTGGTCTGACATGTCGGTACTCTCGCACGGTCTCCGGTCCTGGGGAGCCCGCTCGGCTGTTTTTCTTCTTTCTCCACTTTCTTTTTTCTCACTCCCCTGCCAAGTTTTCCTTTTCGGTCTTCCTCCTTGTGAGGTGGGTATAAAAAAGCTCAGCGCACAAAAACTCCCATAATGATACTCTGAGGGCAAATTACGTCCTTGCTCCCCTAGGCAGCTCGGGGTTGCCTGGAACATAGGAAAACAGTGCAGATTTAGGCTCTAGCAGTAATTTTTATCGCCGCTATTTAGGAAATGGTTCTGGAGCCTCTTCTTGGCAGCCCTCTTTTACATCCATCAGCAACGCAGCATAACCGTACCATCAGCACTAAGTACGAATTCTCACACCCTGCTGGGGACGCAGGACAAGCCTCCCACAAATAGCTTTCCATTTCCATCCTGAATTCGGCATCAGCCGATTTAGAGGCAACGCACGGCTCTAGGAATAGGCTGTCATGTACAGTATGCGCAAGACAGCTCTCCCCTAATCTCAGCTAATTGGCAACAGGAGTTGCTGTCATTAGGCACAGAGTGTGAGAGGCATTAGAGTCATTAGTGTTTGCGCAGGCTATCAGAGGGAGGTCAAACATTTGGGGAGATTCAGACACGTTCCCCAGGAGGACGTGGCACTCCTGAATTACTGCTTCCACTAAGTGAATTCCTCGGGAGGATTGCATATTTGCCGTAGTCCTGTGCTCGTGAAGAAGAATGAGAAAATAAAGATTTTTAGCTCAGACGGATGATAGCTTTGAGGGATGTGGAAAACAGAATTTTTTTTGTATTTTTTAATGTAGGAATTTAATAAGTGAGCACCCACTCCTCCATCTCTGAAATATAGATGCTCCTTGTGAAATAATATTCTGGAAAATGTTAATTTCAGGTAGATTGAAACGTTTCATTTTGACATGCTTTTTAAAAAATATTAAATCAAAATATACACCTCAAAGAAAAATATTACAGAAAGTAATTTCAAGGTCACGGCCCAAGGCTTTGTTCAGAGAAACCCTGCCCTTTTGATAGCGCTAGACCATCTCCTCCAGTTTTATCCCTGAAGCAAAGCCTCCGTGAAATCATCACAGACTTGTGAAACGATTCCACTTCAACGAAATTAATTCCCCGATGGCAAGTAGTTCTGCTAGACGTTCTTCAACAAGCGACAGTGCAACTTGACCGTAGTTCTGGTACCCAGACTGGTATAAAACGCTGACTTGGCTTTTGAGAGAGGCCCCCGGACTGCAGAAAGCCATTTCCAGCTGCCAGTAGGGTTTCGATGTACTTACTGGGAGAGGTTTAGTTTTCGTTCAGCTGGCAGAACTCCCACCTGCAGGTCGAGGCCGGGGGGGACGCCGACGCTGAATTATCCCGCGTGGCACCACCACGGACACGCTCCCCCAGGTCTGACCAGGGGCTGGGAGGCGTAACGGGCTGCTCCGGCTTCGGGCCACGGCTCGCCTCCTCGTCTCCAGCTCTTTCCAGCTCTCCCTCCTGCTTCCCCGAGCATCCCGCGCAGCCTGCCTCCCGGCTCGCCCCAACCTCCCCGCCTTTGCCCCGCAAGGCTTCTCTTCGCCAGTCCCGCGGGAAACTCCTCGTCGCTTTGGGTTTATTTAAGCGGAGACTGTCTCACCACAAACACCTCGTTTGTGCCTTTTCTTTCTCCGGGTAATTTGGGATTCGTGCGGGGTTGTGGTTCGAGGAAAATCCAAATCCAAGCGGAGCGCTCAGTCAGACCGTGGCTCAGGCGGGCGGTCTTCGCTCACGGTAGCGTTTCACCCTCCAGGTCACTGCAACTTTGCAGAAGCAGAGAAAAATGTGTATTTCTGTGAACGCAGCGTTCCTCCGCCACGCTTTTTGTTTGCAGCGGGCTCGTTCGTATCGCAGGCTGTGAACAGAAATGGTCGGGTAGTTCATTTTGCCAGCGGTAAAGGTTTGCAGCTGCTCGGTCTTCCCCCTCATCCTAGCGCCTGAATTTCCTTTAGGGCTCCGTGCACTACAGAGGCTACAGCAATAAATGAAAAGCCACTGCAGGTACCAAGCTGTTATTGAAGAGGTATAAGCTGTAAAACCTTGGAGCACAAGCAGGAGATAGTGCTAGAGCCGGAGCTGCCATGGGAAAAAGCTCCGGTCTTTCCAGTGTTGCAAAACTAGTCTGCAAGGCAGTTGTGATGATAACAACAACGGCAATTGCTGCTGAGAGGTACCATTTTGGACAAATGCTGTTGAACTGTGGCTGTCGGGTGTCATAGTACCTTATCACAGGGAGCAGCAGTGCTATGTGGTAAGAAAACTGAATCTGCAGCTAGTATCTTTGCAGTGCAAGACCTCTGGGGCTGGTGAGCAAGGGGGGGGCTGGCATTGCCGCAAAATGCCGAGCCCCTAACGTGGGAGTAGCAGAGACAAAGCACCACCGAGCTCCTGGTCCCTCATCAGTTTGCCTCCAGAAATGCCTCCCATGAAATCCCCAAACGTGGCAGGCAATGATGACTTTAGCATATCAGCCTCTAACACTTTTTCCTCCATTCTTTGCCTCATTTTAAATGGATTTTAAAAAAAAAAACCCCAAAGTGCTGCTTGGCCAGAATATCTGGGTGGTTTAGCTAGGACATCAGCCATAGGTGATGAGAGTGGTCAGTGCCACACTGAAGATAAAATAGATGAGTGTTTTCCCTGGTGCCGGCTAACAAAACATTTCCCTGCCACTTCTCCTTAAAATCTCCTATTAAAGATACTTAAAGAGGCACATTAACAACGGGGCAAATAAGGCGCGAGTCCCGTTCGTTGCGAAGGAAGCCATCGAATTACCGGAGCGCCCACGCGGGATGGTGGTCCCACTGGGACGCGGGACAGGTGCGTACGGCTCCGCTGCGGACGTCCTTCAAGCCAGCCCGTGTCCCAGCTTGGCGCGCGGTTTCCCCGCTCGCGGTACGAGCAGGCAGCGAGCCAGCCCCGCTTCGGCCCCGCAGCACGGGTCCTGCCTTGTCCTCTTCCTCGCACCCGGACGGCTGCTGGCTCTGGTTTCTTTGCCCGGTTGCGGGAGCGCAGATACAGAGGGTAGGACAAGAAGGGTTTGGATGGAGGAAGGATGGAGGAAGGGTTTAGGAGCTGGCGATGGGGTTGCTGCTTTTGCGGCAGCGGCAGCTTACGCCCATCTGAAGCGTCAAGGGCAGGTTGATGGTGCTAGTCGAGGTTCCAGCTAAGCCTAAGACACAGCAGTCGGTGTTTGTGGGGCCTGCTTCCTTCTCCACACCGTAAACGTCTTCCCACTTCTGTGCTCCCGCTGTTTCTTTTACACCTCTCTGGTGCTGGTCTGGTCCCACAGTGCTACAGGGACGTTAAACGCTGTAATTCTGACCTTATTGCTGGGCTATTGTGTGGATCAGCCTCCAGTGGGATCAGGAAAGCACCGGGATGGGAGCAGGTGTCAAGGTTTTAGGACTGGTGCAGCCAGGAAAGGGAAGTAGGACCCGAGAGATAAATGCCTTTCAGTAGCAGCTAGGTGGACCAACTTGGCCATAATAAGAATTTGTCACCTAAATCTCTGATCACCTGTGTTTTGCATGGGAAATCTTGCTTTTGAGTAAGCACTTTCTCCATTTGCTGGTATTCAGAGCTCCCAGTGTTGCCTCTCTCCAACTCTCTTGGCTCCAGAAAGAAATGAAGATGGCATTCCCTTTCAGTGCTGTGTCTGCACAGACGGAAAAACAGCTGCTGGCCATGCTGTGGGTGGAGTTGCTACATAGCGAAGCAGAGGAACGGAGAAAATGGTCTCTGGACATCTTTTTTCAGGACCATTTCTTGGAATTCTCTGGTTGTGCAGGGTAAAATGATAAGCTGAGAATAGACGACCTTGAATCTATCCCAGTATTTGACGTCTATGACCTTGCAAATAGTTTTAATTTGTGGGAAGTGACTTAGTGACACCAGTGCATTGTTTAGCGTAAAGGATCTGGCAGAAAGAATTTAAACAAACATCCTACTTCAAGTATTGTTTTAAACAGCCACGAATGGTATATTCTAATCCCGAAAAATAATTAGAAGTAGCTGAAGTAACACATAAATGGAAAAAATGGTTCTCCTTTTAAGAAAAGTGTTTCTGTATGTATTTTTTCTTAAAAGACTCACACGGGAGTACGTGTTGTTGCACTGTACAGTGTACCCTCCCTGCGTGCCACAGGACACTTAAATAGGTGGAAAAGACAGTACAATCACATGCTGTTAAGACATTGCCCAGAGGCTTCGGTGCAAAACAGTCTTGCTGTCATGCAAGATGAACAAAGTCCATTCAGCTCTTGGTTCCTAGTTGCTTGCCATGGTTATAGCATGCAGGTGGAGAAGGAAGAATCGGGGGAGCGGGAGTGGGGCTTTATGCTGACCCAGTTCCATTCCGTAACCAGAACAATATCCTAAAAACTAGCATTTCCCACCAGCTGTCCTGCTCATCTAAGCTGGCCATTTATACTGGATGTCAAGGTAGGTGTGGAACTGGAGGTGAGACCTTCCTCTGAAGCTGGATCAGGAGTTAAGAAAATAGGCAACTCCCTGCTTATAGCTAGAGTTTCTAAGAACACGTTTGAATGTGCAGTTGGCACTGATGTTATTATGTCAGCACAGTTAAGATGGTAGAGCACTCCCGGACTGTGGATACAGTTACTCCAGTACAACTATCTCATACTGGTACAGCTTGTTCTTGTACAACCCATACAGATGATCGGTGGTGTAAGGCATTGGTGTAACTGCCTGCTCTATAGGGACCGTAGCTTGGCTGTTATAAAATCAGTTTGTGGAAGAAGGAGAGAAGAGTGGCAGGAGGCAGGCGGTTGTACTGGATCTTATTATTGCTGCTGAAGAAATCGGCCAGATCACGTGCACAGGGACGGTTAAATGAGAGCACAGGGATGGGGAAACTACAAGGTAACCAAGAAATAGCTGTGTTGTAGATTACTGAATCATATTATTCCTGTAGGTTCTGCTGGTACTTGGCAGCTGGTAAATGATAAAAAGCGTTTATGCTGCTGATATAAATCAAAGCAGAAAAGAGCCCCAGGACTCCACCAGAATAAGCTGTGTGTTCCTATGGGAATCTGTCCCAGCATTGCTTTCATTTGAATCCTCCTTTGTTTATTTTGCAAAACAGAAAAATTATTCTGAAGGAGTTTTGGCTCCTCCAACTCCTGCTTTGGATATTCCAGCTTCCAACGAAAATCAGACACCCTCTGGCTCCAGACTAGTAACTCCCCACTGTTTTCCCTAACCACTAAGAGGTCTAGCACGTACAATTTTGAACTGAGTATCTAAACACAAAGAAATTTAAAATACTGTGACAGACTACAAGTTGTGGGTTTTTTAGTCACAGTTACAGTTTTTGTATCCTGTTACTCATCAGAGGTGTGGAAACTTCCATTTAAGCTTGAAGAAAAGAGTTAAAAATGATTAAGTATAATGGGTCTCCACATAGTGTGTAAGACATTTGAACTCAACTGGCAAGTAAAAGCAAGATGAAGTACTTTTTAGAGTGGTAACTATTGTCATTATAGGCCCAAACCCAAGTGAGATGCTGAATTACCAATGAGAATAAAATTATGGGTCACCAAAACCAGCTTTCCTACTGACCTCCAAAGTCATATAGGTTAAAACAAGACCAATAAGGAAAAGCTTTGCAGAGGACATCTGACTTGGTGAGAAAAGAACAGGATTAGGGACTTAGAAAGAAAATTCTGGTCTTCTCCTAGATTTCTCAAATAAACATCCACCAGCAACCAGAAGAGACACAACCCTGACTTTCTGATGCACCTGTACCTCTGACAGATCCCTGCCTGTCCAGGTTACGGTATGGAGCCTCTTAGTACTGCTTGCCAGGACTGACATTTAAAACAAAAAAGGACTGATAACTCAGAGGAAGAGACCGCAAACTACAGAAAATGGTAGGGAGAAACTTTAGCCAAGCAGTCTCCTTTTCATCATCTTTGAGGGCATTTGTGGGTGAGTGTCCTTTCACCCAAGGGAAAGAGGAGCGTTCAGAGAAAATGAAGCGTCCTAGCCATTTCAGTCTGGTGGTGGTGGCCAACCACTCTTCAGTGCTATTTTTAACACTCTGGTTCAAAGATATGCTGCAGATGACTGAATCTGGAGATAACTTTTCTTTCCTCCGGCCAGCCCCCAGTCAGACTCAAGTTTCCTTATGAGCTCGATCCTTTCTGACACCTCTGTCAATGTAAAATCCCTCCAACTGCTAGTCAGGCACAGGCACAAATCCATCGACTGTCTCCACGCGTACCGCTCCATGCAGGCAATTCACGTCACTGCTGGAGAAGAATCCCTTTCTCTTCCAAATTAAAATCTCACTTGTGTTAGCTGCACTTCTGTATGTACAGCCACTCAACAGTCTAAATTCAGATGGACTAAAGCTCACTTTCTCAGTTCTTGGGGACGGCATCACCATTCTTCTGGTCCCTCAGAGTCTATGTGGGCAGAGCCTGCGACACATGAATCCCCATCCAGACCGTATACCTGTTTTGCACAGTGTGACGGGGATTTGAACTTCCATGTACACAGCTAAGCTCTCATCCAAGTTCTGTCAGTTTGTGTTCGTAGCCTGCCACTCTGATCACGTCACCTTCTGTTTGCAACCTTCCTCTGCCTCTTCTGCTCCTCCGGCATTACGTGCAAGGAGCTAGTCTTCCCTTTCTAGCTGTCTGCAGTCAATTCTTATACTACCCATCATCTCTCGTTCACTTGGAAGATATTGGATCTTTGGCCAGCCTATGGTGCCATATCATAGTGGCCGCATGTTACATTTTCAGATCTAATGACCACGTTTTCTTCTTTTCTGCCCCTCATTCCTGGAGGAGTTCCCTGTAATCATAGACAAAAGCAGCTCCACCAGCCTCTTTCAGGCTTGGCTGCCTGGAAAAACTGTGACGAAAGCGTTTTCGTGGTTGCTGGCATGTGCCAGTTTGCTGCGACTGGAAGGTTGCGCAAGTCCCGCGCGGGGCCAGCCTGCCAGGAGAGCGTCCCCGGTGGGGGCTTCGTGCCCACTCTCACCCAACGTTGCAGCAATTCCGGTTTTTGTTCTGGCTGGACTGCCTCCAAGTGCTGAGATGCGAATTCCTCTGCAAACAAAATGCCTCTCTTGGCTCGGCTCGCTTTCCAGTTGTTTTTCTTCCAGTGATGCCTACGGTGACAATGGTTAGGTTGCAGCCCATCGCTCTGACCAGCGTTGTCTCTCTGGTCTGTGTGCCCGTTCGCCGGTCTGTAGCTGCCCTTTGTCTTTTATCTTATGATCACTTTGAGGGGCAGAATTATGTCTTCCTTTTGTCCTTAGACCTATGGGACTTTGGTTGAAAAACAGGCATCTTATGCTCTACGGTAACACAAGCAAGAAACAATAAGATGTTTTCTTTCAGAAGGAGGACAAATGCTAAGTTCTCAGGCAAATTCCCATTAGCTATAGTGCAAGTGAATGCTGCTTAAGTAGAAACACAGGAAGAAGCTAAGGATTTGGTCCAAGAGAAAATAAAAAAAATACACACTGTGCTCAGCTTTCTGCATATGGAAAAGCATGCTATCGGCACCCTGGCATAATGAAGACGCTATTCTTAGGACATTGTAAGCAGCAGTCAGGCACAAAGGTGGTCTGCCTACGGGGAGTACGTGGAAAAGAAACGGCATCATTTCAGTCGTGGTTTGCACAGGACGTATACCAGGACTGCGTGTCCTGATGCGTCTCCTGCACAGCCGCGTGGTGAACCAGGTTGTCAGTCTTCCACGTTCCCAGGAATAGAAAATGGCAACTATAGACTATGTCAATCCTAAAAAATAAAATGAGCAGTGAAGGGGAGTGGCATCCCTACCATTGCCCCAAACACCTATGGGAAATACCGGTCTGCGCCATCCCTTAGGCTGTGCCTCGGCTTTGTCCGCAAGGCTCTAGTTGGCGTGGGGAAGCTGTGTCAGGGCATGTGCTAAAAGTTCACATTACAGGTGATGGCTGACTAGTTCTTGAGCCTGTGTTGCAACCCCGGTTAGTTAGTAGAGATATAGCCTTATACACCAGAAGCACATAAATACAAAAGGTGAGGATTCAAAAGAAAACTGCAAGTTCACAGGCAAGAAGTGTACATTAAAAAAAGCATAACTGAGAGCCTGGATAAACAGATTAATTAAATGACTAGTTTTGAAATTCATAGTGTCCTCGTGCCTTGTCCACGATAGGAATGCAGCTCTCCTAGGTACTTCATAAACCAGTAGTATTGGATGTCCCCTGTACGTGACAGCTAACAGTCTGTCTACATAAAATATCCCGGTACATGACAGCTAACAGTCTGATTACATAAAATACTTTAAAGGGGGATAAGAAGCAAAGGGATAAATGAGCAATTTTTAACTTATGCTCAGTTTTGAGTATAAATGCACTCATCCTTATATTTTTTGAGAAACCGTGCAAGAATGAATGGATATCTCGTTAGATACATTTATGCATTCTTTTTCAAGAACAACTCAGATTAAAAGGACTGTGGCAGTATGAGTCTGAGGAAGCCATTCCGTAATTTTGGAGCCCGGGAGCTATTCATTAAGAGATGTCATGAATCAGAAATTTCAGAGACTTGCAAATGCAG
The DNA here is from genome assembly GCA_035590195.1 of Aviceda cuculoides. Taxonomy (NCBI): domain Eukaryota; kingdom Metazoa; phylum Chordata; class Aves; order Accipitriformes; family Accipitridae; genus Aviceda; species Aviceda cuculoides. The sequence goes on along the minus strand of JAVJGG010000031.1, from coordinate 1,946,708 downwards.
ATGATCTCCCTTATTGCTTACTCTGAAAGTGTTGCTTTTATTCCATGTACCTCTGAAACAGATGATGGGGTACAAATTCAGTGACTGCCAGGGTTAATACAGGTCAGTAAATTCATCCTTAAGTGTTGATCAGTAGCATAGTTGCGAAGCAAAGAGTTCGCTTTCAGTGTTTGCAAGTAGAAAGAAATGTAACAAGTTAGGTTTAATACAAGTTTACCAGAAGGTGGAGCTGGATAGTAAATCTAAACAATAACTTGCAATTAATACATTCCAAGGATTATTCCAGTGCAGAAGAATGAATGTGGTTGATGTACCACTAGTTTCTGTGTGCTGCAATTCGGATATTACAACTTCTAAAAGCTGGCATCTGTTACCTGGCCAGAACTCTAATGATCAGAGTAGCCACAAAAATGTTCTTGAATAATATAGTGGTAATACGAAGAAGATTGCAAAAGTATGGTTTGAAAATAAAGAAAATGAAATGCTAATTTTAACTCCGATCCTCCAAAGTGTTCAAGTATACGCATGTCTTTGAGCCTGTAAACAGAGTTACTCTGTCACGTGCATGTAACCCTAAGTTAAAGTCTTCTTCAGGAAACTTTAACCTGCATTGTATGCAGGAGATATTAAAAAAGTAAAAAAACCCCAAATCAGCAGTTGAAGTAACCGAAATCAGACCCAGAAGCTTTTAATCTATTAGAAGGGTACCTTTACTTTAGTGTCACTCTGCTACAAGCCATTTTATTCTAGACTGCAATAGAAATATATCGAAACATTCCTTTTTTTCCATCTGCTGAAACCTCTGCATGCACTGATATCAATTGGGAAACATCATTGCAATGAGAAAAGGTAGTATAGCAAAACCAATGTTATCCTCTGTAAGGGTATGACATTAGCCATATATATGCCATTAGCCATAACTTCATTTCTGGAAATTCTTTGCATTTTTCTGTTGTAAACAGAACAGACCGACCAACAAACACAGGTGACGAGCACAAAGTCTTAAACTGAGGCTGTAGGGGAAAGTAACCTTCAGACAGTAAAACACACATATAAATAGCCTTGTCGGCCTTATCATGGGCTACCTCTTAAAATTATTTCACAGTATATTTCATGTTGCCATATTCCCATCCCTGCAGGTTGTCATATTTCCATACAAATATTTCTTTGGGCAGGTGGGGCAGACATTTAACTTCTTCTTTTTGTCCTGATTCATGAAAAATCTCCTTCCTTGGTGAATATTTGCAGTGACGAGTATTAACATGCCAAAGGAACCCCCAAAGATAACAGATAAACGCCAGCATCAAAGACAGATCAAGCTCAAAGCGAGGAGGACTGCAGGTGTCCTCACAATGGTCCCGTGCTCTCTCTTCCTTTTTGGCCCATCTGAAGATCGTGATGGAAACCAGTTTCGGTCAGGAGATAGCTAACGAATAACGAAGAATTGGCACCAAGCTCAGGGCCCACATTTACTCTGTTCCAACTGCAGGGAATCTCAGAATAAAGGTCTGTGAAAACCTGGCAAAGGCTGTTTGAAGAACTTGTTCAGCAAAATGATTTTCCACAAGCAGAAAGAATATGGTAAACCTTTTGAGTGGAAGAAATAACAAATACAGAGCTCCATTGCGTTCCATCACAACTGACACAAGGCTCGTATGATTAATGATTAATGCCAGCCCAGTAAAGCCCTCCCAAATATGCCTCCCAAAGAAGGAGGAAGGGTGAGGGTTTAGGTCTTCAGCTGAGCTACCTGAAATAATTTAAATACGATTGTATCTTGCATGCTTGGTCTTAATTGTCTCCTCCTGAAAATTCAATACCTGCATTCATGCTCCTGGGCTCCGGGGATTCCAGAGCACCACACTGTCCCCACTGAAAGGAAATGAAAAATCGGCTGATGCTAACCAGACCCCTTCAGCAACTTTACCCATTTAAGTGCTGTATCCTGCAGAGTGATTAATGATTTTTTTCCTTTTACATCTAGCAGCAAAGAAAGAAGGAGAGAAAGAATGTGTACTGTCGTTCACCTTCTAGCCAATAGACTACAAAGGCATAGTTTGCCGGGATATGCACTTTCCTCCTGTGTGTGATTCATTTTTGGTGTGTATCTGACGTTGCCTCTTCCTTGTATATGGTTGGAGCCTGCAGCATCTTATCAGCAAAAGGTTTGGTTAGCTCTTATATATGGCTAGCATTCTGCTTTCTTTGGGCTTTTTAAAACTGCAACCTGAACCTGTTCGCCAGCCCTTTATTAACATGTGTTTTATGGTACAGGTGTAATAATTAATCCAAATGGTTAGCAGATGTGGCTTGTCTATCTCTGGGCATGTCAGTTCCTACACACCACCCCTTAATCAAGCAGTGCCCAAGCAATGCCAAAGTAAATGAAAGAAAATAAATTCCACCGAGATATTTATGAGGGCCACCTGGACAGGGAAATACCTTGGCCTTTGCCTGTCCCCTGCTCCAGGTGGCTACAAAAGACCGAAGTCCCTCACTAAACACAGGTCAAATCAATCTTGCAGGGAGCTGAAAATGAAAAGCTGTGCTTGGCTCCCTCGTTTAACAATAATGAAGTTTTGTACGTGTGCTCTAAGGAACCCTGCCCACTTCACCTTATTTATTTGAAATTTCCCTTCTTTTTACTGGTGCCAGCACCTGCTGGATGTCACATAATTCAGGTTACTGGTTCCTGCCTCTGTTTCTGGCAAGCCAAAGCTAAGGATCTTCTTTGTGTTATCAGCTGGACTCCGCGTGTTGCTTCGCGAATCATGAAGGGAGACGCCAGATTTTTACACCCCTGCCTTCTCCACATCTTTATTTGTAATCTTCACATGGGCGATTCCTGGCAGATTTTCAGCACATTCAGCTTCTGCCGGGTCGAAAGCCTTTGCCTGTGAAGGGGTGGTTATCCCTGGTGGAAGCTGCAGCCTCAGCCTCCCTACAGCATCACGGCAAAACGCACCTCTCACCTCCTGGGAAGCTTCCGTGCATCTGCTGCATCCCGTCCAGCTGCTCCTCCCCGGGGAACAACCACCCCGAGGACACTGTGGATGGAAACCCAGGCCTTCCCTGGGGTGGGGTGGGGTGGCGACCCTTGCTGGATGCCGGGTGCCCACCAAAGCCGCTCTATCACTCCCCTCCTCAGCTGGACAGGGGAGAGAAAATATAACGAAAGGCTCGTGGGTCGAGACAAGGACGGGGAGAGATCGCTCACCAATTACTGCCATGGGCAAAACAGACTCGACTCGGGGAAATTAGTTGAATTTACTACCAATCAAATCCAAGAAGGATAACAAGAAATAAAACCAAGTCTTAAAAACACCTTCCCCTCACCCCTCCCTTCTTCCCAGGCTCAACTCTACTCCCAATTTTCTCTACCTCCTCCTCCCAGCGGCGCAGGGGAACAGGGGACAGGGGCTGGGGTCGGTTCCTCACACGCTGTCTCTGCTGCTCCTTCCTCATCAGGGAGAGGAGGACTCCGCACTCGTCCCCTGCTCCACCGTGGGGTCCTTCCCATGGGAGACAGCCCTTCATGAACTTCTCCAACATGAGCCCTTTCCACGGGCTGCAGTTCTTCATGAACTGCTCCAGTGTGGGTCCCTTCCCTGGGCTGCAGTCCTTCAGGCACAGACTGCTCCAGCGTGGGCTTTCCCAGGAGCCATGGCCATCTTCGGGGCCATCCCGCTGCTCTGGCGTGGGGTCCTCTCTCCCCGGGCTGCAGGTGGAGATCTGCTCCCCCGTGGACCTCCCTGGGCTGCAGGGGGACAG
>JAVJGG010000031.1:1862611-1942678 GCA_035590195.1 Aviceda cuculoides | reverse complement strand
CCGTCGGACACAGGGGAAGCTTCTGGCAGCTTCTCACAGAAACCACCCTGTAGCCCCCCCGCTACCAAAACCCTGCCACGCAAACCCAGTACAGGCAGGCAGGAATTCTGCTAAGAAAGGGTTGGGAAATGCAGCTCGTGAAGAACTGGCATTGAATACTCCTTACCTCCATGGCCACTGAATTCTCAGTGAAGGAGAAGCAGTCAATGCCGGAAGAAAGCTGTGCTCAAGAGAAGAAATCAGCTGACATCCTTACAGCTGTAAATCCATTTTACCCACATAACAAAACCCGCAGTATCAGTGCAGTTAGTTCTGTCATGGGCATTGCTTGGTGCGTAACAACCATGATGCCAGGCTACATAGGTAAAACAATGTGCCAAAAAAACCCCACAAATAAATTAAAGCTGACAATGGGCATGTACCTTGCTATTTTAACATATAAGCTCATTCCCTTATCAAACTAAGATAGGAAAAACTTTCCTTTAGGTTGCTGTTTATCTGTTTGGCAAGTTTTGCCTAATAAGCCTGTATGTTGACTGCTGCCACAGATGAAAAATCAGAACAGATGGATCATTGGAGTGAAGCTTAATGCACTGATTACCCTGATACAGTTGAAATATTTATTGAAAACTGTCATGCAAACACAAGAGGAATCAAAGCCTTTTTCAATTTGAACTATTACTGCTTAAATTTCCCCACTATGCAGTCATGCTAGAGAGAAATTACTGAACAAAACTGAGTACAGGATTCATGATTAAAGCTGTGAGACCTGTTAGCTATCAGCTTTCCATTAACCAGTCTGAAACTCCAGGCCAAGAAATGTCACAGTCTGCTTAGAACAGCAGTGGGGCCGGCCTCAACCAAACGGCAGCTAAAACCTCCTGAACTATGCTGATTTCGTAGCGTATCTCCCCGTATTTTCATCTCCCCTACACAGGGTCTGAATGTTGGAACGAATTGTTATGGATAACATGGAGGTGCCTAATAGCCGTAGGAGTCCAGAGTCTCCTCTTGTCATCTTAAAGAGGTTTTTGAGTATGAATCTGCACGGAAGTGTGTTAAAAGGCTTATGCTTCCATTATTTTAACTTGTTTATTTGCAACGTGAGAACAGCATGAAGTAAACACCTGGGAAGTTTCCACTGGCAAAGTTCAGACGTTCTTCGGTTATGAAGGCACAAAAATAGCATCTTTTTAGAACAAGCACATAAAAAAACCAGTTCAGAAAAGCCATACATTGTGTAACTTGAAAACTGATGTTTTTCCTGTGGCTTCCAAAAATATCCACTTCTGCACCAAGACTAATGCCTGTTACAGTTTAGCCAAAACAGGGTCAAAGCAGGTGGTTTAAGATTCAAGTCCCACATCAGACTAACTATGATATTTGATATCTGATAAATACTCTCCAGGGCAAGTTGAATAAGAGACCTTATTACACACAACAGTTTGGAGTAAATAAAAAGTGTGAGGCAAACAAAACGTCCACTTTCTGCAATGCAGTATTCCCTCCACAGACCAGTCTCGAGGGAAGAAAAAGAAAAGGCAGACGAGGGGACAGAAGAAATACTTTAAATGTGAAGGAAGCATGTGTCTGGCAGCTTCAGACGTGCACATGAAAAGTAGACTGTTGGAACCAAAGGGCTTCTCCATATGTTGAACTCTGAGTCTCCCATTTCTTCCAGAAATGATTAGCTAAGGATATTTTCCACTTTTCAGTCAAAGAGAAGAGAAGAGAAAATACTACAGGGAGACGTTAGATGTGCCACTGGGAAATGTACATCTTCTTATCTCTCTCTACGAGTATCTCTTCCAATATTTCTTCTCCACCTGCTCTGGACCCTGGGCTGCTAAGCCAAGTTTCTAGGGATTGTAGTTTCCTGAGTCTTCCTGTTGATCATTTATAATTACTGGCATGAGACTGGCTTTTTTTCCTCCAGTTCTGGGGAATCTAACATTTATTTAAAAGCTGTGTCAGTGGCTCATAAAATTCCTTAGCCGACCCTTTTAAAAGTCCTGGCTGCAGGGGATATTTGTTCTTTGGTATCCCAAGGACAAAACTTATCTGTCGGAGGTAGGACACATGGCACGAAAGCAGTGTCTGCAGCTCAAACGGCGTCTGTCTGTCCTGTGTCAATGGTAGAATACACACAAGTTACACAGCTTGATGAAAATTAGTGTCTTCATTCCCTTCACAAAACTGTCAGTACTATCTCCCTTGCTTGTTCTTGCACAGCTGAGAAAAGGAGGACACCTGAAGATGCAGTTGGACACCGTGTGGGTCGCTGTCTGCCCATATTTCTACTCATTCCGTTATTTTCTAGGCCCTGCTTTTGCTGTTTCAGGTCCCCATTCGTTCATATACTTGAAATGCACTTTATGGACACGAGCAGAGCAATGGTTGTCTCTCTAGTCGCTGTGCTCACCCAACATGCTGGTACTTAAACGGGGATACAGATGTTCCAGATTGCTGAAGCTTTGTGCTCTGCATGGAAGATGGAAATTATGCAAAAAGACCTCCTTGGCCAGAGGACCGCAGAAAAGAGCCTTAAAGGTGAAAGGGAGAATTTTGGAGTTCAAGAACAGGGCTGTAAAATCTGGCAGTATTTAAAAAGGTAAAATATGTACATATCTGTGTAAAAGCTTTCCGACAACGCTGCTTATAAAGGGAAAGTAGGGTGACTGAAATGATCAGATGCCTGTCTAAAACTGGTAGGCAATATAGTGGAGGCTGAGACAGAGCTTCTGTAGTCAAAAATTAATATGTTCAAAGTGGATTTATGTAAAATAGATCTTACCCAAGTAGCTTGAGATATAGGGGAGATCAAGTTCTAAATATAGTGCATAAAGATTAGTACGTCAATAAAATAACCTTCAGTATGGAATTTCATTTGGTGTCACTATGTGTTTTCATTCAGAAACTGACATAATAAGAAATTAATGCAGTTTATGTTAAATGTTTCAAAAGCGAATCGATAAATTGGAAAGTAATACTATAAATCTGGAATCTTTGTTAAATAGGTGTGTTTTATGTGGAGCCCTGCATAGATCAGTTTTCAGAATTAAACAATTTGGTATTAGTATCAATGACCAGGAAAAAATACGTGGCTACCACTGACAAAGACTGGATATGAAACGAAGATTATTGAGTGCAAAAAAAAAAAAAAAAAAAAAAAAAAGGCAAGAAGACAAGAAGATAAAACAGTGATGCAGACCAGATTGCCTGGTGAAACAGATGCAAGCAACACATTAGGAAGTAAAGGCATTCGTTTGGAAAAAAAGAAACCAGGCCATGCTGACAGAATACACTGCACGTGTACTCTGGAGGGTGCTTGGGACCACGGTGAGTACGCGGTCAAATAGGAGCTCCGCGAGGACCTCCAGAAAGGGTTACAGAGGCGAATTAGAAAGGAGAAAAACAAATACAGGTATGGTATTTGGTGGTGATGTGGCCATAGCATCTATATTCACTACTGTCCGCAATCCAAGCTCGATGGCGAATAGCAGGAAAGGTCTCACGGGAGAATCAAGAAGATAATTAAAAGGCTGGAAATCTTACACTGGAGTAAAAGACTCCAAAAAAGCTCAGTCTCTTAAAGAATGTTATGAAGATGACTGTCCATATCTGCCTACACTGAAAACATTGTTTTGTTTTGGTTTTTTTTTAATCTACTGGAGAAAGACATCACAGGATCCAGCGTCTGAAAAATCCAAATATGGTAACTTCACACTGAAAAGAAGGCACACGTGTTTTTACCGGAGAAGGACAGCTAATCATCAAAAGAACAGATCTGGTGGCTATGCAAGGTTCTCTATCACTGGCAATTTGAAAATTAAGATTGACTGTTTCTCTTAAAGATGTGCCTCCCTTCCAAAGGGAAGTAATTCAGGGAAGAAATGGTCTGGCCCGTGCTCTCCTGGAGGTCGGGATCGACGTGCAGGCTGCTCCCCCCTGGCTTTATAAACCATGAATCAGTTCCTTAATTCTTTCATGGGGAGGTCTATGCTTTCGGGGCTTGCTTTTCCTTTTGAATTGAAATTAGACATTATTGCATTTGTAGCATTAATTCTCCCAGGCAACCAATAAATCAGACACATATTTTGCCTGGGATGTTTAGTTCACTTTAGCCACAAAAAGACGAAGGAGGAACTTGGACTGGAACACGTGTATTACAAAGGGAGGAAGAGATAGCTTTATGAGCTGTGATGAGATGACCTCATCCAACATTGACTTTCTTAGATGTCAAAACCCTAATTGTTTGGGACTGTTTTTCTCTATTTGTTGTTTGCTTGTTTTCTTTTAATTGAGGCTAAACTTAAAAACAGAGAGAAAAGTCACGATGGAGCCGAAGCAGGACGAGCAGTCGGTTTTTTTCCCCCCGGAATTATCCCAAGATTTTAACTTGAAGTGGGTTTAATCTAAAGACTCCAACCTCCCTGTAGCCACATGTTGAATCAATTGAAAAGCAACCAACAGGTAAATATCTCTAGCACGGCACTGCTAATAATGTAGCAGACCTTTAGCAGAAGAGGAAACCCTTTTGACCCCTCTTGTGAAAGCTTTTCTGTGGCCTCAGGTTTGGTTGATTTTTTTGTTAAACTGTCATTACAAATGCAAGAAGCAGACACCTGCAAGAAGCTGGTAACTTTACATACATCAACAAGGGGGAAAAGCAGAGGCAAATAGGTTTTATTTGGCTTTAACAGAACACCAGGGAGAAATACAGAGAGAGATTGACTGACGAGGGCTTCGGTAGAAACCCGTCAGCTCGTAATGTGAGAAAGTGCTTGTAAATGTACAAAAAGCCCGTGGCCCTTTCCGAAACCAGGACACTTTGCCTGAAATATTCTACTTTTTCCCCATTGTTTCCTATCCTCCTGTGTTGAGGTCTAACCACAGAACAAGGCACCACTGACCCACACTGCCGTTCCGTATATCCATCTGGAACATGTCAAACGTTGGCAGGCGGCCCCTGTGCAAAACCCTGAAAGGGGAAGGAGGTAACCAGGACATATTTTTTAAAACAAATAAATTCTCCTGTGTGCTATGATCCTATCAGATTTTCGCATCTTAATAACAGGCAGGCTGGGATCACCATGTAAATAAGGAACTTCCAAGAAACCTTGAGGTATTAGAACAAGAGCGTCAGAAGAAGGTATCAGAAGCTGAGAAGATAACACGCTCCTCTTGAAGTGAAGAATCAATGCAATAGGGTTACTGGAGATATCCTCTCTCAATTTAGACATAAAACACATCTCGTGCCTACTTTTGGGCGAATCATATGAATGATGTCAGACTTTTCACAGCAGACAATTAAGTAAATTATGAAGAATTTTATTCCCGTACTTGAAAATGTCTAAAAAAAAAGTGGGACCATTGAAAATTTGAGAGAGCTATTTGCTAAAATTAAAATATTAGCCCAAACTCTCAGTCAAATTTTACCTCTTATACCATCTCATCTTCTAATTTTAGCCCAATAGGACTGGGGATTTTTCACTCTCTGCCCTACACGGTTTTAAAGGGGTATGGAGTTTTATAAAATATCCCCTAGAGCCTCTAACAAGAGAGAATCATGTCCTTCAGGAGACGCAGGTAGTAGCTGTTTTGTCTAACATATATATTGTCATTTTATTTGTGAGTAGAATAAAATTTAGGTTGTAGCTGTTGTATGTGCATTACAGTGCGTATCTTCTGCTTTCCTTCAAGTATTTGTTTTGCACATGCTTGAAAGTTATCATATTTCAGTGTTTTTGAATGCTAACCTTTTATTTATGCTTCTATACTGTCTTCGCTGCAAAAAAACCCCCATAGAATAGCTTGAACAAAAAAATACTGATCAATTTTAATATAAACAAATATTAAAATCTATTGGATTGCTTTCTAGAATAGTACTGCTGTGTTTATAAGTTATTTCCACAGTTTAAGATGCTTTGGGATATTATTGTTGCTCTTAGCAGATTAAGATAAGTACTTGCAGCACTTTTCCAAATGTAAACGGCCAGTAGACTTAGGATGAGTTTCTTCCTTACTGCAATCATTGTGAGACAGATTCTCAGCTTCTGTAAATTAGTATAGGGTCAGCCTTATGATGACTTAAAATATTAAGGGACTTTTTACCCTATTTATGTGATAAGATGGTGTCAGGCATCTGGCTGCATGGCTTGATTATTTGAATTTAAAATCACTAGAATAAAAAGCATACTGATTGCCAATGTAAATTATATGGAATAACATATCTAGGGTCCAAATTCATATGGGAAATGACAGTTTCATTGCTTGAGTAACAGGTAAGCTCAGGACTTAGAGATAGTTTCTCTAAGAGAGTAATTTGTTATCTTTTGTTCCTCACTTCACCTTGGAAGTCACAGGACCACAGCAGGCTTTGTGCCTTAAATATTTTTTTCTTTTTATTGAAACAAAAGTGTATTGGAAAGTGTGATTATATTACCAAAGACAGTGAAATTATGGCAATTTAACACAGTTGAGGTTTTGCTCCACACTATTTTTTATTATTTAACAACAAAGCAAGTGTTGTATTGCAGCAGGGTGCTATGACTATTGTTCTGTTTCTATGAAGGAGAAAGAGATTTCTGAGCCCCAAAGACTGAGACATGCATCACCTTCTCTTGTGGCCCAATGTCCCTCCAGCATTTTACTTAGAGTCAAATACGTGGGTTTGTTATATTGAGTTGCATTTGTTATCCAATGGCAAGGATTTTCTCCATCCAGCCTGTGGACCCAGGATCTATTTCATCCAAGCTTTAATATGGAAAACTGAGATGTCTCCCTGGCTTTTCTTTGGTGTTACTGTGAACAGCTCAATATTTTATGTTCCCAGCAAAAGGTGAAGGGAGCCTGCGAGCTGCCTGCCGGCACCTGGATGGAGAAGACCCAGAGAAGGCAGAGCCAGGGCTCCCAAGGATGCCCACAGGCTGCGGAAGTTCAGTCTGGTTTTTTTTCAGAACACTCTTAACATTTCAGTCCACTTTATTTGTCCAAATCACAGCTTGCCACTTGCAGCCGCTCTGCATTTGAGTGAAGAAGCCCTTCGGTTCTTCGCGTAACCCTGCGGGGCTTCAGCAACAGGAGCGCAGGGAGAGAAAGCAGGGAGAGAAAGAAGCAGGGAGAGAAGGCAGGGGGAGAAAGCAGGGAGAGAAAGCAGGGAGCATCTTCCATTTCTGCTCCGACAGATGTGACCCGAGCGGCCTCTGCAGCAGGGAGAAGCACTTGCACCAGACACCAGCCCCAGGCTCCGCAGAGCCAGATTCGGGTGGACTGGCCGGCCCGTTCGTTTCCGAGGAATAGCCAGCACGGTTCTGGCTAGAGCAGAGGTGGCAAAGAGCTCAGATGGGGAGTGCTGGGCGCTACAGAAAGATCCTTAGAGATAATAATTAACAGCATTGCTTTCTGCTTGGGCAGTGCGGGTACCTCCAAGCAGGGCAGCCAGCACCGCCAGAAGACCGAAGACTACGTCAGGTTGGACCAAGGAGGAGCAGCAAAAGCTCCTCTGCTGCTTGCAAAGGTCGCCGAGGCTTTCTGCTGCTCTGTGGCACCTTTGGCAGACACATCCATGTCTATGTAGCAGAAGGATCTATCGGTTTTGTTTTCAGGATTTATTTCTGAAAGTGATAAAAGTTTCTATTTGTTAGAGTGTTTTCCATTCCTGTTCTGTTTCAGATTTTCTGTTTGCTGATTGCCATGTCAAAGCTGTGAGGCAGGTCAGAGAAGAAGCTACATAAATAGCCTAAACATCTGCAGTGAAATTTTATGTTTGTGAAGACATTCGTTCTTTTTCGCTGTTGTCATTCTCATAATTGAAAGGCAAGGCTGAAAGTCTAACAGACAGGGTAATATTACAGCGTTCAGATTAATTTCATTTCTATCATTTCTATGGCTTTGCACCTTATTGTTTGGCAGTTAGTGGGAATAGATCAACTTTCCCCCCATTCTGAAAGCTGATTATCTCCTTCCCTCTTTAAGATAAGCAAAACCAATCGCATTTTCTTGGATAACACAGCCTTGTGGTCTAGTCTTCCCATAAGGCTCTCCTCGTTTAATTGTTTGTGCCTATTTGTTGTACATGCTTTTGCACAAGCGGCCAAACGCTCATCATTCATCATGAGCATAATGGAGTAAGATCCATGATTTTAGGGCTGGGATCTTTTGCATCAGTAACAGAATTAAGGAGGGAAAAGGAGCCTCTGAAGAGCAACGAAGAGGAGCTGCCCCTCTCTGAAGTCACCTTCTGCGCCCACCCGGAGGGAGGGCTGTCAGGGCACTGCTTAAAGTACGTTTTTATCCTGGAGAGCATCTGTGTAAAGAGAGCTTCACGCGCATCTTTTTCCTTTGCCAGCCAAGTGACTTTCTGAGGTTTCCTCGGCAGCACCTCCTCTGACCCCCAGCAGCTCAGGGGAGTGCAGAGGCGTCCCCAAAAGTGTGACTGCTCTGCCCTGCCAGCCATCCTGGTACCCGAGAGCCGGTGAGCCTGGGCGAGGGAAGCCCGGCCGGCAGCCCCACGCGATGCTCTGGAAGGACGGTGGCTTTTTTCCCGGTGCCGCGCGATGGGATCCGGCAGCATCCGCGGGACTGTAGCGCCCGGAGCCGACGTGGGATGGAGAAAGGGGTCCTGGTTGTCCCTGCTGCAGCGTTTGTGCTCAGGCTTTGGTCTCTGCTCTGGAAGAGGTTTGGTGACCCTGTGGCACCCAGCTCGGGGTGCAGCACACCTTCGGGGGGGGGGGGGAAGGCCCTGGGGACGAGGGGAAGGTTCGGGGCTGTACAGGACGCTGCTTGGAGCAGCTTTGGCAGCCCCCGCTTTCTCTTTTAACAATATGAATTAGTAGTTGTTATTAGCATAAAATCACCAGTTAAAACACTCTCAGCTCATTTTTTAACAGTGGAGCTAATTGCCCTTAAGTGCCTGAGCTCCAGCAAAACGAAATGGCACCTTTGTGCAGAAACCCCCAGTGTTTCCCTGGTACATCCATAACGACCTTTAAAATAAGCCGTTACAATTCTGACATGGTACCAGCCTGACACCTTGGGCTGGGATTTAATTTTGAGTTATGGCAGCGCTAGGAAAACATATGATGTGGCCGTTTGTTTGCAGAAAGAAGGGGGGAAAAAAAATCATAAAACCCTCTTTTTTTATGAGCTGTCGCTTGATTCGTTCCTGGAGCCCCAAGTAGCAAGCGTCTAAATCAATGCACACAGCTGTTCTTGCTTCTCGGAGCCCAGCAGGTGTACTACCCAACGCGCCTGCCATCTCCCCCCACTCACATAACAAATAATAACGTCTTACACACACCAGCCATCCATCACAGTTATGGCCGGCCCCGGTGAGGCCGCTGTTCTCAGGGTAGCATGGCTATTTTTTTGTTTTTTCTTTTTATTTTTTTTTTTTTTTTTCCCTGTGCCTTTTTACTGTGGAAATACCCTGCCCGTGGATTATTAGTCACACTTTCTGCAGTCCTTTAATTGAATAACCTTTGGCTCTTGCGGCAAAGAAAGAAAAAAGAAAAAAAACCCCAAAACCAAAAACCCCAAACCCCCCACACCACAGTGTTTATTTGTGTTAAAAAACAATAGGCATATTGTGACTGGCGAAATCAATTAGTCTTCCTCCGCAGTAAGGGCCCACATCTGGTGTGATTTAAGTTAATGTAAGGGAAGGGCCGCAGAGGCCCGAAGACCCTGAGTTCTCATTTCAACAGGTGACAGAGAAGGCATAAAAGGCTAATATATACTACAAGTGCAGAGGCGAGGCTATAAATACTGGAAGGTTTACTTAGGAGGTAAAACAAAGCTAACCAATAATCCAAAAATAAATACCTTCCTGAGCCAGGCTGTCACCTGGCATGAGCGGAGGCAGGAGGGGGGGGACACGCGGACGGCTTGGGGGGCACGGGGTGCCGGGCAGCACGGAGGAGCCAGGTTTGCTCTTTGGTTTGGGACGCCTTCCTTCCACGGGGAAGATAGCAGAGGGAAAAAAGATACGGGGGGGTTCGTTCAGCTCCTACGTGATTTCCCTCGGCCGGGGGCTAAAGGCACTCGCGAGACCCCCCGGCTCTGCCTGTGTCCAGCGAGGACCCGGGTAATTCCTGCTGGCGCGTCTCAATTCCATCGCCTGTGGCTTCAGTTGTCCTGCTGGGTTTTCCTCGCTTGTGCTGCAGCGACGCAGCACTTCTCAAAAATGGTCTTGTGCCCACCTAGGGTTGGTTGCGCTTCGCTGAGGGTAAAGAGGATCAGGTGAGGTAGGTTTGGGATTTGGGTTTTTTTTAGCAAACCGACTTTGCGGAGTTCTGTAGGATCCGTAAGCCATCGAACTCATGAAGCCTGGTTTCCTATGGGTTTGTACCCTGCATCCCTCCAGCTCTTTTCTTATTCTGCTGCTGCGCGAAGCCAACTCCTTGCCTCTCCCTTGGCAGTACCTCCTGTCCTCCTGGCTTCTCCCGGACCTTCCCGTACTCCCTCCATCTGACCCCAATATCCCCAGCTCCTTCCTATGCCTTTCCATGACCGAGAACACTAATGTGGCCCTTTCTCCATTACTCGGCTGCCAAGTTTCATAAAAAATTAAGGAACTTACTTCAGAGCCATTCGACTCTCCTTCAAATTTGGTTGCAGTTGCCCTTTGAGTTCAGCAGGTCTTAGGAAGGGACTGACACGCTCAAGAGGAGAGATGCTGTCATTACAAAGGCTTTTTACTTTGTAAAGTAAACTGAAGGGTGTTCGTAAACACCACATGTGGATTTGCAGATATACGTGTCTGCAAAGTTCGTACAAAGCCAGAACATTCAAACTGATGGTTTCGGCCACTTCTCTCCAACGTATTTCTGTAACGCTTGGACCTTTTGCTGGTGTCTGTCCGTGCATCCCAAAATCCTACGGCCAGCCACCCCGGTAATTCTGGCACAGCTGGAAACTGAGACTCTTTGAAGCGGAGACCCGCCCCCCCCCGGTGACAGCCTTGCAGAGGCACCAGGGTGGGTGCACCCCGCGAGAGCAGGGGCTATAGACCCACCTGAGGAGTCTCGGGAGCCTGGTGTTTGCCCGGCAAGGGAAGAAGGCAGAGTGCTTCTGGAGCCATCGCTGGCGCTGAGCACCACCCGCCTCGCTCCAGCCCTGCTGTATCTGCCCAATATACAACAGCACAATAGATCGACTGGGTTGGACGTATGAGGGGAGGTTCGCTTTCAGCAAAAAGATGCTATTGCTGTAATTATTGTTCCTGAGCTTTTGATATCGCCTTTTTAACAGCCGCCTAGGAGGGGGAAATATGTATATTGTATGGTTCCTGAGTATAAGCCCTGCTGGGAAAACACATCCTCAGTCTGAATCACTGTTGCTTTGTAGTGGGGATGTGTTTTGGTTCACTAACTCCAGTGACTTGTCCGAGTGGGAAATTTGATGACTTCATTTTAATTTGTTCACACCAGTGATAAAGCTAACCTGCAGCCACAGTCTCCATTGCCCTCCTTACAGAGACTATAGGCAAGTACTGGGGCTTGAAATGATATCGCGATGATAATAAAAGTTTTTGTTGTTTGTTTTTTTTTTTTTTTTTTAAATCAGTTTCCAACAGCTGGCTGCCAGTTGCCCTCTGACACAGACACATAAAAGGGAAGTAGTGAGTCCTGTACCAGCAGGGATCACTGGAAGAAATGCAGCCCTCATAAATCAAGCCAGCGCTGTTACATAGCTTTAGTACAATGAAGTGCACATGTGCAAGGGCGACTGAAGAGGGACCCCACTCACTGGCTGGGAGCAAACAGACCTCGCTCTCGGGAAGGGGTACTCCTCCACCACGGCAAGCGGTGGGGAGGACCTGATGCGGGCTTCTTCTGGGATCCTTCGTGAGAAGCAAGCAAGACTTGGGATGGGGCGAGAGTCCTCACTGCAGGACTCTGAGGAGGAGCTTCTCAGGGGGTTTCCAGGGTTTTGCCAGTTAACAAGCCCACAGCAGTGGAGTTCCTACTCTCCCCATGGAAGATCGGATCACTACTTGACACACCTTCACGGCAGGACAGAAAACATCTTTCATTGGCTTCAGTATAACCCCTTGCTTTCTCTCATACCCACCTAAGTCACCTTTAGGAACGCTGCTTCCTCCCTACAATCTTTGAAGCCTTGGAGGGATGACTAGTGTCATCTCGTCACTTCAACAGGATCGAGCCAGACCCGTTTCTTCTTTTAATCTTCCTTCAGTTGATGCATCAGCTTTCAAGCCAGAGTGCCAGCCCTGCACAGAGCACCGCCTAGCACAGGCCAGAGAACGTCAGCAGTCACCTCTGCACTCAGCTGAGTAACCGAAGGCTCTGCTAGGCTGGAGGTGCCTGTCCTTTTTTTGAACAAAGAAGTCACAAACATTATTCCAGGAGCAAGGAATCATACAGACCCGGGCTGGGCAGGCCTTCTTGGTATGACGTTTCCTACAGTTTCCTACAGTTCAGCTGTCCAGTTTACGCATCCCTTTCCTGCTCATTGCCTGTTCTTTGACTTTAAAGAGTCCCTGGCAAAGGCGCAGGCTGGGAACGGACTTCTGCCCCGAGAGGAAAGGATGCAGGTTTTTCCCAGGTGACTTCTTCCCCGAAGACCGTTGGATTCTCCGACATCAACCTCTCAACGAGACCGAAGTCTTCATCATGAGGTTCAGGGTGCCCACTACACGATGGAGGGGTCATTCCGGCCACCTCGAGTAGGCAGCTACCACCAGTTCACCCCATACTCAGGAGACGGGACCATCCAAGGCAGTCCCTAAGCAGGTTGAGTTGTTTAAGTGCTCCATGGATCACCTCTGAATTGTGTCATATACTTTTGAAACAAATGCAGCAGTAACTTAAAGACTTTAGGAGTGGAGAGTCTTCTGCGTCCTATGCTCATTCCAAAGGTTAAATATTGCATGTTCCCCCTAGCTTAAATTCGAGGTACAGTCACTGGGTTTTGTTTCATTTGCTGGATTAATTAATATCAGACATCTTCTCCCAAATATACACTGTTTGAAGCCCTTGAGTGATTAATTCCTCTCTGTCAGGGATAGAGGTAGAGTTTAACAGGGAAGCTTTTAAGTATATAGATCAGTTAAACAATAAACTCCTCAGTGGTCCAGTCACTGCAGTTAACAGGGGTGACACAACAGAGTTTATCAGTACAACGTTATGGAGACCTCAATTTGGGATATGTGTTTAAGGTTTCACACAGCCAGCAGCTGCATATCAATAGCATTTCAAAACATATGTGTAATATTTTTTTCATCACAAAAAGGTATTGCATCTAATATTGTTGTGCATTGACCCCACACAAGCACCCACACAGACACTCACTGACTCCCCCCACCCCAGTGGGATGGGCGAGGGAATAGGAAAAGCAAAAATGAGAAAACTTGTGAGCTGAGATTAAAAAAAAAAACAAACAAACCAAAACCAGTTTCACCCCCAGTTGAAAGAAAAAGGAAACAAAACAAGTGATGCAAAGGCAATGACGCACTGCCTCCCACAAGCAGACCAATGGCCACTAAACGCTTCCTCTCGATATATTAGTTGCTGATTCAACTTTCTCATGAGTTTGCATTTTCTGTCCACTTACGAAGGCTCACCAGGTTTTTGGACTTGTGCTCTCACCTCAATGCCACTGAAAATCTCTCCTAATGAACCATGCCATTTGTTAAAAATCAGCCTGTCATTCACCCTGAAGCTCTCAAAAAATCTGAACTCCGTGGGCCATACATTTTGTCTTCATGACTTACAGCTCCTAAATTTTTCCCCAAAAGTTACAGATTGTAGATTACTATATATTTTGTTTGCCATGTCTATATTGTCTCCTTTTCATGATGAGATGAACTGTGAGTAATTACTTCGCGCGAGCATGTGAAGTTTAAATAGGTGCTAATAGCTTTCAAAAAAAACTGTAACAAATGCCTGTGCGTGTGTGCCCTGGGTTAAGCATTTAAAGAAACGAAAAGTTGGCGTACTACTAGATGATGAAAAATGACTAGAAAGGTTGGACAGGCTGTGGGACTGGATCATAGGAGGGGGGGTTGCTGGCATGTTTGCAGATGCTTTTTTTCCGGTTCAGCCAGCTGTAACGTATAAACGGCTGAAATATGTTTCATACTGTTTCATAAAAATGTGTGTTGATTCATTTGTCTTAGAGTAATACTTGTGAACAAATAAGAAATAGTTTTATAAATCATTTTAAATAAAAATAGAAATAAAAGAAGAGAACAAATAGAAAAAAAATCCTCTTACCCAGTTAGGAAAATGGAAAGTCATTGAAGCCAAATTGGAAAAACAACTCTTTCTGCAAAAACATAGTTAGCAAAATCCATCAATAAGCTCTCCTTGGGCACGTTATCTTTTGGCTGGCCAGGAAGTAGTATTACTTTAAAAAATAATTCCAGGTAAGGGAATGAGCAGTGCTCCCATACTTTGGTTTGTCAGGGTGTATGACAGAGATTAATGTAAAGCTGTGCTTACTTCAAGAGTAATCACACTCTTCCCAGAGGACAGCACGTGGCTGCAAAACCCCATACGAGCCTGCATAAGAGTGTAGAACTGGTAGAAGCATTTTTTTTGTTTTTATTTTGGATTAACTTGGGATACAGACATCCTTTTTCAATGACTATTTCCCCAAAGATTCCGACAGCTGCGGTTTGGAAGCTCCCAAGGTCAAACCCCCTGCGTTAGGAGCGCTGAGCTCCGGGTACGGACGACCGCGTTGTCGCCCCGTGTTCGGCGCAGGTGGCGGTCCGCAGGGTTGGAGGCTGGAGGCTTTTATTTCATTCTTCTTCTCCCCCGTCTCCTTCAGCGAGGGAGGGATACGGAGTAGTGAGGGCAGAAAACCGGTGACGCGTCCTCCCTCCAGCACGGCGTTAGTGGCAGCCCCGCGGAGCCGTCGGGCACGATGCTGAGCGGGTTTCGCACCTTTCTCACCTGGAGGTAGCACATCAAACTACCCTTCGCTCCGGAATGGCCCGAACCTTTAGCGGCGTTTTCGGCAGTGATGCACGAACCGCAAGCCGCTCCGAGCGGTTCGCAGACATTCGTCAACCGACTGCGATTTGCAGCGCTCAAGATGGAATATGATTATAAGAAGTGCCTCCATTTACTTATCGATAAATTACCCACCGCTCTCCCCTGTCTTTCGACATCACGGTGACAACGTGCAGTTAATTGATTCCCGGGGATAAAGGGCTTTAAGACCTTCTGATGGAAGATGTTGCAGAAGTAAGTGGCGGTAAGCAGCAGTGGGGTTTTGGCAGGATGGCGATGCGCGTTTCACGCCGTGGGGATGGTGTAAATGAGGTATTTGCTTCGCATTCTTGGGCTCCCTCCGTGTGTGGTGCAGGGAAAGCGGTCGCCCTCCGTGAAAGCGGGTTTTATGTTGTGTGACATAAACGCTGGAGACCACTCTACGTGCTGGGACATACGATACAGCTGACTTGTGGGCAAAATAATATAACCCACACCTCTCTGCCACATCGGGATAAATCCCAGAGTGCACCTCTCAGAACAAGCGTATCCTGTCGTGAAATGTCAAGCAATCAACATCAATAAATAATGAGTTGAAAATGGCAAGGTGGCGTAAAACTGCACGGTCGCGCTTGGGAAGGTAGGGAAGCTGATTAAGTGTTATTTCCTGATCTGTAAATCATCAATTCCAAACCTCTTTGTGTGTTGTCTATAAAATATTGGCTGTGGGCCTTTTGTTATAAAAAGGTAACTAATTTTTATAGCAGCCCCGTAAATAGTAATTAACGTGCCACAAACTGAACAACATCCTGCTGTAAAAAATGGGGAAACGCTGTGCCTATTTTTTAAGAGACCTGCATTTGTGCCTGGGTAGGGATAAATACTTGTTTGCCTCTGTCTGGGTGGGTAGGTACACGCGCACTGCCGTGTTGGGAAGCTCTAGACCCTTGCTTTTATCCTGCCTTAGGAACAGCCCTGGCATGACCCGGGAAGGACCAGTGAGCTGAAGTCCACGGTCTCTTTTCGGTGCCTGCTGTATCAGAGGAGGCAGAAAGGAACGATGAAGTAGCTGATTACTGAATACAGCATTTTTCTTTCCAGCCTCTATCACTTAAAGTTTGGCTTATGCCCCGAAACATGAGAAGGACTTAGATCTCTTCTCAAAGCATTTTTTCCAAGTCCGTCTAATAAAACTGTATATGCTCTCATTATCCATATAAATCCCTAATCCCTTTCTGAACAGCAACAAACTGTTGACCTCAGTGATACAGCAAATCCCACAGGTTCAGCATTCGTGCTTAAAAAGAAGAAAACCAACCAACCCTCCACCTTCCCCCACCGCTTCACTTCCTCAGTTTTAAATTAATAATCGTACGGGTATAGTCAGTGCCCCTTTTTCCCTAAGGAGAGGGCAGATGGGCATGCCAAATTTATTGTACACGTAACACATGGACCAGGGGAGGGAAGGGAGCTGGGAGGAGAGGCAGGACTGTGCAGCCTGGCCAGACCCGCGTTACGTGACCTGGAGTACGCGCGCGGCTCCGGGAGGTGTTAACGGCCTGCAGCAGCAACAGCCCGGCTCCTTTTGCCCCCCCCCTCACTGCCTTCCTTTAGAAAATTTGCACCTGGCCACATAAACGCGGAGAACAGAGACCTTCGGATGCTCCTGCTGGCAGCTACATCTCCGCGGCACGGCGACGGGAGCTGCGCACGGAGCACCCGCCTCCGATTTTTCTGCCTTATGCCTGCCCGGCTGCAGGAGGGCAAGGAGGCAGTTGGGCTGCAAAGCCATTACCCTGGCTTCTTGATGTGCGGGCAGCTGGTGGCCGAACTAGCTGGTGCTACACGTTAGATTTATTTCTGAATCCGACGCATCTCTTTGATAATTCCGGCGTCGGCACGGCCCTGTGAATTAGGGGATGCCGCAAGCTTGCACTGCGGTACGTTGCCTTATCTGTTTTATTTTACTCGGTGAAAAAAAAGGAGGAAAGAGATTAAAACGTTGTGAAGTGGGTTTTGTCATTTGGGGTTGTACCCCTGTGGATAAGGAAGGCTCAGGGCAAGGTAGACCTGGATCGCACCGTTGCTGCTCCACGTGTGTGACGGCCTCGGCGCGCTCAGCTCTCCGTCCAGTGCCTTCCAACTCCTTTCTGTCACCTGTGGTCTTCCTCGGTCTCACAGCACGTCTTAATCTCTTCTCTTGCTCTGTGATCAGCAGTGTTAACTCCAGCTCTGCCCTGCCTTCTGGTGCCCACGGACAGGCGCGCTCTCGTCCACGCTCCACGTACGCCGATGTGGTATTTCCTCTATAAATCTTGGCACGCACGTTTTCAAGTAGCGTGGCACAGGACGGGCAAACCACTGCACCGAAAAAGTTTGCGCTGAGACTGCTACATCAACACTGTACATATTTTGGGGTGGAATAGAGTTACTGCAGCCCAAGAGACAGTGTCCCCATCGCTCACGCGGCTCGAAGCCGTCGGAGGGGAAGCCATCCCTACAAACTTTTGCTTTCCAGGCTGCGGGCCCCTTGGCGGACTGTGCCCGAGAGCCCCACGCTGCTTTTTTGGCAGTTTCACGCAGATGATGATAGCACGTCCTCATTGGGCTTGCTGCTCAGACCCGCTGGCAAGGGATGCACTAGCACCTAGCCCCCTGAACGTACTTTTGTCGACGGAGGAAGCGGGGGTGATGACTTTCTGGGAGTCCTTGCTGGTGCAACTGCTTCACCTGGTTTGATTGAAGGTTCTGGTGGCAGGAGAAGGGCTCTGATGGGAGGGGGCAGCCCTTTCGTTAGGACATGGGCAGACAGCAGCAGCTGCAAAACTCTCAGATGTAGTGAGGGAACGTGGCAGAACATTGAAAAAAAAGGAGTAATAGAAGAAACAAAGGTTTTAGCTAGGTGGGGAGAACAACAAGAGAAAGTAAGCCAGGTAGAGAAGGGGAAGGGTGCTGAGGAATGAGAAGGGCAAGGTCATGATGCTCCTGGGCAGAGGAGCACTTGGGCCTTCTGTCCCCCCTCCATGCCACTCTGTGCCCCTTGTGTTTGCTCTTACTTACACAAATGTTGTTGTCTTCACTGTGGATTAGGGTCAATCACACCATCTTTGGGTGAGATTACGTTACAGACACCCAGACTATGAGCAGAGTGCCATCTGATTCCGCTCTGCCAGGGATGCTGCGGTTGCTCAGGAGCTTTGACCTCAGATACCATTTTCCTGCTATTGTGGTAACTGGTGTTTGCAGCTCCACGAGGCCATGGCAAAAAAAGGCATGCTTTTTAACATGTAAAACCTCTTTATGCAAGAAGTTACGTATCGGTACGGGATTTCAGATTTTGCTGAACTCTTTGTTGGACCCAAACTGTGGTCACTCAGATCACTCATCTTTAAAACCATATTTTTAAGCAGGAAACTGAATAACGCCCTCAATTAAAAATATAGTGATAAAGGCACGCAGTGATTTCACAAGAAATATTGATGATTAAAAATAGTTTCCTGCCTCCTAAGGTTTTGGACCACTCCACAACCACTGGATTACTATTGCAGTCAACAGGCAGTACAAAAAACCAACAGCAAAATCCTCATATGCAGAAAAACCTACTTTGGCCAGTAAGGCCCGGAGTCCCAAAGAGCTTACTACCTCTCTGCTATTGATTGCAGTGGGAGCGGGAGTCAGGTTCCCGAGTACCTACCAGAAACTGAGCCCAAGTGACAAGATAATGCCTCTTTGTAACTCTCCAGCCTGATTTATCCACTTCTGACAGAGTTCTGCGAACGGGGTCTGGTTAAGAAATATGAACTTGTTAAACCTTGCTGAAAGGTTTGGAGAAAGGCTGCGATCTCCAGCGAGCGCCGCGCGTATCTCCCAGCGCAGGCTGCGTGCTGGGGCCATTCATCACCAGCCGCGGGGAGGGGTCTGGCAGGGAACAATTGATATGGTTTTGCCATTGAAGAGACAGTTTCCCTTTACAACATGTGGAAGACAGATTACACGGGCCCGTCCTGGTGTGAGTGGAGCTCAGATGGGAAGAATACACGGGCGAGAGAGGGACATCTAGGAATCGATATCATCTGACACCCGTTTTCTGTTTTCAATATGCAGCCCCGCGCCTTGCTGCCTCTGGAAACGTTTTCCTCTGCTTGAGTTTCGGTTCTCCCTGCAGATACATCCCCCGTGTCCTAAACCTCAGGGTCTTTCATCTCGCATGGCCAGTGGCAGAAACTACTGGAAGAGGCTGGCCCTCCCCACCTTTCTGTCCTCCCCTAGCAGGCTCGCCAGGTTTTCAAAGTGACAAATTTGGGAGTGAAAAGTGTTGGCAGGACGTCACAGGAAAGCGGTTGGGTCCGCAACAGTGAGGAAGGTGGGAAAATGCTTCTCCAAACATCATCTCTTCTTCCACTACAGATCTGGTTCTTTACCTTTATTTTCTCCTTTCCTGACCCACATGAACCTGCTAGAACCAACCTTAACAAAGCACTGACAGTCTGGTTTTTTCATGAGGAACACACATGCCGTAACCAAGGCAGCTAAGGGGAAATAAGGAGAATCTAAGTTAAAATATGGATTCATTGTTACAGAAACAAAGCAACTCACAAAGCAATGTCACAAAACAAATATGCAAGTTGCAATGTGAAAATAGAGAAAGAAATAGAAAAAAAAAAGAAAAAAACAACGCACATCGATTAGTTTCTTAAGGGGAAGACAAAATATACAGTAAATGTCTCTTAAGAACACAGTCTTTCTTGGGGAAAACATCAGGTTTTGCAAAAGAGAAGAAGTTGGACTGATGAAGACTGTATGAAAGAAAAAAAAAGATACAGCAAAGGTACGTGTCACAGCAAAATAAGCAGGGAGAGAAACCAAGCAAATAAATGTTTCTTAGGATTTCTGTTCAAAAAAGCGACGTCGACGTGCAGCGTTACCCGCCTGCCCGGCGTGGGGCTGTACCTTAGCCTGCAGCCCGCTTGCTGTGACGTTCGGGTGAAAGATGTGTGTCTGCTTTCAGACTAAGGGTGAAAAGGGATCCCACGCCAGTGGGATTGCGGACGAAGGGAGGTGTGAGCCCTCAAAAAGGTTCGTCCGTGGCGGGAGTGGAGGGAAGTCAGGGTTAGGAGAGCAGGAATGTAAGAGTTTCTTGCCTTTTAACACTGCAGAGAAGATGGGAGGCAGGAAAGGGGTCAGGGAAATTCCTTAGAGAAGTCAGTGAGAGAGAAAATGAAAGCAATAACATTCCTCTTAATGTAGGACAATTCCTTGTTTGGTGAGAGAAGAGACTGGTTCTTTACAGTCCAGATGTTTTACAGCGGTTACGTTTCAAAATTAAGAGCTGTGTAGAATACCAAGCTTGAGATGCAGAAGATACCACAAGTTAACATAGCTGCAAAGCATCAGGTGCATTAAAGCCTCAGAAAAATTGAAGTAAATTGACAAATCTGTTTGCAGGGAAAGGAATAGTTCAGCTCAGAGGTACAGCAAGAGTTTTTTAAAAAACAAACAAAAAAACGCACAAAAAATGTGCAGAAAAGTTTCCTTTGTTCATCTTTGTGGTGTCCCAGCACTGCACTGGATCGTCCCTCCCCTCCACTGGCAGTATTCTTGGCTTCCACCACTCTCCGCTGAGGAGTCCCGAGCCATGACGGCCTCTTCCAGCCCACCACATGAGACACTATACATCATCGTTGTTATTATTACTGAGCCGGTGTGCCGGTTCTCCAATAATTCACTGATGCTTTGTGGGGGAGGAACAAGTACCACAGCCTCTGGACTAGAGCTCACTGCTGAGGAGTTCCTCCAGAGGCTTCGTTTTAAAAGTTATTCACTTTACCCTAAGTCGTCAAGATATATCTGCCAGGGCTTTTAATGCACTCCTAGGCCTTAACGGCCCCGAGCAGCAGGGTCATTCCGCCCACCCACACTGCCCACGGGCCCTGGGCTCTGGGTCAGCTCAGGAACCTCTGGACCTACGTTGCAGTCTCACATCCAGTCCCATCCCTGGCTCCCTTCTCCATCTGTTCCTCACCGAGCTCCCCAGAAGGAACCTGGACGTGATCCATCACCTTGCCTTGGCTGGGGCTCTCAAAATAAATAGTTATCAGCCCCCGCCTGGTGCTGCCCTCCCTCTCCAGATCCTCTCCAGGTCCCTGCCTGGGCTGGGGTCACCCTTGCTCCCCCCCTCCCCAGTTTCTCCTCCCCTGTGGGGCAGCCCCGCTCTTTACTGCTTCCCGATGGTCTCACTGCTTTGTTTGCATTAGCGCGGGGGCAAAGGTCTGTCCCCTCTCTTGTCACTACGAAACGAAGGTAGGAAACGACAAGGGAGAGAAAGGAAAGGTTTGCAGCAGATGGAGACGTGCTGTTTGAAGACAATGTCCCTCTAAAAGTGCCGAAGGGCCTATTGATAGTTGCTCTCGGGCTATTCTCTACCTACTTGCTGAGACCGCGGGGCGTTCAGCGGAGAAAGGTTGTTCGGGAGAGAAATTTGACTGGGTTTTGGGGGTTTTGTTTTTCAAGGAATGGTTTTGCCCCTGGGACAAGGGGGGTTATAATTCTTCGAGGCTGGATCTGACAGACCTTCCTATGGGGTAATAAACGCTGATGAATCTAGGAAGAGATGCCAAGGTCATTTATTTTAAGATTAGCTAAAAAACCGACAAAGTCAAGGAGGGAAATTCTGAGTGCACTGGAGAGGGCATCTTGCATTTAAGGGCCTAGCAGAGACTGGGGAAAAGGGGGAACGTACCGAGGAACAAGAGGAGTGGGGCCTCTTGTCTCTGGGTGGCCACAGCTTCGTAGCAAGACGAGGCTGTGCAATTACTTCTTGTAACAGGCTTCTTGTATTTGCTTTTTTTTATCCTGTAAGTTGAGCAAACAGAGCCTTAAGCAGTTGCACCGGCTACGTTAGTCTCTCAGCATGGGTGTGTTAGAGGAATGCTGGTGCTGACTTTTCTTACAGACGAGAAATAGATGCTGGGGGTGGGAGATTTACAGTGTCTGTGAGAGTCATGAGGGATTAAGAATGAGCTGCTTGATGGAATGAGGCTCATGATTTGGGATTAGCCTGTACGTCACATATCCCCATCTGAAATGGAGAACATTTGGCAGGAGTGGGAGGGCCTCTTCGTAAAACTTAGGCTGCGTGTCACTGGTTCGTGGCCAAGACTACGGACCTGAAACTTATCTTTAGTGACGTTGGTTTTAGTGGGGAGAAGTTTGTGGGAGACTAGGCCAGAAAAAAAGGAGACTGCTGTGGTTGCAATTCAAGATGAGAAAGTTTTGTGGTATAGAGAAAGAAGAAAGGCAGGAACTTTTTTCTCTTTCCTTTCCCCCGGACTGTTTAGACAGCTGCACTAGCAAGGGACAGAAGGCCTGAGAAGAAGCAAAAAGAAGCTATGGAAGAAGGAAGATTAGGACAGAGCTTGATAATGCTTGGTTTTTCTCATTCTCGCAACAGCGTCCCTAATCTCCCTCCTCAACCACTTTGATGAGATCAGAAATGGACTTGTTTTCTCCAAACACTTAGCAAAAGTATTGCTTGCTCTTACAAATCAATTATCTTACTTGTTGAGTGCTATCTTTTTCTAGGATCTTTTTCTAGATGCTCCTAGGTGAAGATGCTACCCATCCTCTTCACCCTAGGAGAAGAGGCAACCCATCTGAAGCGACACAACTTTGTTAAAGTTCTCACTAACATTTCTCCGTTTTTTTTTTCCCTCTCGTTCATCCAGAATGCTTCTTTATACACAGTAACATGCGATGCCACAAGTCGGTATCAAACTGGTTTTTCAAATTTGACATTTGTAGCAATCATATCTCATGAGCACCTGCAGTGACGTTTAAAAATTTTGATACATCAATATCAATTCAGACATCAACTTCAATCCTCCTCTGTACACACATCTTAACCTTCAGTTGGCCTTTGAAGTTAGGCGACTTCATTAGTGTATTTTTTATTTCAGCATCTGGTGGGTATATGGGTACAGCTATAATACTCTCTCTTTCCTTTACTCTGTGCATCTGTGTAGCTATATTACCGACCTCATATCTATGAGCTCATCAAAATGAATGGAAAACCAGTCACATTTATCTAAATCATCTGCTAGTTGAATTGCATGGTCATCATCCAACCTAATTCTTTAACTTTATCCCTACTGTTTAGCATGCACTTTATATCCAGTCATTTCAGTTTTGTTATCATAGGCTTAAGATAATGGCTTGGCATAAGAGATGCTTGTTCCTCCTGTGAAATCACCATCAGATAGTGGGTTTTGATGTGCAACGCAGCCTGCCACTTGAGAGCTTGCCAGTGCAATATTATTTGCTGTCATTGGAAACTTCTGTAGTGAAGTGCAGTGCCTAGGAACATTTGTCATCTCAAAAGGGAAGGATCCCTTTTTTGTCCTCTTCCATTTGAAAGTGAGTTTTTACGATGCCTTTCAAAATAGCATCTAACACTAAAATATTCTAAAAAATCTACTTTCAGAATCTGGAAGATATAATGGCTTTCCATTTGGTTTCATCACACGGTACTTGATTGTTCCCTCGTGCCTAAATGTCTCAGTCTACTGCTTTATTGTACATTTTTGCATTTAGGCTCCAGAGCCACAGTGTAAATATGTCAGTGACTGCTTCTTCACAGAGCTCGGGTGTGTTTATGCAACAAGCTAGATCACATAATAAATACTGTAAACATTTTTGTATACATCACTAGCGGTTTTACTCTGCTGGCCTTTAAATAACATCCATCTATGTATCAAGCCTGCTTTTGAGGCTCAGCACCCGTAAAACACAGAGCAGGTGTCGCATAGAGTGCTAAAGCCATGCCTGCAGTACTGTGGATGAGGAGCGGTTTTTTACGTTTATTCTCAGAGCCTGCATACAATGAAACCGTGTATCGTTGTATTACAAAAGGAACAAGCTGGGGTAAAAAAATGGCACCGTAATCCACGGTCACCGGTGCGATGCCAGATCTCTGCTGGTGCCCGCACTTTGCCAGCACCAGTTTAATTCCTTCCCCGCTCCACCTTCATTCCCTTTCTGCTCTATCTCCGCCTAGGAATCGATTTTCTTTGCCTCCCCACCTTAGTGGGCTGAGCATCCCCAACCTCCTAGTGACCCTTTCCTTCTCGCCTGGTCTCTGCCTCTTTGCCCTGCCCTCCGGCTGCTCCCTTGCCGCGTTTCGGGCCCGCCGCCGAACACTCGCTCCGCTCTTTTGCCTCCTCCAGTCTCTGCCCACAACTACCTTGCTCCTCCCCGCACGCCACGTGCTTCCCGTCTTTCCTCTCCCACAATTTGCTGGAGAGGAGAAAGGGAGAGAGGTTTACGGAAAAAGCCTGGGAGAAGTCCAGGTCCTTTGTCCGTCTCTCTCTCCGGGGGCTTCCCGGCGAGAAGG
Source organism: Aviceda cuculoides (assembly GCA_035590195.1). Classification (NCBI taxonomy): domain Eukaryota; kingdom Metazoa; phylum Chordata; class Aves; order Accipitriformes; family Accipitridae; genus Aviceda; species Aviceda cuculoides. Next base: position 1,918,327 of record JAVJGG010000031.1, on the reverse strand, counting down.
AGAGGTGGTTCCAGGGAGGTGGGAGCACCAGAGCAGCTCCTCCAGCTCCAGGCGGTATCCCAGCCCTTCGCCCCTGGGTCTATCCGCTGTCTCAGCGCTATCCTGAGCGCAGCATATCCCGGCTTTCCGCTAACGAGCTTGGCTGCTTTTGGACAAGGCAGTTGTCGAGGCAATAGGTCTCCTAGCCTTGGATTTTTGCGCCTGTTATTAAGCGCGCGATGCCGCGGTTAGGTTGCCGCTTGTTCCTTGTTAGGCAGCCTGAAGCCAGCTCGGATGTGCCCTCAGCACACGGCAAAATGCAAGATACCTTGTCGAGGGGAGAAAAGGAGGAAGAGAGCTTTAAGTGCTGCTCCCGAAACCAGGAGACTCGCAGCTATCCCTGGCGGCCCTTGTTATCTCTCGGCTCTAACTGCGCACGCCTCCTGCGTGAATCCGTTTGCAGGGCAGCAAAGAGCCAAAAACGACGTGGAAAAGACGAGGAGGTGAGGAGGGAGGAAGGGACAGTGCCTGGAAAATTATGCGCCCCCCCCAGCTCCCCCTTCTTCCTTGTGCAGAGGTTCAAATAGGATCCAAAGGGCTTTCCTTGAGTTTGATCTATCCCAGAAGGGCCCACGGTCCTGTTAAGTTTGGTTCTTTACTGAAAAACATAAGGAGAAACATAAGGCATCGTGTCTCCTATGCCTGTCCATATGTGGCAATGGAGTGATGCACAGTAAATAAGTTATGGAGACCCGTGATCGGGAATGAAAAGGTTAATTGTAGTGACATTTAAGCTGCTATCTCCAGGCATTGGATGGCTTATGTGCACCCAAACTGGAACCAAAATAGCAACTTGGGTTTAAATCTGAGTTTGCCAGTGAATCTCGGTGCGACAACGCTGTGCTTTTACGTTCAGAGTGGCCTTTTCCTGTTCAGCAAATCTCTGCCAGATTTGCGCAGAAGACACTGGAGCTGACATAGGGGCTTGTCTATCCCCCCTCCTGGCAGTGATTTAACCAAATCAGGTTAGTATGTGGATGAGCCTCCAGAATATTCATGTACACACTTGAACTACAGGTATGATTTATAGGGCTGGTCTTTTTTTAGTTCCAGCCTATGTATAGATGAACCCTGAATTAACACCGTGCTGAGATAAATGGTACAGTTCATACCTCCTGGAGCTGTTGTTCCAGTTGGCCTGAAGATAAAATAACATACGTTCATGACAGAGCTTGAAAAAATGTAAGTGAAAAGGGAGAGTCTTCTCTATGATAATACATGAATATTGTCTCTTGACTTGATTTTTGGGATGTTTGCTGTAAGTGCATTTATATGTATAAATAGACTATAAGGAAAAAAGAAAAAACAAAACCCAAGCAGGAGGGGTCTCAAATTAAAGAACGCAAATACCCAAGGGCTGTTAAAAGGTGATGGCAGAATGATAAACTTTGAGGACCCAGTCTAGGAATGGAACTATTTTGATAATTCATACTTGGACAAAGGACTGAGAGCTGAAGGACCCAAAAAGAGACTGACGCAGTGGCTGAGGCGGTGGTAACCATAAGTTTTTCAACAAATGGATCAGGCAACAACTCTCAATTTTTTAATGAAGGTTAAAACTCATTCTGGCAAAAAACCTGGCACCTTTTTCGAGCAGCTCTGTAATGATATTGCTACCTACAAACCCCACCTTACCCCTACTGGGTCTCCCTTAATTATATCTTTAAGAGAAACTTTGTGTGATCTTCTTCTCTCCTGTTTCTTCTGCCTTCTGATACATCGGAATTTTTCCCTGTGATTTGCATCCCACAGTACTTCGCAGTCCTAACCCGCAGTCCTTTACCACTGACTTGAGGCCAAAGCATGGAAATGCAGATGATTGGGGTGTAGATTTATTGAGTGTGTGCTGGGAGATAATTCGCTTGCACGAAAACTGCTTTATGGAATGAGCCTCCGATGCTCAATGAGGAGAGTTTCGAGCAAGACCAGAGACTGAAATAGAATTGTCAGAGATAATCTATCCGGGAAAGAGCTGCTTATGAAAATTGCATTTGCATTAAGCCTATAGCAAAACACTTCGGACGAAGGAAGAAACTATGCTTTTAGTGGTCATTAGCTCTTGGAGAATAATTTCTGGCGTTCCTTGGGCTCCCTCTGATTGGCCCTTCCAGGTACGCAGCGATGCTGTGAAATTTCCTTCGCCGTTCTGCTTTCTCAGCCCGGGGAGAAGGGAACTGCACTCTATTAAAGGATTTTTTTTCCCCTCTTTTACAAGGTTGTTTGTTATCTCGGAATGCAGGCCTGCACTGGAGCGTGTAATTACAACACCATGTCCTGGGTTAGAAAGAACTCAGACACTAAATTGTCCATGTCATCACCTGAATTTGACCATGAAATATAGCACAGAGGGACTGGGAAGGCAGCCTGTAAAGAGGTGAGGGCTGAATGGGCATTTTGGTGCACTGGGCAAATCCAATCTGTTCAATCCATTGCTGCAGTCCCACCGTGGCCATTTAATATTATTACCTGCTTCTTGCCCTTGAAATTGTGCTTCCACCTCTCTTTCCATGAGGTGTGTCTGAGTGGAGGAGGTCAGGGTTAGAGAAGAGCGTAATAAAACATGACTCATTTTACATGGCTGATCAGAGTCCTATTAAGTTGCAAAGGAGTTGATTTTTTAAAGAATGTCTTTTTTTCTTCTCATTCATTTTTTTCCGTGTGCAGACGCTAGAAAATAGAGGTCAGCTCTACTATTCAGGGCGTTCAGAGATACCCCCAAAGCTGGAATAAAACCACTTACACTCCTTTTTTTGCGGAAATTCTTCATTTTAATCACTTGAGCATCTTACCGTTGCCACAAATTTTGAGGCTAAGGCTTTTTTCTGTCCTTCCACTACATGTTAGAGCATAAAAAACTGTCAAGTCACCTACCTCCAGGACCACGAAACAGCTTTTTGCCCTCAGCCTGCATCAGCCCGAGTTCTCCCATAACTCTAAAGCCCACCCTTTCAAAGTTTAGTATTGCTCTTCCATCATCCCACTGCAAAATACCAGGATCACCCCAGGGCTTTTCCAGGATGAAGTCTCTCCTTCTTCTCTCACCCGTCTTGTTGAATAGAGGATAATTTTGTTGCTTAAGGTAACATTTGCTGTGCATATGACTTTTGCCTGCGAAGTTCAACTGAGCAGGCCACATAACCACACCATTACAATCTTTCTTGGCTGAGTTGGAGATAAACATGATGTTTACAGGGGAATTATATTCAGTCTCTTCTAAGAAAGGTTAAGAGGCCTATTCCTTCAGGACGTGTTGGAAAACGCTCTTTTGGGCATTTTCACAGTGTCCCAGTAGTTACTGCTGACCAGTGTGTCACCACCACCACCGCATCTGCGAAGCAGTGTAGGCTGTGGAAGACAGTCATTCCCACAAAACTCTGTTAGCTTCCATGGTACAGCTTAATGGAGCTTCAGTGGTAGAGATTAAAGGGTTTATCAGAAGCTCTAAGGCTGCAGATTAGTGAAACAATGATTCAAAACTGCACATACAAAAGCTTCCCTACTTAATTCTTGTTTTACTAGGATCTGTGTGAATTTCCTAACCATAGGGAGAAAGGTTTCTCCGAGTCCTGAGCAATGGAATAAAAAAAAATAGGAAAAGGGTGCCAGCTCACCTGCTCTGCTGGGAGTCTCCTACCCCCTTTCGAGTGTTGTATGCAAGACTGAAAAGATGTTGATGTCCTCCAGTTGCTCTGCACTTGATGCTGAAACACAGCCCCTAACTGTGGCTTTCTGGTTACCAAGGTGGGCGGTATTATAAGAAAAGGAACCATACACCTTTCTTGTGCAAAACGTCTATCTGGAGGAGTTGTAATTGGCTGCCCCAAACCATTTCTGTTGACGCAGCAGCCCAATCTGACAGCGCCAGAAGTCCCAGCAGGGAGAAGACCCTCGGCCGCCTTTGGCCCACCAGTCGGGTAGAGCAGCCCAGTGGTGCAGCACTGGGGAGAGCGGCCGGCGCGGGACGAGGATTTGCCATGCCAGCCAGTTGGCCGTCAGCAGAACGTCTGGAGAACACGCCGACGGTGCCATCAGAAGTGTAAGAGCTGGCTGGCACGCTCCGAGCCTTCTCCACGTTAGGTGGGTTTGCTAGATTTCTGGGGCTTTAAGGGCTACATGAACCCAAGCTTCTTGGCAAACTGAGTGCTTTTAGCCAACGGTCACTTTACAGACTGTAGCCAGAGCTCTCAGTTCAGAAGAATTCAGATTTTTAATTTAAAAAGTCTCGCTTACTTGCCCTTTCTGTCTAGCGTTCACGGGGATGTTACATGCCTAAACAGGTTTTGCATTCTGGGATCTTCGTTGTGTTTGGTTATAACTTGTAAGGTGGCCAAGTCCCGCAAATTCATTCCCAATTCCTGCTAAAGAAGGTTTCTTAAAGAAATCAGGCTGTGGAAATATCAGCCTCACTGTTCTCTCTTTTCACAGAGAATTACATGGTCTGTATACATTCCTTCGCTTTCCAGTCTGCATTACCAGAACCGTTTTAAAACTGCCAGAACCAAAGCAGTTTTATAAGTGCTGAGGAAAATGTCAAAATGTTTTTAATTTCAAATGTCCTTTACACTGAATAATTATTTGCTTTTAAGAATGGTTATCTAAGTATTAATTCTGCTTGCAATACTTTCATTTGTTCATTTTCCACATAAAAAATGTTTCAAAACTTGGGTCTTTTTTCCCTCTAAAAATATCCCAACATGTGGCTGTACTGATTAATCAACACTGTCAGCACAAAACCTCTTTTCCTGCCCACACAAAAGTGAAACAGCGACTGACCACAAAAAAAGGAGAAAATTGCGATAATTGAGGAAAATACACAGTCAGAGAGTTCTAATGGATGCAGAAGAGAGGTTACAGGGACGGCGACTCAAAACTATTTTAGGAAAAATGAATACAGTAATCAGAAGCAAACCAAGGAGTTACTCATGTACAGAAAACACTACGTGTATGTTTGGGATGAGATTTTCCGAGCACTTGCCATGGCATGTCTTTCAAGCGGGGACATTGTGTTCAGGGCCCTTTAGGTCCAAGCCTTGTAAATACAAGGATGAAACTCCAACGCAGGACGAACAAGAGCACAAACTCTGAGCAAGAAACAAGAACAAGGAAAATCATATGAGGGTTACTGCAGACTTGGCAAAGACGACCATGATGCTGACTACGGATCAAACCAGGAATATCGGGAGTGAGAAATTAGAAGGCAAAAAATGTTTACGAAAGACAAATTTACAAAAATGAAAATGCAAAAGCTGGTTATGTCCTTTAGTGCATCCTCAACAATTAAAAAGAAAAAAACAGTAAGCAGGGAAACCAGTTCATCCATTGCTTTCATAAATGCAGTACTGGAATGTTACATGCCTGCCAGGTTGGCCAGTCAAGCATGCCACTATGCTAAAATGAACTGTAGAGTGAAAAGATAATTAAAGGAAAAAAGAAAGGAAAAACTGAACTGAAAAATAAATATCAAGTGGAAAAAATGGATTAAAGTGCAAAAAAATACAAAAAGGAATGTAGTGTAACTTCCTTATATATGGGAGCATTAATTGAACTGAAAAGAAAAGCTTGTCCGAAGTTTTCAACTTGAAAATACCTGGTTTTCCCATTACACCCCCTTTTCTTACTTGATGATTTGCTGGTTGTTCTCTTTGCTGTTTGTCTTATTGGGCCGGTCTCCTCATTTGCATGCAGTTTTCTGTTTAGCTCAGCGTAATAAGCCCTTGCAGTTCCAATGGTCAGGAAAGGTGCTTCAAATACTGGCACACTGGGGTACAACAATATGTTTGACTGCCCCTGGTTTTGCTGACATCATTTTGGAGAGGTGTTATGTGCTTGGGAGGGTTGCTACCCGCTCTACAAATTGCGCATCAATTTTTTTACAGATTTGCTAATTTTCCACAGGCAGCAGGCGCTGTAGTCCTGCATGATGTTTTTCCCTGGGATGGAAAACCTGATTTTTACACCTTTCCTAAGTGCACCCTGGAAGAATGAAGCCTTCCCCACGGAGAATGCCCGACTTTGGTATTCTGCTGCCATGAAAGATTTGTCTTGTCTCGGCTGCTCAAGGCCAGGTTGACTTCTGACTCCCCTGAATGTCAGAAGGAAACACAGTTCAAAACTTTATTGCTGCTGCTGGTGCTGCTGCCAGAAGACAATACAGTATTTTCAAAGGACTCCTGTAACAAATCCATGGAGTACTTTGAATTCCTCTGGTTTATAGTACACGGAGCCATAAGGAAAAAAACCTACCTCCTCATTCTGCCTCTTCCAAGGAGGACATTAAAGTGACAGATTTAAAGGACATTTACAACTCCGTTGAGCCAGGAGGACTTGATTGCGTTTTTCCACATAGGAAGGAGGTGTTGGGTATGTGTGTGTTCTGGGATGATATGTGGCTGCTGCCGGCCTTTCCAGATGGCCCGTGATGTCATCGCCAAAGATCATGAAATCTGCTGCATGAGGAAAATCGTTTCGCGGCCCTCTGACACAATTTAAAATGGTCTTTGCATAAATTTAAGAGACCAAGGAGACGGGAGAGTGAACGGAAGGTGGCAGGAGGGAGAAAAGAGGAGGGTAGTCACAGCCCTGAACGGGCAAGGCGGGCGCAAAACCTCGAGATTAGCTTGCCTGTATAACAATTTCGAAAATCTCCATCTACTGGCTGATTAGTATCGGACCAGTTCCGCAGGAGTCATCCCCTCTTTTTTGAGAATAGAGTAGGCCAGAGATCTGGATTACACATTTTAACAGCAGGGTCTCGCTTTTGTTCCTTAAGCCATCTGAAAAATAAAGTCATTTACAGCGCAGGTACAAGGGACTTCTTGTTTTCCTGGGAAATGCACCTGCCCGGTATTTGATGAGGACAACATACACAGCACAGCTAATGAGCCCAGACAGCATGAAACTATATCCTGAACTGAGGTTTGAGTTTGGTGGAATCCTGGTACCATTTTCGATAAGTTTTTTTTTTGCTCTACATGTTTGGAAGAGGAACAGAGGCACTGAACGGTGTCAAGAAATTTTTTGCTTGAAAATATTCTTAATTGAAAAGTAATTCTTATTTTTACTGTTGATGATGCAAGCATCCTATATATCTTCAGCTACATCTAGATCTTACTCACAGCTGCACAGAAATTGATAGGATCATTGCACAACATGAAACCTATTGTGTCTACCAGAAGAATGCATCTTATGAAAAAGTCATTTTTCTCGTGAGAACCTAACAGGTGCAGGAAAGCATTAAAGAATATGCTATAGACACGCAGCTCTAGACAAGATATGTGAGTCGTTACTGAGAGTAGGGGAGTTAAACTTATTAACTCCCAAAGTAATCAGCAAAGCTGTTGAACAAGCAAAACATTCGAGAGTTTGCAGTGAAGAGGGGAGTGAAAAAAGTACCCAAACCAGTGCAAAACACACAAATTTATTCTACAGCAGAACTTAAGGAATGGAAATAAATGGAAGCACATAAAACAGCCTTTAAGAAAACAGGTTCAACCCATGATATAAGCATCCGGGAATGAGATAGCGAGAAGCCAACAGAAGAGGTTATTGCAGTGTTATGTGTCAGCAGTTGCAAAGGGAAAGACTACCCAGGAGAGGAAAGTGGCTTTGTACTCAGTCAGAAAAACTCAGTGCCAGTGGTCGAAGGAGGGATAATCCGGTACGTGAAGATGCTGAATCAAAAAGGCCACGGCCTGTTCTTGTTGCTGCAGAATTCTTCTCTGTATTTAGTTACCACGCTGTCTGCATGCGTTGTTTCAATACTTGCTTTCAGAAAGTACCAGCCTTGAGGGTATTCCACCAGCCTCCATGGCAGCCTCCAGCCTATCAGGGAGACCACAAATGGAATTTTTGTTTTGGGCAGTGAAAATCAGGACTTCAGCTCCAGGCTGCAGGGGCGGGATCTGTTATCCCCTAAGCTGAGAAGTGAAGAATATAGGTTTCTTCAACTGTGAGAGTTGCCCAGACTCCCTTTGTAGTCCAAGGAAGAAAAAATTAATCTCATCCAATATAGGTCATGAACTGCACCAGAGAGGTGCCTGTTTCTTGGTGTGAGCTCTAAAGGGACTTGACGGTAACCAGCCCGTGTGGAGGGAACTGTATTATCTGAGGTGAAGTGAAACCCGTGCCAGATTTCTACCCTTAAGAGACTGAAACTGAGAAGAGCAGAGAGACACTTCCAAACTAAACCCAAGCTCTTTTACTGATGCCTGTTCCTCAAATAAAGAAACAAAACTTAGGAATGGCGACCTCATTAGGCCTATTCATTGATTGGGTTGATTAAGTAAGTCAGGGAATATATGCACAACTCTGAACAACTATTGGAGCATTGCGTATACATCCGTGTTCCCATACCTCCACATTTTTGTCCTCCCGATACATTTCTATGGGTGCTTTAAATGATGGACTGAGGGCAGCATCCTCTGAGAGGGAAATGGAGCACAGTCAGAAGGAATTTCTTGGAGCTGCTTTCTGCTGCGGAGTTTTTCATGATTGTGGCTCTGTAACTTTGCTACGTCTCGCACTGCTCAGAAATCCCCGCTGAGCACTTTCAGGTGGGAGCTGGGGCAGGCACTCCTCTGAATTTAAAAGAGCCTCAAAGCACCATCAGCAAAACTGTAGATTGAACAACATAAAGGAAGCCAGCTGACTGCAGGACACCTTGCCAACAACTTCTTCCGTGACTCAGAAAACTCATCTGACATACCTGCAACACCAAGTACACGATAATCCTTTTGCCTCACAAATAAATTTGGTTTGTACATTCTGAACGAAAAAATGTCGCACCCCCCATGCATTCGCTTTCCTCTTAAGACTACACAATATGATCCTACTTGAGCGGAGATTCAATAATTGCTTGACGTATTTGTAGCAAATATTTAATGGATTACCCTTAAAGTCTTACCAGACACCTCTGATAAAATCTTTAACGTGGTCTCAGAGTGGGAGATATCCTGTACTTTTTAATCAGGGTAAAAGTGTGAGCATCATGCAACTTACCACTGCGCAGTATAAAACACACATTAAATATACTGCAATTGCAGCGGTACCTAGATTTTAACGCTTTGTTTTGACCAGATGCAAAGTGAAGGACCAGAAGAACTGACCTCTCATGCTTCACGGCACTGTCCCTGCCCCCTGACCACACTGCCTACTGGCTGGAAGTGAAGGGGAAGGCAGCACTTTTGCATAAAATCCCTTTCTGCGGTGAGTTCGGATGCTGTTGGTGGTGAGGTTCTGGCAAGGAATTGAGAGTCTGCTCCAAATTAGAAAAACTTTGCTTCCCTGAAGGTCCTATGGGAGCAGAGAGGAAGGACTGCAGATGGGCTCAGTGTGGCCATCCCTGTGTAGATAATGAATGAGGAACCTGCACAGTTGTATACATGGAAAGAAAAACACTTAAGTCTGCGATGAAAGGCCAGATGAAAAAGGAAAGTGTTATAATTCAACAGAGTATAAAAGACAGCAGCGGGCCATCCTTTCTTCTAAGGAGACAGGTTACTATATCACTTCCCTGCAATCACAGCGGGAATGATGGATTAGTTGGAGGGGAAAATTGGTGCCTGAGGCACTTCTGACTTCAGCGTTTCAAGTTGTCCACAATCCTTCGTAGCCTTCACCCAAACATGAAACCCTGTAATGAGCACAGGGAATTACTAAAGGCGAGAAGAGCTCTCCCTAGTTATTTCCTGAAATCCAAGCCTGAAGGAAAGTACCAGCGTTCAGGTGCACGCCAGACCCTTCGTATTCATTGCGCCTTCAAAAGGGGATGCCTCTGGGCTGGACCCCAGCCCAGCCGAAGAGATGGTCTTTGTTTTAAACTGCAAGCGAGCCCGGCGAGATTCTTCTCTGATGAAGGTTTGTTTCATTCTGGGCTATCCAAAAAACGTTTTAAACTTGTTTTATAGTCTCCTTTGTTGAACAAACCTTGAAGGAAGCCAGAACTAACATCTTCTAACCTGTGCATGTAAGATGGGACTCTCCACCAAGACATGGGAGGCCAGACTGCAACATATCATTGAAACCTGCACTGGTTTTGTTGCATATGAGATGGAAAGAGCCAGCCAGCGGAGAAAGAAGCCAGGTGAGAGAAGGGTGCTATAACCTTTGCAAGAAGCATATTTCGGTGCACCCGCGTGTGTCCTGTTCTGCTCCACACAACCTCAGCTCGTGCTGGCAAACAGGAAAGCAAGACTCTCCCATTTTCGCAATTGCCCAGAAAAACTCAGAGGTAGGACTCGACCATGTCCGAGTGGGAGATACCCACCGGAGTCAGCAGCCGGCGAATGGTGGCTGTAATCTGGCCGCAAGCTACCAAGGCTGAACTCGGCTGAGTGGCACCCACTGCGCCTCCAGCTTCGTGGGTAGGGTGGATTGAAGCACGGCAAGAAACTGCAGGCTGGTGTCTCAGGTCAGGGAAGAAATTAGGAATGAGCCGTGGGAGGGTATGCTTCTGGGGCATGTAACTGAAGATCACATGGCAAGAAATTGTGCAAACTATTGCGATCACTTCCGGAATATATCCCCGAATTTGTCTCTTTACTTGCTTTACAAAGGAAAAAGTTCAAGGTTTTACGTAATAAAACATTTGTCTATGAATAAATATCTGTAAGAAGAAGGATCAGGAGGAACTACCAAAGCAGGAGATAGAGGAAAACATCTTTTCATCGTGGATAAGTTTCCCCTTCTTAGGGCTTCTTACAGGACCTTTCTTTCTCTTCCTTTTAATCTTGAATACCAGTGCATTTTCAGCAGCAGTGAAGTGGGCTGGCAGCAATTCTCAGTTCATTTTTTTGTTATAAAAATTAAATTGGGTATGATGAGCTTTTGTAAAAGAAAGCGAGAACTGAAAATATCCAGAAAGTCACAAAGTACCGCCAAAAAGACATTTGGGAAGGGGTGAGGCTGTTTAAACTTACATTCTTCCCACTCTGGGCCAGCTGTGTTTCTCTTCTTCTCTCACACCCATCTTGTAAGCAGATGGAGTATTTTGAAGTGTTAATATAATGGAAAATAAGCCAAACTAGATTCTTAAAACAGCTCCTAACTTCGTGTAGTTTAGCTTAAAGCAGCCTGGCTATTCTCAGTCACTGCTGAGTAGCACATCCAGACTAGGTGAGGAAAAAACTAATTTGGCTTTATTCACTTTCAGAGGATTTTGGTGGTGAATACTGCAGGTAGATCTGGAAAAACTGGGTGGTGAGACTCTCCACCTGTGGCTTGCTTTTTAGATTTAAATACTTGCCAGTGGAAGTTGCACATCAGATGCACTGGGGGGAAAAAGAAAGAAAAGAAAGAAAAAACAAACAGGACAAAAAGAAGTTACATTTAGATTTACTTTGTGCACTGGTGAGTTTTTTAGACTCTTTCTCCCACTCCCCACATGGATAAGGACAGAGATAATGAAGATTTGCTGAGACGAATACTTTGCCCTTTCCCTAAAGACCAGTAAAGCAGCACGTAGTGATGGTGATGTTCTCACTGTGTAGGGGGGGTCAGAAGGGGCTTGTGCCTGGGTTGGTACACTTTCGTGACAGATATCTGAGCTGGTGATAAGCAGAAACCTGTCAATGACACCCATATGACTTATTATACCTTATCGGCAGTGGTCCATGACTATTCCCTGATTCAGGAAGGAAAATTCTCCCCTCTGCTAGTCCAAGTGTATTTGCTGCTAATGACAGCGGCGGTCGCACCCAGGGCATCCAGACTGGCAGCTGTGCCAGACAAAAGCAGAGCAGGTTTTGTGCAAGAGCCTCCATTTTGGCTTTAGTTACGCGCAGTGTCCTGATTCGCTGCTCCTTCTGCTGTAAATCAGAAGGAACTCCATTAAAAAAAAAAAACCTCCATGAAAAAAAAAGATTTGTAAAGAGTTTTTTTCATATTTGTTGTGAATCCCACCAAAAAAACCCGCATGTGAAAGCAAACTCTCAGTCCTGCACAGAGCTAATCCCCAGCAGCCAGAGAGGTACTGGGCACTCGAGATGTCACTTGCAAAGTAAAGCAGTGTCTCTATTTGTGCCCTAATTGCAGCAAATTTAAAGAGAACATTTCAAAAGGTGAATCTCAGTTGCCTCAAAGAGACTGAAACCTTGGACGCACTTGCCTGGATGTACGGCTTTCCTGCTCTGAGTCAGGCAGTGGCTTCTGAGCCGTGGAAGTAAGTCCCTGCCATCTCCCCACGGCTGTGCCCGAAGAAGGACTTTTCGGTGCAGAAAAAGTGCCTTGAGGTCTTCATGCTTCTCCACGTACCCTTCAAAAGGTTGAAGGATTTCGGTTGAGCAGATTTGCAGAGGACCACACGTTCAGTTATCTGCACTATCTGACTGTTCTAAAGAGGGCTTCCCAGGAACATCCCAATATAACTCGTTAAGGCCCCAGGTCCGGAACCCAGTGGACGGCCCCCCATCCACCCAAGACAGACACCATGAGCACGTGGCCAACCGCGATAGCAGGAACAGCAGAAAGAAGTGGCCTGTGTCTTCCTTCATGTTACGGGGAGTTCATCCCTGGCTCCGCTTCTGCACTTGAGGCAGAATCTGGCATCCCCCTGGAGAGGGGAAACGGTTTGGCTGGACATGAACTTTCCTGGAAGCCTTTGTTGTTTGTAAATCCAGACTGACAACCCTAGCGGTAATGGATGTCTGTCACGCACGCTGTGTCCATCTACAGGATGCTCCATACGTGTACGTGGAGTTTCACGGCTGATTCTGGTAGTTGCAAGTCTGGTATTGGCTTTCCTAGCCAGGTCAATGTTAAAGTTTGGCTCTAAATGCAGGCCCAGACAAGTGTGATCACAAAAGAAATACGCTGTCACAAAAACCTGTTTGCAATAGTTTATTCTAGCATCTATTCCAAAGCTCTTTTTGGGTGCTGGTGCTAAAAAGACTCTGTGTTGACTTATATATTGGGAGTTTAAAATCTAGGTCTGGCACCTCAGAGAAGCCAATCATGAGACTGGATTTCCTAAAATAAGAGGAAAGGCTCATTGCAAGTCAGCTTGTGGGAGATACTCTGCTCTTACAAATCGTGCAAACTGCTGCCATTCCAGTTTTTACACCAGTCTGAGACAGGACGTTAGCCAGATTAGATCGAACCGGTAGATCCAGAGACATTTTGTGCTCGAAAACAGGGAGTAGACCAGTGGCTGCAGGATGAAAACCAGAGTTCAGAAAGGGAAGGACTGGAGGTAGACGGGAGGTGGACAAAAAAGGAAGAAGGGAGTGCAGAGATGAGGAAATGAATCAGAGAAAGAAGGAAAACAAAAAGAAATTTAGAAAGACGTTAAAGGGATGCGATGAGAGAATTAAGAGAGTAAAAGGCAGGCGGAGGAGAAGCGTGAAGGTGGTGAGAAAGACAGAAGAAGCGACATAAGCTGGGCTTGGTAAAAGAAACAACAAAAACCAGCACACCTGCGCCTCCGCACACCCGTTATCCAGCACAATGGAACCTGAGATTCCCGGTTCCGTCTAAGTTTTATAAGCCATAAAGAAAAAAACCGGACCAACTTTTTTTTTTTTGCGTCGGCTCGGTCTGGGTTAAAGAGGAAAAGTTGCTCAGCCTTCGATGAGGTCTTTTGTTCCTCCGCTCTCCAAAAGCGCATCCACGTTCAAATGAGCGTTCGTTCGGGCAGCGGCGGTCCCAGCGCAAGTCGCGCGTTACGTCGCGATAGACCTCGCCGCTTGACGGGGAAGCGTGTGACGGAGCTGGGCAGGGGGTGGGAAGCTGCGGCCCCTTCAGACCTCCTGCGGGGCTCACCCCCTTCCATTCTTACAAACCTCGGCCGAGCAGGACCTTTGAAACCTGCCTCCTAGGTTCTTCTCCTCTGGTGGGAACCGCAGCTTTCCCGAGCGCGTTCCAGGCACGGCTCAGGTGAAGGCGGCGCGTGGGTTGCGGGATTAAAGGCTCGTCTCTGCAGACACAAAGGCGAGCAGAGGAGTAGCCGGGAGGGGACCCCCCCCCCCATGGCCTGACCAGAGAAAAGAGCACCCTGGTCTGGGTCCTGCCAGGGCTCGCACAGGAGAATGCAGGGTGCGAGCAATTAGCATAGACTTTTCTGAAGGAATAGACCAAGTAAGAAAGAAAAATGATTGGGGAATGTTTGCTTTCAATAGCATAAGTACAAGTTTGGAAGACGCATCTTTCTCAAGAGGCCAGTTTGGAGGTGTGAAACTCTTTTTTTGAGTGATTGCTTGATTTTGTTTTTTTTTAAATTACTCTGTAATAGGAACAAGGACTCTGGAAGACCTCTCTCTGTGTATCTGCAGGCAAGTCTGCTTGGGAGGCTGAAAAAGACTGCTCTGCTCTTCTGGCCTAGAAGACCAAGTGAAACGCTGGTACGTGGACCACCTCTACACTCAAAAGTTACATCAGTTTAACCAAGACAGGAAACAACTGAAAAAGTTGAAAAGTAACTTTTATTTGTTTATTTTGCCTTGATTCCTCACTGATTACACTAACACTATGCAAGGGCGCCATACATTTAGCTATATACATTTCTAAACTGACCTGTTGAGTCTGTGTGACCTCTGTGTGCACAAATGGCTATAAAGAGAGACGATGGAAGAAAGCGGCTAGGTTGCAGGGTCTGTTAAATGTAAAATAGAAGACGAGTGAGACTTTTTTAATTTCCAGCGTTATGCACTGTGCAGACAGGAAACAGTGCATTTTATTTATATGATTATATTAATTTTGGTTCAGAAGTTAATAGCATAATTCCCTTTGTGGGACCTGTCATGCATTGAAACTAAATCATCCCCCGTAAAGGGGGACTGCGGACTCAGGAGAGCCATTTCCCTGTCATTAGCAAATTTCATCCTTATGTCTGAATACCAAGTACACTGTCCACAGCGCAAGCGAGTATTTTCCCTAGCTGCAGAGCATATTGTTGCCTTTGAAGAGCACATAATTTAGCAATTACAAATTCTGTTTTTAGTCCTTGGAGAGGATTGTCTGTGAAAATTTTCACGGATATATCCTCCCTCCTTGCAAACCACTGCACCATAACGGTACCTGAAAAGATGCCACACGGGATCTGTACCCTGCCAGGGCAAACCCTCGAGCTCATCCCACTAAAAACCATCATGCTCTTGTGCCAGTCCCTCCGTTCCACCTGGATTTGGCAGCTTTTACATTAAGAAGTGTGGACACAGCTCATTTTCCTCAGCCAGAGTGCTCCACCCTGTGCTCTCCCCCTGCTCAACCTGAAGTTCGCGCGGAATTAGGGGGATGTAGGTTGACTTCCACTTATGCCCCAGGGTAAATGGAAATGAGTGTGGAGCAGCCTCCCCCTAATCCACCAGGGCAAGAGTCCCACCGGCTGCCAGCACCCTGGCAGGACTGGCAAGCGTCAGGGTACCGGCACTAGCCCGGCCGGGCAGCCTCAGCCTCGAGCGGTGACGAGAGACGAGCACGGGAGGCTTCGTGGATGTTCGCGGTAGGTACTGAATTCCCGTCTGGATGGAGGTGGGAAAACACAGGAGCAGTGGTGTCCTGGTCGATAAGAAACACGGGGCTTGTGGCCGTGATATGGGGAACACCGTGTGACAGGCAATATCTGGTGATCCTGGCATCGGTGAACGACAAAATACAGTAAGGAAACTCTTTTGGTATCATTAAACCCTGACAAAGAAGAGGGAGAGCGTATGTGTACGTGCACTCTTGGGCACGCACTGTACACATGCCCAAACTGGGAAGTAAATAATTCCGGAAAGAATAGGAAATGAATTTCCAAAGCCGTGAACTGAGGGACTCGCTGCTGCCTGCTACGTAGCTGGGAGCGGGGATCTGGAAGCCGGGTGACCTAAGTTTTATTTCTGCCTCTGCCACCAGCCTGCACCGGCCTTCTCCGTGTCCCAGACGCCCGTCTGCGACCTGAGGGTATAGACCGCAGGGCTCTCAGCTCCTAGAGCGAAAGGCACGGAATTAAAAGCATTAACTGCTGGTAAGGGATGCTGATGGCACCCTTTTTTTTTATCTTGATGACTTTCTGACAAAGTTTGTTTCTCTGTAAAACTCTCCCTCCTGTTTCTCTTTCCATATGGCTGGGCTGGCGTCGCCAATTAAAAACAAAGAGAACATTAGGGAAATGAAAGAGAGGAAAGGAAAGATATACAGAGCAGCAATCAGAGAAGAGACAGCTAAAATAGGTTCATGATGGCAGGGATTCCTTCACGTTTGAGAAATGTGTCTAAGGTGAAGCTTTTCTACTGTAAAGGCAATTTTGTGCTAATAAATGGCCCCCCAAATTCGTTCCTCCTGAAGATAATGTGATGAAACAAGTAGATCTGAAATAGTCCAGGAACAGCTGAGCAATTACAGCTGGGTCTGCTGTGCGCAGACGAAGCAAGAAAAGGTCAGCCTATTTATGAAACTTGTGTGTTGCCAGTTCGCACAGAGTTAAATGGAAATCTCCCACAAAGTCTCCCAGGAGACATGTTTGTGAGAAATTTGCATCATCTTAGAGTAAACTGGCTTAAAACAATAATGAATTGAAACTGTTATAAGCCCTCGTGTGACTATTTCGCAGCTCACCAAAGCGCATGACCACAAGGAATTTAATCCAAAGGTCTCTCCGTACAAAAAGGCATATGATTTGTCACCGAATCAGCCGGACATGCGGACATTCTTAACGTGCTTTAGAAATGAGTTACACCGATTTACCACCGTAAGCTAAATTGATTATATAAATGTTAAAATTGCAGTGTCTGGCACCAAAATTTAGTAAATAGCCCAATTAAGGTGACTGGTACAACATGCATATGCTGCAGTGTTTTATTCTGATTTATTTATTATAATTTATTATAATTATAATTTATAATTTATTATAATAATATTACATAGTATTATATTTATAATATATAACAATATAATAATATATAATATTATGATAAGATATATTAATGTAATTATTATGATGATTTATAATTTATTATTATTTATTATTATCATGTCATCTTCTTTCAAAGATGCTCCCCACTCAGAGCGTGGTGTTCAGTTACTGACAAGTTTGGCCGTGTTTTGGTTTAATCCTCACTGTTCGGCGTGTGATCTCTGGCCCCGCGTCCCCGATCACTCGTCAGCCCCGTGTACGACGGCAGAACTGTTAATCCCTACAACGTGCGACGTGAAGGCGTGAGCGCCAAGCTGGGGAGCCCAGTGTAAAATCAATAAATAAGCGACTCCTTCCATGGCACGACCCCATCCTCAAAGCACAGCTCCCGTTGACTCGGCCCTCAGCTCTGCAGACCAGGCTTGGCTTCTCGTCCTCAGCGCGTGGACGGTGGAGGAAGGCGCAGTTAGTGACCACCCCCCAAAAAAAACCCCAGTTGGAGGGATTTGACAGGCGTCGCTGAGGAGCTCTGAGGCAGAAGCAAGGCTGGAGTCCAGTTCTCTCGGGACAGCTTCCAGTTGCCTTAACCACGGCATGATCCTCTCTCATCTTCTATCTTTTTACTTCAGCAGTTGTGCAAGGTCTGATAGACAACAGTTTTTTTCATTGCGCAACCCTCTTTCATGGCCAAAGAACCATCCATCTGCATATGGCATGAGATGGGGATCCTGGAGCAAAATAGTACATGGTTGTGTTTATAATTAATCATCGTAGTGCACATGCGCAAGAGGACTGAACTTAAATTTCATGGCTCTCTTAATTTTGGTCCCTCCTAACTTTTTGTTATTTTATTTTACAACACTGATGATCTTTTAATGTAGTTTTTGTGTAACTTCCCTCAGTTTTTAGGACAGCAAACTGAAAACCTGGGAATTCCCTTGTAAGAAGCAATAACTGCTCCCACACGGACCGTCAGGAGGCCTGATGCCTTCACTCAAAGGCAGGTCTCAAAAATGTAAAAGCATCACAGGGGTCAAACAAAGTGGTTTCGTTATGGGTTTTGTTTTTCTTGTGACATATTAATAATTCTGATTCCAGCTGAAACAAGTCTCTATACGAGATGCAAATCCGCATGGAAAAATCAAAATTCCTCCTTTTCAAAGTGTTCGAAGGAAACATTTAGATTTCTCAGGATCTTCACATCACTGAAAACAGTTCGGCGCTATCGACACACACTGGAATCGGTGGTGCTGGTTTTTCCTCAGCAAGGCCCACGTCTCCAGAGTCTTCCCTGCCTTCTGCCCCTTGAGGGAGCAGCACAACCGGCTGTAGTGGGAAAGGGGTCATTTTTTTATGTGGGCTAGGGGGTGAGGAGGCACTTTGCCCAGCAAATCTGCAGCAATTTGCTTAGAGGAGAAGACCTAGAAATCCTGGCTGGACCTCCCTTGAGAAATCTGGCAGCGTCCCCCTTCTCAGAGGGGTCAGGGTCCCTCTGCCCTGCCCTGAGGTGCTACCGTCACCCCTCCTGTCCCCGGGCTGTGCTGCCCATCTCCAGGAGAGCGGTGCAGAGGTGCCTGTCCAGCACCGTTGCAGAAATAGCCCGGAGGTTGGACTCCGTGTGACGTGCGACGTGCGACGTGCAACGTGCGGTGGTGCCTGCGCCTCCACAGCAAAGACCTCTTTCCTGGTGTGAAAATGCTGGCTCAAATGATTGCAGACGCTTATTTTCTTTTTCCCTCCCAGCTTGGCCGTGACCCTCCAGGCTGCCCTTGCCCTGTTCCCGTCTTCCCCTACACTTCAGCTCCTCATCTCCACCTCCTCATCTCAGTTTCCAGACAGTGACCAGCTGCTTCCTTCAGTCCCAGCCTCCCTTTCTATTTCTAGTCCCCTCTCGCAGCCTCTCCCCATAATGCTCCCCCCAGGCATGTCTCTACCCCTCCACCTGAGCCCCCACCACCGCTGATCCTAAACTTCAAGGCACCGACTTCTTGGTCAAAGCCCTGCCGTTAATTTATACTAAGGATGAAACTGTATTTTTCTGCCTAATTCAGACATAGCTGAACTTTTTTTTTTTTTTTGGCTGATATTTCAGAAAAGAACAAATGAACCTGAACAGCCCCCCCAGCGGGGCAGAAATCTGTTCCAACAATTCTTAGGTTCAGCATAGTTCATTAAAAGAGAGAGAAGAAATGTGTAATTGGATGAGCAGAGCAGTATTTAGTGTAGGTGTCCTTTCCAGCTCTGGCTACGATATTCCAATGTGGCCTTCATTTCCTGAGAAGAGGGAAGCAGAAAGAGAGACAATACACTAGATTATAATCTCAGTTTATGCTGACCTATCCTAAGGGACAAAGGGCCATATCTAAAGACTTATGGTCATGCCCAGCAATAATCACCAGTCTAGCTGCTATTGAATAAAGACAAGCATAAATGGGCTTCTTCCGTCTCAGTGTAGGAAGTTATGGGTTCCTGCCTGTGAAGCCTGTTCGGAAAGCACACGGTATTGTTGTTACCCTCCAACTCCAGAAAAACATTTCCCTCTACGTTTCATGCATACTCCTGTATCTTCCTGTGGATTTTCAGAAACCATCAATACTGCTGGAAGTAAATTGCCCTTTCCCATGAGAGAGGGAAGAAAGGCTTTGATTCCATTCATCCTGTCTAGTTTGTCACCTATGACGTTAGGAAAAGAAAAGCCTTCAGCTGACCACTCTGCTGTGCTCATATCTCCCTACGTATGTGCGCCTGTGTGCATACATACATATGCGCACGAACGTGGTTGTGCATGCGAGAGTATGCGTGATAACATCATCCAGATGCCACACCGTACTGTTGGATTATGTCAGTCTCACCCAATGAAGCACACTGAGCAAATGCTAATAGTTAAGAGCTAATAAACACTACACTAGAAGGTCAGTGCTGAATCGCTTGGATTGTGCACATGGTTCTCAGATACTTTCCCCCAGTGCTTCCCTGTAGCTGTAGATAGGCTGTGTGGCTGCAGATCTCCCTGTAGGAGGGATTTTTAAAGCCCTGCGCTTTACTGAGTCAGCTCAATATGTTCAGAAAGAAATAGCCCTGATACACTTGGACAGCATTATAGCCAGAAAACAGACTTCACAAGTTTCCAAAGGATGCTCGCAATGAGAGTTCCCATGTCTTTGATACGGTTGGCTCAAAGCAAAAAAGAGAGGTCACATTTACGGAGGTCAGAAATAGAAGAGCATACGATTCTTTGTCTCCATTTTTTTTCTCTGTACCTTCTTGCCTTTTCTTTCTCACCGCTGACGACGTGTAATCACAGTAGACTTAAGGCTGTGCTCCTGTCTTGACAGTGCAATCTCTACATAAATCAAGTGAAAACGTCTTGGTTACTTGCATGATAAAGTGCTCTCTGCTTCACTGTATGCTTTACTTTTGGCCACCTGTAGCAGTTAATAAACTGGAGCCTTTGTTGACCAAATCGCTGCCCACTTCCTCCCTTCAGCTGACCCTTCTGTGAACTGCGAGGAGTTCCTGTTGAGACAGTAGGTGTAGTTAGAAGTTGGCCACACAGTGCTGGAGACAACTGTGGGAATAATGAAGACATTGAGAGAGTTCAAAAGAAATCCGTCGGATCAGTAAAATTATTTTGCATCAATCTCCAACTATTCATTAAACCCCAGACCTAAACTCCTTCTGCTTTAGCGTTGTTTAACCTTTTAACCTTTCTAAAATTTGGGTGAATGTCAAGAGAAATAAACCACTTTACTGCTAGGAGAGCAGCAGACACTACTGAAGTTCTAGGACCGATATTGAACCAAGATCGATGTACCTTCAGATGTGGTCTGCGTTGAGAACTGAGCTACAACTATTTGTGAGTTCAGGGCAACTTCCCAACCACAGAGGCAGTTTGGGACCCACGTTTGGAACAAGCTCTCTGGTTTCTCGATGTTCCTCTGGAAGAGGGTCTCTCTTTCCTGCCCACCGTGTGCTGCTCTGACGTGGGGATGGGGTTGGGAGCAAGCATGTTACAGAGGATTCTGGAGACAACCAGTCAGGACCAAGGTGGATGGGAGCATTGAGGTTGAGAGAATAAGAGATTCTTATAGAAGGAGAAGTCTCTCAGGAAGATTGCCATGAGTCCAGACCAGGAACTGGGGACTTGAAAGGAAAAAGAGGAACGAGCAGCTGGCGATGGATACTTCTCTGAAGTTTCACGATGCCGTTTTAGTAGGAAGGGTCTACCTTGGCCAGTGATCCAAAGGTTAAGACTCTTTCCATCCCTTTCCAAAAGTGTCCCCATTTCCAAGCAATTTGTCCCACAAGACAGCTTTCAGCCTTTGTTTATGAAGCTAAGATGGCAAGCAGGAATCTAGCAATAGAAGTAATCTAACTAGTCCTGGAGGTGGGCAAACACGGCTCAGCGTTGATGCAGACGTGTCAGCAGCCATAAATAACCCGTGAGGGTGCGAAGATGCTGTTCTATGCCACAGAAGCTCCTTACCCCCCTTAAGACCACCACAGGTACCCTGAGCAGCAAATGCACCATGAGCTCCTTACGGGTAGACGCCCTCACTTAATCTGAACCCCGTAGAGCAAGACCTTTACTGCTTGTAGGGGGTCTGTCCATGCCTTGAGGAGTTATTTCACCCGCTAGCAATGTGGTCAAGCTCAAGGGCTCAGTTCTCAGGTTAGTAATTTCATAGATTGTAAAGCCAGAAAGGACTTTAATGATCATCTGGTCCGGCCTGGCCTCCCACATAGCACATGCCAAATAATGTCGCTGAGTAAATCCTGCCTTAACTTCAACAACTTGTAGCTGAACCAAAGTGTATCTTATAAAAAAAGGTTGTTTAACCTTGATTTTAAGACCCAAGTGATGGAGAATTTACCGCATCCTATGGTAGTTTTCTTGCAAAGGTTAATTACTTGCAAGGCTTTAAACAGTCATGGCATTTCTTATTTGATTTTTTTTTGTCTTGATCTGATTTTGCCTTTGTTTGTTAGATTCAACAACCTTCTCATGCTAGAAATATTATTACCAACTCACCTCTGAATCAATTTTGTACTTGAAACCATATTTTATAAGTGTGGTCTGACTTTAAAAGCCCTGGCATCTGAATCTGGCTTTTAGGGACCCTTTAGCCTATGTTCCTCCTATCCCAAGGTGCTCCCTTCCCACTCCTGCAGCACAACCATGCCGCTGTGGAGGGCCAAATTTAGTAGTGCCAACTGGGCTTTCTGTGTTGGAGAGCGGTAGGAGGAAGGGTTATTTAGTTCTTCAGATTTTATTTGTGATTCCAGCGGCCCCATTCTTCGCCTTGTCTGTGATGGGCCACTGACTGAACCATGATGTCAGCAAAGTACTGTCCAGATGACTCAGGATTTGGCAGGAATATCTTGAAAGCAACCCAAAGAATAGACAGGCAGAACTGCTGCTGTGAATGTTGACATCTGTTTTTCAGCCCCAAAAGGGGGAGGAAAAAACCCCCCCAAACCACAAAGGTTGAGATGCTGAAATTTCGTATGGGACAAAAAGTTCTGAAGTTTTTCCCTTTGGAACCAATCAAAACGTTGCATTTACTTTTGGATTAACACTGACCTGCGCTTGTGGGCTGTGGTGGAGCTGCACCTCCTCACTGCTGGGCTGGGCAGCCGGCGGCCCAGGACGGGCAGACTTGCCCCCGCGGAATGTCCTCAGAGCGGGATGCCAGCGCTCCAGACTAGACCTGAGGCTGCAGAGGCACCTGTAGAGCAGCCACAAGATTTTGGGGACCACAACCCCAGCTCTTTAGGCTGCCTGGTACACTCTCCCTATTGCTAAAGTTTGGACTTGATGATCTTAGACATCTTTTCCAAACTTAATTATTCTATTCTATTCTATTCTATTCTATTCTATTCTATTCTATTCTATTCTATTCTATTCTATGTCCCTGCTCATTGGAGGTGGGTTGGACTAGATGATCTTTGGAGGTCCCTTCCAACCCAAACTATTCTAGGATTCTAGGACTCCATGACCCCTCTGGTCTGTATAAAAAGGGAGCTGAAAAGCCAATTCATGGCTGACCTTACGTAATGCATCATGGTCCTCCCGTAGAGAGGACCTCCTCCTCGCGATAGTGGGGTACCATGGGAGATACGATACAGTCCACAGGGGTGATTTAGCTCGTGGTAAAGACTGGTGACCTAGGTCCCCTAAAGTCTAATTCTCTGGGGATCACAGTGTTGCAGAGCTTAACCACCAGTTGCACCAAATGAAATGGGGCATCCTGGTTTTATCAAACAAAAATCAAGGATTTCTGCCAGCATGGAGTTTCCTGGTGAAAAACGTCTGCTCTGCAGAGGTGTTTCCCTGTTCTTCCATAAAAAAAAGACTCATCTCAGCAGAAAGGTCCCAGCCATCCAAATACACGTCTGCCACAGTGAGTAGCCAGGAGATCTCATGCTATTCAAGGTGTACCGTTGGGTGAGACTTTTGGTTGCTAGAAGTAAATTTGGGGTTTAGTTATTAGAAGTTCCTCCACAGTTTTTGAAGGGCAGAGATGGTCATTATTTTGTCCTGGATGAATGCCAAGCCAGGCCACTCGATTTGGCTGCACTACATTCCCATGCTGTTTCAAATAGCTGCTCTTTGCGAGATAAGCGGTTGCTGAGTACTGTCACACAGACAATTCACCATTTTTCTTCAATTTAATCTTCACCACAGGGAACTGACTTACCACCTTAAAAATTATCAGACATTTCTGTATGATTCACAAATGACAGTATGCTCCCTTTCCCCCTGTGGTACGTGTTTCTAGTCAACTGCAACCAGGAGCCTGAAATAGAAAAAAAAAGGAAAAGGCAAGTCTGTTAATCCACCATGACACATACACCTTGATTTTATTTTATTGGAGGGATTTTATAAGGGCTATTATCTCCTGGTTTACATAATCCAACACTTCCCTTAGGGCAATCAAAATTGAGATTCATATGACTTGGAGTTTACAATCCAAAGCAGCTGGCAAAACTGGGATTCAGATTCATGACTGCAAATGCAATCCTACTGCACACACACTAAGAAGGACAAGAAAAGGGAAAAAAAAAAGAGAGAGAGAGAGAGAATAAGAAAAGCCCTGGTGAAGTGATCTATCACATTGTCTGAGCAGGAGTGTTTGAGAACTGGTATCATTAAATGAGTCGAAACTTCAGCTAATTTGATTCAAAGGTTGCATGACCTCTGCTAAGTGAGGGACTCCCTTTCCCTGCTGTCTTTGTCTGTTCTTAATAATTTAGCCAGCAACAAGGTAAGATCCAAGATTGACTTTTTCTGCTACAAACATGACTTCAGTCCAAGTATTTTAGCACCTGAACTCAAGTGAGGATAATAAATGTCAAAGAAATATTTATAGCTTGGTATATGGAGAATTTCCAGTTCCCTATACTGCAATAACACACATCCATCTGCTAACAGCATTAGGGTTGCAGCTTTAAAGCAGATAGCGCCTGAAAATAGAAGGCTGCAGTATGCACAGATAGCTGTTGCATTTGAATGTTTGCTATTAAGCTGATAATTAAATTAGAAATTAATTATCCAGCCTCAGGAAGACATTTTCTTCCTGGACTCAGGCCCACACAGAAATTCAGACTGAGCTCCGTGCCTCTTCCACTCCTCTGTGTTCGTTTAGCCGAAATCCATTCCTGCAACACCCAGCTGAGGGGAGCGAGCTTCCAGCAAAAGAAGGTTAAGGAGGAATAACTGAAATTTAGAAGTGGAAAAAAGACTTCTTATCCCATCTAATACATCCCTCCGGCCAGTACAAGCAAATTATTCTTCAGGGCTTTGTCAGGTCTAGTTTTAACTGACTGCAGTGATGGAAGCCCCGTCTCTTCCTTTGGGAGAAAGCTGCACATTCGAACAAAGCTCCCTGCTAGCAAATATTTCCTGATACTAAGCCTGTATTTTCCTTCTTTTTTAAAGTGATCCCTTTAATGTTGGCTCGATCCAAGATTTTTTCCCAGTGAACTCAGCTCTGTGAGATCTGGAATGCTTACTGGAATGTATGTCTTTCCCCCCCCTGGTTTATGGTTGGAAATCCTCCCTAAGCTCACAGTGCCTGGAAGCTGGGGTCGTAGCACATGGGTCTCACCGGTCTGTGTGAAACAGGTCGAGGTGCGTCGTCCCGTCCTGGAGGTACTCAACACAAGCAAGGGCACAAAGCTCCTCCGTCGCTGAGCCACGTGCTGGTGGGAGCTAAAAAATCCTTCTGAGGCTTGCAGACACCCCAGGGATGAAGTGCCCGGGCAAAGGTGGTGTGAGGGAGCTTTTGCTCTTGCTGCTTCGGGTGTAGCAAAGTGCTTTGATTTTTCACCCTTCTTTCCCCTCTGTCACCTCTCACCAGAAGCGAAAATGTAGGCGTACTGTAGGAAAATAAAGATTTTGGCAGAGCTGGGGTCTTTTTCATGTAGAAAGGATGTCTGAATGTGGGGTTTTCTTTTGAGGTCCAAGACACACAACTGAATGGCTTCCTCACTAATGAAGTGTTTAGCATCTTTGGTCGCAACCGAAATCAGAGGTGGAGAACCACGCAGGAGGCTGGTGGAAGTGAAAGCCCAGATTTATGGCGCTGAGGTTAACCCTTATAGGACGCGCGGTGCTCTGCCCTGTGGATGAGGAGGATGATGGGAAGCGACAGAGGCAAACGGCTTCTGCCCTGCGATGGGGTGGGGGTACGGTGCTCTTCGGCTGTGGGACCAGCACCCACCTGCATCGGGACCCCAGAGCCAGCGAGGAAGGGCACGGCTGGGGTCTGCGTGCTGGGAGGACCAGCGTTGCAGCAGCACTAGCTCCAGCCTCGGTTTAGGCCAGTTTAGATGGAGCCTGAACACATCGGGGCCAGCGATGGAGCCCGAGGGGATGCCCTACGCTGGGGGGGGCCGCGGGAGGTCAGCGCTGCAGCTGACCGCAGGGCTGGTCCCAGTGTCAAACCGGTGTGACACTTGAAAAGTCCAGCTCAGCCACAGCACGTGAGATTGCGCTGCGCTCCGACGTTATACGTGACGCGGTTCTGGCACACGGCGCCGGTGCGGAGGCCAGGCTATAGGTGTCTGCAGAGGGCGGGTGGAAGAACAACCCGGCTGGTCCCCAGCGCCGTTCACGCAGCGCCCTCGGGGTCAGGCTCAGCATTTCAACCAGATAATTCAGTGATCCTTCTTTCATCACGTCGGAAAGTCTGCGGCACCCTCGGAGTGACACTGGTGGCTCCTTCTGGGGGGGACGCGGCGGTGTCTTCTCAGAGGGATGAAGGTTTCACTCTCCATTTCTCACTTCACATCAGATGAGGAAATACCAGCAGGGACTGTGTCGGCCTTTTCCCTCAGGCTCTAGGAGCATTGGCGGCATGTTTGTGCTGGTACTCGCCGATGTCTCATCCTTAATACGTGGTCGATGGTGCAGGTGAAAGTCTCACGATGGAAATGTTAGCATCTCCTCTCTCCCTCCCTCAGCCCAACCGGCAAAACTGCTGGAACAACTTTGTTCTTCTGGAATGAAAAAAGGTGGCTGCCATCTCTGTCTCGAATGTCTGGAAAAACTCCTAGCCCCCGCTATATACACAAAGAAAGGTTAGTCACTCTGAAGACTGGCCAGGTTAGGTCGTGCAAATGAGATACTGTCCATAAAGTTACAAATGAGAGCTTGGGCTGTGACTTATCCCTGCTTCTTGCTCCATCTCTTGGCCATTTCTTCACCAACGGCAGCCTCTGTGCAAGGCACACCTCATTCAAAAGTATTCTGTTTTTTTTTTTTTTTTTTAGCTCTCTCTCTAAGGAATTGTATTCGTATGGATTATTTCACAGTTGAAATATTGTTAATTAGCTATGCTCGGTTTCGAGGTTTATAATATACTTCCCTGTGTGCTGTGCTAATTAGCGTGCCCTCGTCAGTAGGAGGGCTTGAACAAGCTGCTGCGGCTTGGCTTGCTGAACAAGATTTAAAAAACAACCCCCCAAAAAACCACTTCTTGGTGAGCGAGACCATATCTAAAGCATCATTCCCTAGCCAACGTTGCTCCATGTGAAATTTAGCAGAGGAGTGTAGGGTTTCTTTTAATTTTCTGTGATCATCACAGTCACACAATGTAGAAATTGCCGTGGATCCTTATTTCAAGAAGTAACGTAAGATCCTATAAGCTGAAAAGCTGCAACACCACGGCTCTAGTAAGGGGCTTTGGAAGTCTTTGCCTGCTTTTCTTAAGCCAAGACCAGTTTCATATCAGACTGTAAACTCTGGGGGCAACTTTAAAATACATCATTGCTGAGTATGTGAGGAAGCAAGCTGAAAATGTGCCTTCTGCAGGAATTTGTGTGGGTAAAATTTGATCGCTCTGATGTTCATGGGAAACGAATGAAGAAGCAGTATAAGCATGGCCACAGTGAATTAATTTGGAAAGTTACACAAATTCTAGCCAAAATTATTTTTTTCAGCTTTTGCTGAGCTTTGCTGCAAGTCCAGTTGTGTAAAACCATCTGTTCTTTTTCAGAGCAACCTTATTAAGACCCAATGATAATATTTCATCTCCTTCCTATAAAGAATGCTTCAGCCTTTATTACAGTCCCTTAAATGTGAGGAGCTGCAATCTTGCCATCCTGTTTGCACTCAGAAAATCTGATGGTGGTAAATCTGTCATCTCTCCTTGAATAAAATCACTCCTTCCTACACTGTCTCTCCTATTTGAGGTAAATTCCTCTTGTGCTTTAAACAGTTACTTATTATTGATTGGCATAAATTAATGTCTATGCTGTCACTTATAGTAGGTCCCATGTTAGATTTATATATCTGGTAATTGCTCTGATAAAATATGTTCCTACTGTAGATGTACGGGTGAAATGTGTCGTGGAGACTGCCTGTGGCCAGCTGTACTTCTTTGAAACATTAGCTCAAAAAGCCACTTTATATAGTGAAAAGCTCTTTAAAAAATTATTCAAAGTTCTCATACAACTTCTTCTGGAGAAAAATTCTAATCAAAATAAAATGAGTTACTTCTTTTCGCTTCATGCTGAAGTTTTCATTTAAATCTGATTCCTAAGGAGAAACACAGTTTAGTTTTTGCTCCTTGTTTCTTTTCTCTTCCCTTTCCCTCTGTAAAAAGGAGAGAGAAAAAATATGGGAAAATGAGAAATACGCATACATGAAAAATGCAAGAAAGCACTGGAGTAATCTTTCTCACGATTTTGGTTTTGTCAAAGGTAAAAGCAAACGAAATATATACATTTTTTCACGCTTTTTGTCTTCCAAGAGAAGAAATAAATATGTCAACATGCTCATCTTCCACTTTCTCAGGCTTCTGAATTGTTGAAAATTCTTTCCGGTGGAGTAAGGATGGGGAGGGAAGGGAGACAATTAGGAAAGAAAAAGGAAGGAAGAAGTGACAGCGTAATTATCTAATACCTGAAAATTACATAACAACAGGAAACAAACAAACAAAGACAGTAAAAATGGCCACACTGAAATAATCTGGGAAGTTGCACATTAAAAATATATCTGCAAATGGAGATTGTTTCTAGGCAGTGGCTTTTTTGACAAAAGTATTTTTCGGCAGGAAAACTTCCTCCCACTCTGCTGCTTTGATCTGAAATGAAAGGATTTTTTTTTTTTTTTTTCAGAAAAGCTTTTCTCTGTTGAGCTTTCTGAATCTTAAAACAACACCTTCTCTGTTTGATCTGAGTATAAATTCGTTGTATATTTCTGGAGTGGGTTCCTCCCAGAGGACTGTGGCAGAAAAGCACAGCTTACGCACGTAACTATTCTGTAGGCTGGGCTGCCATAAAAAAAAAAAACAACCAACCCTGCGCAGGATAGCACACAACTGCACAGGAGGCAGTCTGGAAAAAAACTTAACCAGACTCACCGAGGAAAACTTCTGCTCTTACCACTAGCATCATGAGGTCTTTACTTTCCGCTAAGCCCGGCCATGAGCTCGGTCTCTGAGGTCTCGTTGAAAAGATCTGAGCGCGGTAACTACACGATAGGCATTTTATCTGTCCGAGGATAAACTGCTTAATGGGTTCTGCTGGGAGTCGAAACTGCGGTGCCTTGAAGTCTCGCTGCCTCAGACCAGTCCCTTGGGTTGCTAAACCGTCCTCAGCGGTCTCGGGGAGAGCACTGTTTTGTCCACTTACGGTAGTCTCGACCGGCCAAACAACAAAAATGTCCCTTTTTTTGCGGAGGGATGCCTCTTGTTGGCCGGCGCATCTGAAAGGACTGGGTCACAAGTTTTGCAGCTTCAGCCCATCTTGTCTCCACTGGTCCTGGCAAAAGTGAAGGAGTATTTAGCTCCTTTCCAAACACTGGTGGTATTTTTCCACCGTTGCCGCACTGCATGTAGCGTGCAGCGTTTCGTTGACTGGAAGGCATCCAGAGGATGGGAGAGGAAGACTTTTCCTCCAGGACTAGGAAATGCTGTAACTGGGAGAATGTCAAGGCCATGGCAGGGTGGTGGGCTCTGACCTTCGGATGGGGAGGGGGGTGATGTCGGTCTGCCCGAAGCTAGGGAGCTGCTCGGGAAAGAAATTCCAAGCTTTTCTGAAACCAGACCAGATTGCCCTCATCTTCTGACAGCTTCCCTTGTTCGCCGTGCTCAGGCAGTCTGTCCAGCGTGGAGATGGTGTTTTCGGAGGTGGTGGTGCACAGGGGGTAAGGCCTGTGCCCCCCCGGACTGACACCTCCCAAGCTGAGAATCTTTCCTCTGCAACAGCAACAACAGCAGGTCTCCTTTCTGGTTTGGTCAAGGGTGGAAGATGAGCTCATGTTTGTATATCCTGGCTGTTGAGATGGAAAGTGTGAACTTTGCATAAAATTAAATCTGCAGAAAAGAAGAATGGGGGAGGGGAAGGGGGTCACTCTGGAGAAAGAGAGCCTTGCAGACGGAGATCCCATTATGTCCAGACCTCACAGTGTCTCCCCACTCACTCATGCCAAGCGCAATGTGGGCTGGGTGTGAGGCGAAAGTCTTCAGACTTAGCCAAAGAGAGAGGCCTCAGCATGTGTTGCTGTGTTTAGCACCGAAGCCGGTATGGACCCTGGCCAGCTTCCAGTCACACTGGCATTGCTGTTATCAGATACCATTGTGTTAAGCTTAGCACTTTTTGCAGACCAGAGAAATTCCTTTTGTGTTTTCCCATACTCCTGACACAATCAGAAGAGTTTCAGCTTCAGAGAGAAAAGGCACAAGTAGTATAAAAAAACTCCTGACACCACACAGGCACAGATGGGTGCCGTGGTTTAAGCCCAGCCGGCAACAAAGCACCACGAGGCCGCTTGCTCCCTCCTCCCCCCTGGTGGGATGGTGAGGAGAAAATATAAAGAAAGGCTCGTGGGTTGAGACAAGGACAGGGAGGGATCATTCACCAGTTATCGTCACGGGCAAAAACCAGACTGGACTTGATGAAAAAAAACCAAAATAAATTTAATTTGTTACCAATCAAATCAAAACAGGATAATGAGAAGTAAAATCTAATCTTAAAACACCTTCCCCCCATCCCTCCCTCCTTCCCGGCTCAACTTCACTCCTGATTTTCTCAACCTTCTCCCCCCCCAGCAGTGCAGAGGGACAGGGAATGGGGATTGGGGTCGGTTCCTCACACCTGGTCTCTGCCGCTCCTTCCTCCTCAGGAGGAGGACTCCTCACTCGTCCCCTGCTCCACCGTGGAGTCCCTCCCACGGGAGACAGTCCTCCATGAACTTCTCCAACATGGGTCCTTTCCATGGGCTGCAGTCCTTCAGGCACAGACTTCTCCAGCGTGGGCTTTCCCATGGAGTCACGGCCATCTTCGGGGCATCCCCTGCTCCGGCATGGGCTCCTCTCTCCCCGGGCTACAGGTGGGCATCTGCTCCCCTCCCTGGGCTGGGGGGGACAGCCTGCCGTCTCACCACGGGCTGCGGGGGCATCACCCTCCTCCGGCACACCTCCTCCCCCTCCTCCCTCACTGACCTCGGTATCTGCAGAGGGGTTCCTCTCACATTCCAATCCCCTCTCCCACTGCAGGTTCCCCTTCTTAAATACGTTCTCCCAAAGGCACACCATCGTTGATGGGCTCGCCCTGGACCAGAGGTGGGTCTGACTTGGAGCTATGGAAGCTTCTAGCAGCTTCTCACAGGAGCCGGCCCTGCAGCTCCTCTCCTGCTACCAAAACCCCACCGCACAAGCGCAATACGATGGGGAGAGAAGGATGAGGCAAGATGAAATCACCCTTGCTGAGCTCAGTGCAGGTTGAGGTTCATTAGCTCTCGAGCTTGGGTTGACCTTTTATAAATAACTACTCAGGGAAAGACATTCCCTGAATTGCCTTTTGCAGAGGGGCCAATTAGATCATTTGAGAAAATTGGAAAAGAGAAGTAGCTAATTAGAACTACGGGCAG
Organism: Aviceda cuculoides; assembly: GCA_035590195.1. NCBI lineage: Eukaryota > Metazoa > Chordata > Aves > Accipitriformes > Accipitridae > Aviceda > Aviceda cuculoides. The sequence goes on along the minus strand of JAVJGG010000031.1, from coordinate 1,887,080 downwards.
CTGCACAGTCGCCATGCCAGTTGGCTTACATTGACCTGTTTGTGACTGGAAAGTCAGTTTGGATCCATTTTTTTGGTGCTTCGTGATTTTTTTTTTCTTTAAATGACGTGATTTTATAGCCTAGGAAGAGCCAGAAATAGCGGAAGAAATAGTAAGCATGTGTTCTTTCCAGCATTCCTCCGCGAGGCGACCCCTGTCCCAGCCCTCAGCCCCAAACACCATGCTAGCCAGCTGCATGAGATAACCTCCCAGGACACTTTCAGCTCACACAGCAGAACTTGCAAATTCTATAATGTTGAGCTTTTTTTTTTTTGGTGACCTTTCTTCTCCGTTAAAGGTGACGTGAAGAAGAAGGACACTTTCAGTTCCCACAGCAGAACTTGCAGATTCTATAATCTTGAGCTTTTTTTTTTTTTGGTGACCTTTCTTCTCCGTTAAAGGTGACGTGGTGGTAAGTCCACTGGACTTTTAGCCCTGCTTGAGGAAACCCTTTGCCGGTGAAGGACAGCTTGCCTCCTCTTTCCTCTCTTTGCTTAATGCATTAGTCTTCTCGGCTGCCCCTGAACCAATGTGTGCTTTAGGGAGGGACATGTTACCGTAGGAGTCTTTGCGGTCAAATGACGGCACTGTGCTATGGCTCCCCCGTAGCTGCAGGCACAGCAGGGCAAGAGTTTGTGTAGGGGGTCCCAAAAAGAGAACTGGAGATGTGATGGATGTAGGTGGGGTTGAGAACACCCTACTACAGCATCAAATTGCTACGTCGGGCAGAAATCGCTTTCTTCTAGATGTGCAAATGCAAGATGCAGGAATCATAGCAACAACCACACTGAAGATGTACAGCTGTCAACGCCAGTGTGTCTTAGAGGCTAAGAAAGGAGGCAAGATGAGGAGGCTTTAGTCTTAAAAGTTGGTATACATTGGGAAAAAAAGCTTGGGAAACCATCCCCAGCAATTCTATTCAAAGCTCTTTTGTCAGAGCTCTTTATAGTCCTGAGCAAGTAAGTTTATGCTTTCAGGATCATTCCCCCCTGCTTTGCAAATTATTCCATGAAGGCCTGTGAAGCTCCTTGGATAATTTTCACAGCTCATGGCATGACACATCTCACCATTAACAATGTTCTGCACTTTCCAAAGCCACACTCTTTTAAAGCAGTCCCCTATGAAATGCTCTGCCAAACACAAACAGTACAGATGGAAGATTTCCATGCCAAATGTCTACCTAATGATGACTTTGGGAGGATGGATCAACTGTTTCAGCTAAACTGGAACAACAGTTTCCAAACGTGAGATTAGAGGGAGAGATATTTCATTAAGAAAGTCCAAGCTTTGAAGTAAGGGCTTGAAATTTGGCATAGGGCTGGTGCCTTTATACATGGTATGTGCTTTTCCCTGTTCCTGTGAAAATTCTTCTAGCTTTGACCAACATGCTAGCCTCTAAATTAGTAAGTCTGTGCTTCCTGAACAGGAAGGTTTTCAGGCATTGGCAGCTTTGTCTCCTGAAGACCCGACGTTTTCTGGGCATGCTCCTGACCCCATAGCTCCAGTGTTGCATATTGACTGGGACAGAGGTTTCCCCTTTTCCTTCCCTTCTCTCCCACTTTCTTCCTTCTCACCAGCTTCCTTGCTTGTGTCTCCAGTGACAGGGTGCAGCAGGGACCAGGCAGTTTTTCGGCATCCCAGTCTAGAGGTAGCCCTTGGTGTGCCCGTGGGCTCATCCCCGCTGCGCAGGCAGAGCAGAGATGGTTCCAGGAGCAGGACACGGGCTGGGGGAGAAACAGAGCGTCGAATGGGGATACAAACCCCCAGTTCAAAGGATAAACTGTGAGCCTAGTCATCCCGGTCTGGTGGATGACCCAAACTTTTTCTCCTTTTTTTGATTCCTACATTGTTTCTTGTAACGTAGGAAAATCCGCAATGTATAAAGGATGTCTTGCTATATTTCTCTCCTTCCTTCGCTTCACGCCTGTCAGATCCCGCGGCGGATGATGTGAGCATCCTCCATAAGAAAGCTCCTCTCGCTGCTCAGCCTGGATTCTTGCAAGCTGATGGAGGTAGGCGTCCTATGGGAAAATGAATTTGCAATCACGCGTTAATATTGCATAAGCAACTCCCAATTTTGTGTCCTTGACTTTCTGTCCTTGAAGATTTTTTTAATAGAGATTTTAAAAAGTGGGATTGTAATAATATTATGGAGTAGAGTTATGGCTTTGGGGAAGTAATTTTGTGCCTCAGCTGCGGCACTGTTTTTCAAAGGTACCTGGTGTTTAAATGTAGCTGGACAGAGCTAGGAGTTCATAGCTCCAGCTTGAAATGTATTATTGATACTATGTATTTCAGCACAAGTAAATTTTGAAACAGAAATAATCTTGTAATTTCCATGAAAGTTAGAAAAACTCATAATCCTCATTAACAGACACGTCGCTATGCCATTTCCCAGTTTAAGGCTGGTTTCCACGTTAATCTCTCCAATGCACTAGGGAAGACATGCTTCTCTTTCCTCCAAAAATAATACAAGAATAAAAAAACTTGCAGTGTGAATCCCACTGAATATGGGTATGCTTTGGTCCACCGAATGAAAATCTCAGAGACTTATGCATATGTTAGAAGAGCATTATTGTAGAAATTGTTTTATAGTCCTGTCTGTCATGTTGCTACTTGCAGTCGTTATAAGTCTGTACCAACTTCGAGACTATAATCCCCTTCGGGTGCTCCAGGAATATCGCAGAATTTGGGAGTCATGGTTTGTAAAAAAAGCCTGGAAAGGCTGCCCAGACATTTTCATGTTGTCTCAAAGTACAGTGTGGCTGACGATGAAATCTGACAGTAGGTTGGAGAGGAAAGCTGTGACCAGACTGCAGGCAAGGTATACAGCCGGGACAATCAAATGTAATTCGGTTGTCTTCATTGCTGCTCAAAAGCTGGAATTTAATGCGTGAATTTACAGGAATTAGAGGGGAGTTAGCCTTTCTGTTTGCTGCAGACCCTATAAAGTTTTACTTAGATCTGCTCGGACATGAGTATTCCCCTGCGAAAGAGCGTGAAAGTCTGTGACTGCAATACAAGCGATGGCTGAGAACAAATGAGATCAGAAGCCTTTACCCATACCTTTGCTAGCTGGTAATCATTGAAAATCAATTAGAAATAAGCAGAGCAGTGGCAAATCTTATTAGAAAATCTTAAGATAGGAGCTCAGTTCAGTTTAGGCTATGATTAGGGGTTTTGCTAACTCTGGGTATTTGTACACAAGAATGACTTCCAGACACTCCAGTAAATGCTCACCATGTTAAAAATAATGAAATTCAGCTTTAAAAATCTATTATGCCTGGCTTTTTTTTCTTGTTGTTTTTATACCATCTTTAAAACTTTCAGATCTTGATGTAGTCACGAGGCAGATCCAGCATGGTATGGTTGAGGTCAGTGATTATACGCTATAAAGTTCAAGCAGATTACAAATAATCTACTGTGTGAAAGAAGTAAGTTTCTCATTATTCTTCAAGGCTAGACTAAAAGAGCAATAGCTATGTGGCAGCTTGTATCTAAATTACTGAATCACAGTTAGTAATCCTGTAGCTGATGTTGTCATGTTAAAAGCTAAATTAAATTTTCCAAATTATGAAGAAAAAAAACCCAAGTTCCATGGTTTGATATGCTTAACAGTGGCTAATATAATTAAGACTGTAATAGATTTCAGTTACAAAAAATGTCAGGAAATAGGGAAGTACAATGAACACTGAACAAAGGGCTATGCATAGCTCAGTCTGGAGCTCCCCAGAGATAAGTTACCAAGTCCAGGGAAGATCAACATGTCATGAAATTAGTTCCAAAGTGTTTTCTAGAAGCATTTGCGTCTCTGCCTTGAAATTGCTTTGCTATCCTTCCTAGTTATAAAAAGTTCAGTCAACCATTCAGAGATTGGAAATACCCTTGTTAAGTGAACAAGCATAGGCTGCCGAAAGTGAGCCGGCAAAGCAAATAGTTTTCAGGATGAAAAACAGCCACAGAAGTATTTAACAAGCAATTTAATAGAAGTCAAAGGTGTTTGTGGATAAAAGAGGTCTTTGGCGACTACTTTTGCTGTCATACTTTGCCTGGATGTCTTCTGGAACCTAGTTGGGCAGAGAAAGACAGCAGTAAGGTAGAGCGCGGGTCAAGCCCTCAGTGAGGACTGTGCACAGGTTGGTTGTTCAGGCTGTGAAAGTCTGTGAAGAACGTGATACTGGAGGGCAGCATGATGCTGGAGGGGAGGAATGGAGGAAGGGTATGCAACATGACGGAGATTTCAGCTACATGGGGGAAAAAAATGAGCAGAAGCAGAAAAGTGTGTGGTGTTCAGCCAGAGTCAAGCAAAAACAACATATCAAAGCGCACACTGTGATAGTTTATTTTTGAAGGAAGAGGAACAGCTCCTGTGACTTTGCTATGCATTGCATAGTCCAACAGAGCATCCACAGTATGGATGAGAAGACAACAGTAGCACTACACAGGTGGCTTTTCACAGGCTCAATGGCTGTTCTTGCTGTAACTCAAGATGAATGGACTCACCAACCACTTAATGAGGCTTATACTTTTGTGCTGGACACTAACTGTAAAAGATTACCTACACATAGATGCCAGTAAAAATGTAATGATATTACTTCCACTGAAAAGTGTATATATGAGCTAGGTTTTTATGTTAAAAATTTGAAATCTTGAATACAAATAAGTACAAATAAGAGCAGCTCTTATTGGATTAAAGATGGACTGATCTTTCAGTCTTCCAGAAAGGTGCCTTTATTGGAGGACGGAGAGAACAAGACACTGAGGAAGAGTTTGAGAACATCTTCAAGATGATAGGGAAGCTGTGAGCACAGCAAAGAATAGGGCTGAAAGTATATGACTGTTACATGATTTGTTGCAACAGGAAAAACTTTTGTCTTAAAATATGCTTAAAGAACATCTTGGATAGGCTGAGAATCATATTAGGGGTGACAGAAGTAAGATTGTCAGTACATCTGATGAACTTTGGATCCTCAAAAGAACTGAAGATGTAAAAAGGCAAGTTTTCGATAACCCGAAAGGAGAAAAATACTGGGGGATGTACCTCATGCCAAATATTTTCTATGCTAGATGCTCCAGCAGGATTCTGGCAAGAGCCCCTCAAAATACAAAGCACATGTTTGTGCAGGTTCAACACACTCTTTGGGAAACACAGTTTCTGTGGGCTGTGATTTGGACTGTGTTCGGTATTCCAGGTGTTTCACTAAGACAATGCGGTGAATTTTGGATGGTAACGATGGTAATAGGTCCTGCGTATCATCTTGACCTGGGGAGAAAGAGCGGAAGAGCGTGACCAGGTCCTCAGGCATCTTAAAGGAGAGCTCATGTTGCTGGAGTAAAACTGAAAAAATTACAAATTCTTTATAGTGTAAAAAAGAGCGGGGAGAGATATTAAAGCAGTAAGATGTGACGACAGATCTCGGGGTGGTCAGAAGAACACCAGTATTGCTGCCCCAAGAGATGAGAAAGCCACAGAGAGATTCCTTGGACCACTGTAGTGCATAGGAAAGTTTGCAGCTAGCTCATTTACTTGAAGTAGCAACTGTAGAACACAAGCATGCAGAGTGTGACAGATCAACAAACGCCTGCGATGGAAAAAGGCTCGAGAAAGGAGTCAAGGGTGATGTGCTCATGAAGCTCAGAAAGGAATGTAGGAAGCGACCACTGAGAGATGTCCAGAAGACACAGAGCGCAAACTTCCAACAGCTGGCAAAGTTGAAGGAGTTAATGAAAGAGGCTGGAATCCCGGGAGACTCTAACAGTAAATGCAAGAGCAAGTTGTCCACAGATGCCTCCGAGGAGGGTATCAGTATGGCTTTCCTATACCAGTGTGGTCAGGGTTGGAGACCAGTGGCTTATATGTCACACACACCAACAAAAACAGAGCGTCAGCATGTTCAAATAGAGAAGGCGGCTTTGGCCCCAGTCCACAGGTGTAAAATTTCACTTCTTTATTTATGGGAGGCCAGTGTTAGCTGGACTGACCATAAAACCTTCCTAACATTGCCAAAAGGGACCCGGTAACCTCTCCTGCTGTACAATACACACATTTCTTTTTTAGGTATAAGAGTACAATTTGAAGAGGAAAGACAAATCTGGGAAAGATTCAGTGGTTTCAGAGATGTTTTAGAACATTAAATCGAAGAACAGTGGAGCAAAGTTCAAACCTAGACAGCATACATGATATTTGGTTTAAAATAAAACAAAGTAAAGCCAAAACCATGGTAGCTCTCAGACGAAACACGGACTCTGACTGCTAGAGCTACAGCTGGGGATACTCTTCAAACTGCTGGTTGAGAATGGCTGGGACAGCCCCCTGCATCAGATTGAGGGTGGGATCTCATTGCAAGGTGGAATTTTGTTTAAAGGTGTGAGGTTGTTGAGTCTTAATATACTGCAGGAAAAAAATCCACGCCATTAAAAAGTATAAAAGAGCAGGGAGACGCTTCCCCTGGCAAAAGAATAATTGCTCCATGGGGAAAGGTAAGCGCATGTTTATTTGTGTTATCTGCAAAAACACTGTGTGCTTGTTCTGCACTACTATTTTAACCAACATAAGATACGCTTGGTGTATGCTATTGCAATTTAAGCAGCTGTCAAACATAATTTTCTTTTACATGGCATTACTGATGCAGTGAGGTCTGATAAATCAATGCCAATCTGTGGCCATGAGTTCAAGCAGTTACAGCTGAATTTGGGGTTTGGACATGAACTACTAATTACTATTATTCCCAATACAACAGAGGGGTGGGAGATGGTGTAAAAATAACTAAAGAAGAATGCTTAGTCAGACTCTGATCCATATTTAGCTCTTTTAAATTGCAGATTGTCAGCAGGGCTTGTCACCTTCTGATGTTTTGCTGAGTAGAAAACTAAAGCCAAGAATGGCCCGGACAATTAGAAGCTGATGTCAGAGATACTAGAGACCTGCCAAAATGAAAAAAATCGAATAGGGGGAAAAAAAGTCAGATGGGATTCATGGTGTTGGAAACTGCCTCCACTTCTTGAAAATGATGCGTTAATCCATGATGATATGAGGTCATCACCTGTGATGGGCTGAGTCTGTGGGAGGACAGTAGTCACTTTATCCAGTTCCCAAAGAGAGTGAGATAGAGAGCTGCAGGCAACAGCAGCAGCAGGCCGAGGCACAGTAGCCCTCAGATGTGGAATCGCTAGAAAAAAATCCTTGATCGTCTCCTGAGATCAACATCATTGACACCCTGGTTAAACTTGCAGAGCCAAGTATGAGTGCAAGAGACTTTGTAGACCTAACTGACCACTGTTAATCAGCTTAGCTAACAGGTTGATTATAATGTTTTTAATTACGCATTCTATTAATGATGGGCTTTAGGTCTTATTAGCAACTTATAGCTTGGAAGGGAGGACGCGGTATTGAACGACAAAAGGAAAAACTGGGTTTTCAAGACAGAGAGCCCAGGCTGTGTGCTGAAGAAATACTGATTGCTGTCATGTACAGCTTCTGGGAACGCACCCAGAATAAAGGTCTTGCATGTGGCTCCCAGACTAATGAATCCAGGCCTTGGATGCAACCACGCGGAGCCTCTTTCTTGGATGCGCGGCACACAGCAATGAACAAAGGCTAGCTAGATTTTGTGGATAGCTGCGGGCGCTGGCACTGCCACAGCAGCCAACCATCTGGCTGGTGCACATGCCGTTTCACCAAGCATTAGGCCCTGGTAGATCTCCAGAAAGTAGGCTGGAGGTTGCCCTTCGTTGCAAGACAGCAGCCACTAAGTGACTTGGAAAAGACCATCCAGGAGACACGCTGATACCTCTGGGAAGCGGCTAATTCTGTGGTTTGATGACATGTGAACTACAGCTTTAGAAACTTCAGTGGCTCTTTCATCACGAAACTTCATGTTCTTGAGCTTTTTCAGGCACTAAAATGACTTTAGAAGGCTCTCACCTTCTGTGAGCTGCATCCAAGGTCCCTTCAGTATTCTCAGCCTCTGTTTTACGGGGAGCTGCAGCGCACCGAAGCTTGGCCTCTTGCTGGTGGGGTGCCTCGCGACTACTTTTCACGAGGAAGTCCTGCCAGCTGCCACTCTGCTGGTGTCTTCTCACAAGTAGGGTGTCCAGCAGCTGTGAAGACTGCGGCAAAGAACCAGAGGGGCCGGACCAGGCACTTCAGAGGCAAACGTTGGAGTGGGAAGCACGGCGGTGTTTGAGCGTGAAAGCTGGGGAGAGAGGAGGTCAAAGTCTAGACGTTTGGGAGCAAAGGTTCGCTTTGAATAGAGAAGGGGCCCTGGTGGCCTCTAAAATTACCATAAATGTCTGTTTACAGGAAGTGGTTGAATGGAACAGATCAAGTTAGGGCACCCGAGGGCCTTTAAAACTTAGAGAAATCCTGTGTTTATGAGGTAGAGGGGAATTGGTCAGAGCTGGGAGCGTTGGAAAGTTGTTGGTGAACGGATTGGCTCCAGCCAACCAAAGCCCTGGGAAAGCAGGGCTCAGCTGACACATGCCTCCGCAGACGGCAACCCAGAGCAGTGTCCACACTGCAGAGCATACGCAATCCATGGGCAGCTTAATCTGCTTGCAAAATAAATGGGAAAATATCCCCACGGGGGAAACCTTATATATACTCGGGAGGCTCATTCCTGTTGCAGTCCGTGCTCCCTGAGCCGTTGAGCTTGTTCTCTCGAGCGCCTGAACAGCAGTGATCTAATACAAAAGGTCTTACCAAGTTGTCTGACTCTTTGCTCTCTTCAGCCATCATATGGCTAAATGAGGCCGGGGAAAAGAAGGGAAGGGGGGAGAAGAAAAGCAAAGCAGAAGAAAAATGGGGCTCCCAATTCCTGGCATGCACATCTCCACACAGACTAAGCAGCAAGGGCTCACAGTTAGCAAACTGCTCATTAGAGCCAAGGCATTAAGTCATTTCTCCGGGGAAGAATAAAACTGAACTCAGAGTCCAAAACTCTGCCAGAAAATGCAGGGCAGGGGGAGGGGAGGAGAAGTGGTTTGGAGAAAGAGAATAAAAAGGAGGCATAGGAGAAAAAAATAGCAAGAAGAGAAAATGAATGGCTGGTGGGTAAGGCAGGAGAACGAAGGGGTTGAGGGGACGGGAAGGAAACAAAGACAAGCAGAAAGGACAGCAGCTGAGCTGTGGGTAGCTACGGTGCTATAATACTCGGTAATTTCTCAGAGTACATCCTCTCTAAGCTGTGGTGTAAACAGTTAAATAGGGAGCAATTTCTGCCCTGATGGAGAAAACAGCAAGCGCTTAAGCAGCTCTGTGGCTACAGGGTCTGTCAGCGCTCTGGACCTGATCTCAGCGCTGCCCGCTAACGCAGGCCTCCAAAGCAATGTTTCAATGCAATCTAGCCACAAAAAGACAGGCGCAGCCCCGATTTGCCTGGGTCACATCGCAGACTTGCCTTTCTGGGAACCCCGGCTCCCTGTGGGTGGCTCAGTGGTCCTGGCAGCAGCCCCACGGCACCAGATTCCCTGCTTTGCTTAGGCTGCCTTCACACCTCCAGCAGTTTTTCTCTTGAAGGACACGAAGGGGTGAGTTCGCAGAGAAGCAGGCTCACGGTGGTTTGCCTTTCTCTAGAGCCTCCATCTGGCAGTCCCAAAGCATTCTTGAGAGGTGAAACCACCTAACTGGCTAGCTATCATGGTGACTGCATTAAGGTTGGAGCGGTATGGATAGGTGACGTGAGCCGTCGTCCACCATCACCGAGCTATGCAATCAAAACTGGAACAAGGCTTCTTCTCTTGCTACGATCAGTTGCAAGAAAAACTTTTGACCTGGAGTGAACATGTGCATCAAGTGGGACCTGCAAAGCCCATGTGGGTGGCGATGTTAGCTTACTGTATCTGCGTCCCCTGGGGCATGCCCCCATGCATGGGTTAACAGGAAAGGGATTGTTTTGCAAAGCCAGCAGAATACAGAAGACGCTGTAAATCAGTACGTGGATACAGAGGATTTCATTCTTAGGAGACCAGCAAAGGGGAAATGTTCTCTCCAAAGGGGAATGGGTATTTTGTGAAGGAAGAAATGTCATCTTGGACTTTTCTAAGATCTCCACCCTTGGAGATTTTCAAAACACAGCTGGACAAGGCTTTGAGCAATCTGATCCACCTTTGCACCCATGTTGCTGCTTACTGTCTACTCCAGAGAGCAAGCAAACCGGCTCTTTGGATCTTTGCATGAGGGCAAAGCCAGACTTTTATGGCTCAAGTCACTGGTAAATGTAATTTTAACTAACCTGCCTGTTTTACATTGCAGCAGGATAGCTCTGGTTAATGTTGTCCCAGCTGAGCTCTATTGAAAGTTTGGCTGAAGGAAATGAGTTTGATAACGTGTTCAGCTGTTTCACCTGTGTCCTAAAGATGTCTGCCTGCTTGGCCAACCAGTGGTTGAGTCGCCATCCCTGGAGGTATTTAAAAGACATGTAGCTCTGGTGCTTAGGGATGTGGTTTAGTGGTGGGCTTGGCAGTGTTTGGTTTACAGTTGGACTTGATAATCTTGAAGGTCTTTTCCAACCTAGATGATTCTATGCCTGACTGTATCTGTCACCGAAAGAAGTCTAGGAAGCTGTAGTGTATTCTGGGTGAGTGGCTATGAATGGGGAAATGAGAATTTAGTTAACTGTAATTATACAATTTAAAAACAATTTGTCATAGATTTCAAAAGGAATGTGATATTTTGCATTGTGCTTAACTTCTAATGAGCTCTAGCAGAGTCTGGGGTCTGGGTTTGTGTGAGGTTTGCACTTTATTCTTATGGTGAAGATGAATCACTTTTAATACATGTCTGGTAATGTCTTGCTGTACTAAGCTAGTATGGATGTTTTAAATTAATCTTCCTTGGAAAATACTGGTAAACAATGGTAAAACTAAAGAAGGAACTGTTATGAGAAATTCCTAATTTAAAGAAGTTATTAATGTTGTGTAGGATTTTCCATCTTCTGATCAGCCAGTACATGACTTTTGCCTCAGGTTGTTGTCAAGCTAAGTGAAGCAGCCTATAATTCCCCGCCACATTTACTCTTCAAGCATTGGCGCACCACTAGTATTTTCCAGTTCATTGGAGCGTCTTTGTCCTTCCAAGATGCATTAAAAGTTATGATTGCATCCAACAATGATGTTGACCCTGTAGTGGAGATGCGGTCCCAACTCCTGACTGTACTTTAGACCTCTGAGGAGTTATTACTTGCCTATGTACATTAAAATTACTCTCAAACCACCATAACCCAGACCAGAGGTACCAACTTCAAACACAGTGAGCCCAGCTTTGTGTAATCTTTGGACTCTCCCTTTCAGCTCTTGTTGCAACCACCTTATGCGGTCTCGTCTCCATTTTTTTAATATGAGCTCATTACATGTAAGCAGGTTCAGGATGGGCAGCAAGACCCCCTGAAGTCTCCCATGCTCCAAAGGGAGGCAGATGCAATACACAGACCTTGTACTATCCTTATCCTCAAAATGTGGGATCAACAGGATTGTTTCTGGAGGGTCCAGCTCTGGAGGCCAGAAGAGCCAAATGACGTGTGATTGGAAAAGGGTAAAACTCGCCAACCTCATGTTAATTTCAGCTTTAGGAGAGGTTTGCAGGCAGACCTAGGAAGAAAGAAACTAGGACTGGTCTTCCTGACGCGTCTCCTGCAACAAGCTAGAAAGAAAAGCAGGGCAGAAGGAAAAGAAGGAGGTCTGAGCAATCCCAACTTATGTATACTTTTCATTGGCACAAGCCACCCTTGCTTAGCATGGGCCAGGCCGCTGCGATGGGGACCCTGCTAGGAGCTCAGAGGCTCAGGGCACGCATGAGGCAATGGAAAAGCAGCAGGCAGGGACTAGAAATGGCTGAACTTTATTTTTCCAAAGTGAAGATCTTTGGTGGGCTGCAGATTACATTGGAAATCAGACCCTACGCCCCGGGATCCCGCAGCTGTCCCTCTCCCCTCTAATTTTTCTCTGTCAGATTTCAGAGCTATAATTAACCGCAAGGCCTTAGCGACGCTATGTGAAAGTGTGTGTGTGCGCGCACGCGCCTGGGCTTCCTCACCCCAGCGGGCCTAATCCCCTACAGGAGATTGACAGGTTCACATGGGGACTAACTTTTTTAACTAATTCACTTCTAAAACGCTCCTTTTGCTCTCTCTTCCCTTTACTGCCTTCTTCCCTCCAGGCTGCAAAGGGCAGCGTGGTACCACGGCAGCGCTGAGGGACCTCCGAGGTGTCCCTTGCTGCTCCCACGATGCTCGTCGCTGTTGTCCAGGGAAGGGGTGCTCGGGGCCAGCGGGGAGCTCCAGGTTAAAATTCAGGTGTTGGAGCAGCAGAAGTTAATTTCTCATCCTTTCTTTGATGCCCTCAAGCCCAAGCTGCACTCCTACGGACAGGTCTGCGTATCTTCCGAGCGCGGCTGTGGACACCGCTGGTGAGACAGAGCTCAGCGGTAGCACATGCACAAACGTTTTTGTTTCTCTTGCTGGTTGTGGTAAAAAAAGCTTTGGAGGAAACCTTTGCTGAAGCGTTGGCAGCGTATCAGCGCCTCGGTCCAGATGCATGGCGCTGCCTGCTGGTTTGTTACTGGTTTCGGGTCTCTGCGCTGAACTGGTGGTTGTCATCCCTGTCCACATCCATGAACAGCTTTGTGTTAGCCACAGTACAGATACCCAGCCAAGGTGCTTGTTGATGTGCTCCTTTCTCTAGCTGAGCCAGGTTTCTCAGTATTTTCCTGGGATCAAACAATGTTGGATTAGAGCATGTTGGAAATGAAGGGCTCTGACTTGGCAGTGACTTACCAACACCTTGAAGCAGGCAAGGGGAAAAATATCTAAAGGCCAAAGCACACTTCTCACGTTTATGTGAGGAGCTGCATCTGAGGCAACAGACTAATCTTCCAGATTCCTTATCTCAGCAATTCCATTAAAGTCACTCGGCATTTAAGCACCGAGAGGAAAGGGGAGAGCATGATCTGGCACAAAAAAGAAAATACACGGGATTTTTTTAAAAAATAAAACCTCATAGTATTTCAAATTAAAGTGTCCACAGAAATAATAGGAAGATACCTAACTACTGCTGCATTTTGTTTCGTGAAGGAAGAGGCAGCTTAACCCGGGCTTGCATGGACCCAGCTTTGTTGAGGTTGATGTATGAGCTATCAGGAGAGCAGGAAATTCTAGCTCATAAGAGTACTGTCTTAATGGTCCTACAGGGAAGGAAAAACTTTGGAGGAGTCTATAAGGAGGAGATCACTTGATGTCCCAGTGCGTGGTAACACATAGCCAGGGTTTCCTACAATCCTTACCACAGGTTCCTACAAACGGCAGACTCTGCTAAGCGTTGCAGCCCTGTTTCATCTGTGGAAAAATGAGGCACAGTAAGTACCTCTGTGACACAGCCTGAATTTTCGGTTGGTTTTAATAGTACTACGCTGAGGTACTTGCTGCTGCTGTAGCATGGATTATTCTCAACTGATTAATACTTGTTCAATTTTTTGAACAAAAAATAAAGCAACAGTTCTTTACTACCTTGAGTTCACACCATATAAGCCACATTATTACTGGATCAGGAGTGACTGCTTACATGGGCTGGTTGATTTTAAATCCCACCTTTGTCTGCACCAGTATAACATGCAGTATGGCCAGGGCTAGGGTCGCCCTGGAACCTGCTGCTGGTTCCTTTATCTGTCTTCGCTGCTGCAGTGACAGGTATAAAACAGGTAGTAGACAGAAAGTTCAGGTCTAGAGACCATGATTTGCCAGGCTACGTAAGACTTCTTTGAGTGAAAGCTTCCTGCCACTGGAAAACCAGGGAGTGACTTGGAATAGCTTGGTCTCCCTGGCAAGGCAACCAAACACAGGATTGATATTTTTTTTTTGTGATGGTTTTAATTTAAATGAAGCGTATGCATGCCTAATCCAATCTAATCTATCTGGGTTCTTATATCCCATTAATCACTGACTTGTATTAGCACCTCACGCTGTCATCTCTGCCGCTGCAGAAAGCTGCTGAGACCACCATCTCATCACAGGCATTCTGATGACTTGTCACTGGATTTTGTGTGAGCAACAGAACACCTAAGAAGCCAAAATCATTCCCCGTTGCAACGCTTTAGAGGAACGATACAGGCGAGAATCGATGTAAGTTAATGGTTCAAGCATGAGCGGCAGACGCTGCAAAAGCATGCTGTAAAACACTTATTTCTCAGAATTTTTCACACAATTGCATCACCTAAAAACAGTGTTATTTTTTTCAAAATAAGGTGACCTTCAATTGATCACCTCATTTTGTATTATAAACCTTGTTTAAGAGTACATGTTTTAAAACAGTTTTATTAAAAACCAAAAGCAGCCAAATAAATAAGAAACAAGTAGTGAAATAATCTAGGACACGCAGGGAAATGCTATGGATTATTTCATAGTTAACTGTCTCCCCACAAAGAGACTGGGAACACAACAGGGTTAAACTTCTGGAAAGACCAGCTTTTATTAGCTCAAGCTATAATGTGGGTCGTCTCAACTGTTGAACCGAGTGCTTCAGTTCATCTTCATAGGGTTAAAATCTTATAAAGTCAGCATCCAGGCCAGGGTCCACCTAGAGGAGGCAGATTGCCCCCAGTCAAAATTAACTCCCTCAGCTTCAGTTGATATTTTTCACTCTCTGACCTCAACTGCTTGGGAAATTTCAGGTACTATTATGAACTATTGCCCAGAGGTGGATACACTTCAGTGGTACATGAAGAACTTGTCCTTTTTGGATATGTTTATCTTCCACAAGCTCCAGGATAAGCTGCTTCAGGTCTTGCAATTGTGAATCCTTGTTGCACGCACCTTTTTCAAAATCTTTTCGTCTCTGTTCAGGGTCCAACCCACACACAGACACACAACTCTCCCAGGCCCGGTACTGGGAACGTGAGATGGTTGGATCAGTCATTGCAGATCAGTTATGAAGAGTTTACGGTCTGAAGTATGCTTGGACAAAGCATCCATTGAACGATTTCAGACAAGAAAGAAATTAGTGGAAATCCCAGTCTGTCTGCAGACAATTTAGAAATAGAAATAATTTTTTGAATTAATTAGTCTGGCTAGGTTTAATCACAAAAAGAGCGTGAAGGCATGGGTCTGTACAAAGTAAAAAGGCACATAGCACGTTACCTTAAAGTATGACTGAGCAGCTGACTACGTTTATAATCTTGTCATAGGCCTTCCAAAAAAATCAGATTAGGAGTAAACAAATACAGGAACCATTTAAACTTTATAGAAAACCGAAAGCTACTTGTCATTAAATGTAACTCTGTGGTTTGAGTTGAAATGTTTAAACTGTATTCTTAGTAGAGCTGGGGATAGTTTAGAGCATATACTGCAGGAGGTTTCTTGACATTTATATCCAGCAGTTACAGCTCGGTTAGCTACACTACCTATATTGCGATGTACTCAGCGGGTAAATGACAGTTTTGGATGGGGAGGTGACAGGGGTATCTCGTAGGTACGGCGTTTAAGTTGCGTGCTGAAGGTCACTTTGGATGTGACTTTTGGAAAATTACTTCCATGAAGGATGGATGTATCCGGCCATTTAGAAAGAGCGAAGGGTTAAAAGCTGTTCCCTTGAACTTATTTCTGATATTGGTACGGGTCTGAAAACGCCAGCTCGCTGATTGATGGGTTCACATGGGGCGACCTTCGCATTAGCAACGCGACTCTGGTTGCTGGGTAAACACAGGCAGATGGATCCAGCTCCGGTGATTTTCGGCAGTGACGGATGGCAAAGGTATTTCTGATCCACATCGCACCCTGCAGATCCCGTGAAAATGACTTGGCACGGGGCGGAAAGTATTAGATTCGGGTGACAAATAATTACCTGACATCAGCTGAGGTTTCTTCAGAAAGGTTATGCTGCAAATAACCGGCTTTTACATAACTTTGTTTTCATGAAGTGGTAGAAAGTCACACACATACAATATTTTTATTTGGGAAAATGTAATCCAGCCAGTGGCTGATAAAAACTGCTCCTTGGGCATATATACCCAAGTAATTGTATTCCAGCACTGCGGAGGGTTTGGGGTGGGGTTGGAGGGGTTTTGTTTGTTTGTTTAAACCATGCATGTTTGTCCTTGTTGCTATTGTTGATGTTATATGTACTTTTTCAGCGGCAAGAATTAGCATTCAGACAAGACATTTACTCACAGCCATTGTGGTTTCATGAGTCTTTGCTTTTCAAGGACTTCAATTCCAAAGTTCTTGACTCTTATTCCTTCTTCTCTTTTCCTGAGCCT
Source organism: Aviceda cuculoides (assembly GCA_035590195.1). Classification (NCBI taxonomy): domain Eukaryota; kingdom Metazoa; phylum Chordata; class Aves; order Accipitriformes; family Accipitridae; genus Aviceda; species Aviceda cuculoides. The sequence goes on along the minus strand of JAVJGG010000031.1, from coordinate 1,870,798 downwards.
GGTACTTTGGCTGCAAAACCAGCATTTTAAGTAGGTATGTGCCCAATAAATATTTGTCTGAGGTTCAGTCCTTTGTTTTCAAGTAGTAGCTTGTTTATATAAAAAAAATGCCTGGGGCAGGCATGTGTTGAGAAGGCTACAAATGCTTTATGCCTCTCTTTAGCTGATGGGTGTCCCTTTTGCATGATAACATCCTCAAAATGTGTAGCGTGTGAGTGCACGTATTCCTGCGGTGAGTCAAAATGACTGTTTGCACCTTCCGTGCCGCATGTTACCATTCCTGCCAGGATAATCCGGTGTGGTTGTATCTGATAGGACATCAGTAACAAGCCTAGAAGTTGGCATGTGTCATCTCCCCAAGATGGAGTGTCTTGTTTCTCTGCCTGTGTTGTGCTGTAAAGCTTCTGTCACTATTCAAACCTTCTTCACTAGAGATGGCAAAATGTCAGGGTGGCCCAAAGTTCTCCCCTTGTCTGTACCGTGAAGTCATTCTCCTGCTTTACAATGCCAAGGAGCACAAATGAGTAGAAGCAATGACCGTAATGTAAGTTTCTGGAAAAGTTGAGGAAAAGAAGAAGAGCATAACACTGCCCATGAGCAAGGAAACCTTGTGATTTCTTTTTCCTTCTGGAGGGGGTTACCTGTCTCCCTAGCCTTTTAACCAGACCTACCAACTTATGCAGAGCTCTGCACAAACTAATAAGGTTGTATGTAGTTCTGTAATCATGCTTACAGGCTTTTTTCCTTATATTTTTATTGTAATTTATTAATCTTTCCTCTCAGCTCTTTTCCCATCAGTTCTCCTACACTGTTAGTCTCCAGTTTTTCTTCCCTCCTTCCTGGCTTCCTTTTTTCCTTTCTCTCTCCTCCTTTATCCTTCTTTTGTCTCTTTCCCTCTTTCTTTCCTTTTTTCTCTCCCTTTCATCAAGACAGGCTAAAGAAAAGAGTTTCACTCTGAAGGTCACTCCATCTGGGGCCATTCCCATCTCCTGCAAAATCCCTGCCTTGCTGCCAAGAGCATAAGCTGCTTTTTCCCACTTGACCTCGGAGGCAGACAGCGCTGCAGAGATGGGGGTAGAAGACTGCAGTTCTCACTTTACTCAATGGCATTACAAAATTTCTTAAAAATGAGACCTGGTACCCTGAAAACGGCTTCGTTTTCTCTCAGTAGAACATGCTGGTCTATTGGCTCCCTACATCTTTGGTGCGTTTTCCCTTTTTTTTGCCTGTGGCATTCCTCTCACCGGCGAACTTCACTGCAATTGATTTTCACGATTCCCTCGCGTCCACACGCTTGTCTCCACCAGGCAGGGATCTAGCTGAATAACGCCAGAGGTAGTTCAGGCAATAAATGCTGGGTAGAACTGGCTGCAGACAGCAGGCACATTCGACTGTAGCCCACCAGGACCCCCCCACACTGGCTTCCCGCGGAGGTGCGAGATGGGGAAAGAGCTTCAGCGTGAAGCTCCACGGGGATCCACGCTGGTGGAGAAAGGGCGGTCGTGCCGGCTGTCCCTGCGTAGAGGAGCACTGGGAGCAATGGTGTGCGATGCCGAGTGTTGGGCAGGGGTTTCAAGGCAGACGATGTCCTTTCCAGGAGCTCCCAAAACAGCCAGGCTGGATGGTGCCCTTTTTCCAGTCTCAGCGCAGGGTATGGTTTGTTAATCATAGGCAGATGAAGTGTGAGCCAATTTTTTCCTAGTTTTGTCTATATAATTGACATGATTTCCTTTAAAATGGCAAGCTGAAGATTGGGACGTATTTGTTGAGTCCTGTGGGCTCTAACAATGAGTTCTTTAATACAGACCCAGGGTATTGTGTGCTCCCAAGAATAAATCCTGATGTTTGGAAAGGGCGTATCAAACAGAGCTGCTGCTGTCTGAAGCTGGCTTTTGAGAATGAATGATGGTAGTTACCCAGGGCTGTGTGGCAGGGGCACTCTGGTTTTACAAAGCTGTTTGTAGTCTGAAAAATTCGGCCGAGCGTTGCTTAGCGTCATCCACTCGGAATAATCAAAAAAGCAGTGCGATGCCGGAGGGTAGTCATAACCAAAGCGGATCCAGCTGTCAACGCGGTGGAGAGACCTTTAGTTTCGCACATCGTTCCCCACGTCTGGGGCTGAGGGAGATCGGGGTGGCCCTGGGACTCCGAGCCCGGCACCACCGCAGCAAACCCGCCGCAGAGAGCGTGGTCCACGCCAGCGCTGCGTGGGGGAGCGGGAGCAGAGGACGGGTATCTCTCAAGGCTGAGGCTGGGGTGTCCCGTAGAGCCGACCGCTGCTCTCCTGGTTACGAGGCTCCATCCTGTGCAGCGTCAGACCACCCCCACCCCCCAAAAAAAAAAAAAAAAATTAAACTCAGCTCTAATTTACTGTCAAATGCAATGCGTTCCTTCCCACGTGGTCAGATCAACATCTAGTGTTCAGCACACGGGGACTGCTTATCTTTCCTCTTCACGGCGCGGACCATGCGCGTGTGGGAGAGTAGCGTACACTGTCTAAGGAGCCGACCTGGGCAACCGTGTCATTTACAGGTCCTTTCCATTGCAAAGAGACCGCGTCACCTCCAGGTGAAAGATGGTACAGAATCAAGCCCACTAAATAAATATATGGTCTGTATGGGTGTTGGACCCAGTGATCCTTATGGGTCCCTTCCAACTCGAAATATTCTATGATTCTATTCAGGGCTTAAAGTATTGAGGATTCCACATATTTAGCAACCAGGAGCGTAAGAACCGCAACAGCAAAAAATCAGGATGTAGAGAAGGCACCGTTAGTTAGACCAGATTGGACCACAACTATCTGGTGCCACAAGCCAGAACGAACCAGCAATTACATGTTAGCTTAAAAATCCCCAGTTGTTAAACACTGAAGTGACGCTCAGATTTATAAGCATCTAGAGACAGTCCACAAAACTGTTAGAAGACGTGAGGTTTTAGTCAATTTTAAGTCTTCTGTGGCTTTTTCATTCTGATCAAATGCAAGGGAAATAATTGGAGTTACGGAAGATAGAAAAGTCCCTGCCTGTCAAATTCAATACAGATATATTTTCCTTGTTTTTCCTGTCACATAACCTTCTAGACAAATTCACAGCAAAACTACTGACTGTGTTACAAATACTATGTATTGTTGTTACAAATATCACTTCACACTGTAAGAAATGGAATAATTTCAAGGAGCTCTACTAATTCACATAAAATCACTTTTGCTCCTTGCAATGAAAATAAGCTATTTATTTTCATCTTTCCATCTAATCAGTTTCTAGGCGATGAGCTGCCAGTAACCTCAAGCTGCCGTCTCGCTGGGTCAAGTACTGTTTAGTCACTTGGGGTATTTTAAATACTTACTGTAGGTTTATTCTGCCTTGCTTCGGCAAAACATTTGCCTGTGCTTTAGTAAGAATGATTCAAACCGTATTTCTTAGCAAATCCTGGCTTTTTCCTTTTCTCTTGTTGTATCCATTGTTCTCACACAGAGCTTTTATGAAGTTTTTAAGTTAGTGGATGAATTAAGGGCCTGGAACCACCCGCCAGAAGCTGTGAGTGGAAGCTGGGCTTTCACATACCGAAAATGTTCTTGCGTGATAAGGTCGATGTTGCCCTAAAGAGTTCCTTGCACTTACAGCTTCTGATTTCTTCAGGTTCCAAGGAGTAACTGAGAACTACGTAATACTGCGTACTGTCTCAAGATGTGAAGAGGCTTGCTGGTTTTGGCAGAGGGCTTTGGACAGTGTAAATTCTGAGTGTGAGCAAGTATGCTGGGCTCTCTGCCTTTAATCACAGCGGGTGGGATCCAGCTGACCAGACGTGGGCATCTTCCTCCGAGTTGGACGTCGGGATGCATAGTCTCCCTTCACAGAGCGCTAGTTACCTCATTGTAATGTAGACACCTAAAATGAGTGAAGCAGATCAGGTCCCAAAAGTGTTTATTTCTCCTTGTGACTGTAAAAAGGACCCAGGGCAGCCCCCTGAGTCATGAACTGCTTCCTTGCAGACACCTGAAATTAGACGTGCTGAATCCTACCCTAACGATTTGATCCAACTGCCTTTGAGGTTAGCCCCGGGTGACGCCACTGGGTGTTGGACTGGTCTCTGAAGGCATTTGCCGTGGAAGGCAGGGCAGAGGCTGTCACTCGGATGAACGCAGGTGAAGGAATATAGCTGAATTAGACTGCGGCAGGCCAGCAGGGCTGTGCACGTCGGTGACTCTGAGACAGCTGACACAGAGAAATGATCTCCCCTGAGCAGGCAGATGGAGGCTGAGACCTAAGTCGTGACCATGCTGGGAATAACATGGGTGCTGCTGGAGAGGGAACAAAAATGCAAACTATTTTTATCGCCCTGTCAGATTTTATCCAGTGAACTTCCTTAAAACCACAGTATCCTTTCAACAACTCAACTTTCCAGCTGGGAGATACAAATGCTTGAGTCTGTCTGTTTCTCAGGGATTCCCTTGCTCTGTGTTTGATCTTGTCTTCACTCTCTTCCCCCAAACCCAAAACAATCACATTAGTGGCTATGCATATGACATGTTTTAATTCAGCTTGCAACCACTTCACGGTACGGTTAGCACTAATCATGGCCTGTGCTCGCCACAACAGAGTGGGTTCTCAGAAGTCCAAGTGGCAACTGGACACCCTATCTGCTATGCACAAGCTTGGACTACGTCTCCAAACATGATTAATAGTTGGCCGATAACAGAGGAAGTCTGGAGCAGTTTGTTTCTGCTGCCAGTCTTGGACGGCATACGAGTGCCTTGCCATAAGTCAATCTGCGCACCGTCCTTTTGCAGCGCGCAGGGAACTTTCCAATTAAGCAGACGGATCCATCTCTTCTAGCCTGCCTTCTTCCCATCGCTACGTAGCAGGAAATCCCAGAGTGCATCGTCCCTGGCAGTGGTCTTCTGAGGGACCAGCCAGGCAAACAGAAATGCCACCTTAGCTCTCAAATGACCCACTGCAGCCCTGCATCCTTCTTCCCATAACAACCTGGCCCTTTGGTCCGGCAGGCTTGGTTGCAGGATGAGAAATGGTGTGGCTGAAGTACAGCACCCTTGTACCTCTCAAAACGGTTTTGTGGCTATGATGATGAACGCTGGCACTCACTCCTGTTCATCCCACCACTGAGCAGGAACTGGGAGTGACAATGAAGAAGGAGGAGGCAGCAGCTGCAGCAGCAATTTAATTTCTCAAATGGAGATGGCCATGAAACTTGGGAGAGGCAACATTTACACAGTGCTATAAGGAGAGAAAGCAGGAGAGATGCAGACATTTTCTTATGTCTGTCTCAATATGTCCTGATCCCTTATAACTTCCTTCTCCCTCCAGTGTGTATAACAGGAGGGCATGAAAGTACAAGGAAAAAAATCCCCACTGTTGAAATTCCCGGGAGGAATTATTTTACCGGCTGTAAAATATTGCTTGTGCTCTAGCAACAATTTCTAATAAAGCTGGATGCTTTTAACAGCTAAGGTCGGATTTGTCTTCAGCCTCCTCCCCATCTCAGAAATAGGCTTGAGTAAATGATTCCCGTCCCACAAGAAAACTCTCTTGCTGACTGGTGCTGACGGGTTCTCCAGCACCCCTCCTCGGACAGTAAATGTCTGACAACGTGTGGCCGTTACTAAAATGCAATGCTGTCAGCAAGCCTAGGGAGGATCCTAAAAGACAGAAAGGGGGGCAGATGTATGTGGCTCAGAGCAGTGTTTCTTGTCGCAGTACAGTACGCTGACATTTATATTTCACTTATATTCAGAACGTCTTGTGGGCTTCCTTTCCCTGGGCATGGCTGGTTTTCCCTTCATTTATCTTCCAAGCTGTAGTGGAAACAAGGGAGCTGCTCGTTGCGATGAGAAGCGTTCGGAGCTACCCAAGCTCCAGGGAACAGGACACCCAGAGGGGTGTCATGCAGGCCGGCTTTTCTTCCGATTCACTGAAGTGGTTTTGCTGAAGAGTTGGGAATCCCAGTCCAGAACAACCACCCGTGTGGCCCTGTACAGGGTGGAGATGCCGTGGAGCCTCCTGAAGGTAACAGCAAAGCTGTTTCTCCTCTTGTCTGCACAGCATTGATGCTGGGCTGGCTGAAACCCGGGGCATCTGCTCAGCTCTTCCTACGGCTCACCATCATCCGGACCACACCAACACCAGTGATCCTCCAACCCTTGGATGTCACAGGCTGTTTTTCCATGGTGTTCCCACGCAGCCCCCCCTTGTGCGGGGAGGGAGAGCTAGAGCATCACCGGGACTTGTCCCTAGCATCCCTCAGGGCTGCGAGCATCCCCCGTACCGATGCCTTGGGTTGCTGGAGAAGCCCTATGTCGGGAGAGATCACAAGCCTTGGCCTGATGTGCCCCAAGCTCTCCGAATCCTTCACACCTCCTCAAAGCCTTTTCTCTTGCTCAGCTGACATTTTTATAAAGTTCCCTGCTATTTAATCTCAGCTCACCACGTTGCAGTTTAAATCAGTCATCACCAATCTGTTATGGCCCCCCAGATCAATTACTTCCCTCCCAGCTTAGACCACTCTTGCAAATTATTACCACCTCCTATAAATATGGCTGTGAGGTTGCAAAGTGTCAGTTCTCCTCGGAAAGATGATTTATTTAAATAAGTGGAGAAAGGAGATTTGGGCTATTTTTAGGCTTCTTTCTATGATGTTACACAAAGATTTTCTCACCGTGTTTTCCTGTTCAGCTATGCCATCTCTGACTTTTCACACAGTGGAAGAGGCATCCACGACAGTGCTCCCATATGGCTCTCAGCAACTGGCTTTCACTGTTCAGTTTTGTTATTACTAATTCATTATTTATTTTGTCTTCTGCAGTAAAACCAAGGGACCTCCTACAGGACTGGAATGGCCTCCTCAGGTAAATGCAACATCTAAATGCCACTGACAACAAAGAGTTTATGGTATGCATCCTGACTTTGGCTGGAATAAAGTTAATTTTCTTCCTAGTAACTGGTATAGTGCTGTGTTTTGGATTTAGGATGAGGAGAATGTTGATAACACGATGTTTTAGTTGCTGCTGAGCAATGTTTAGACTAAGTCAAGGACTTTTCAGCTTCTCATGCCCAGCCAGCAAGAAGGCTGGAGGGGCACAAGAAGCTGGGAGGGGACCCAGCCAGGGCAGCTGACCCAAACTGGCCAAAGGGGTATTCCATACCATGTAATGTCATTCCTAGTATATAAACCGGGGGGGAGCTGGCTTGGGGAGGACACTCAGGAACTACTGGGCACCAGTCAGTGGGTGGTGAGCAATCGCATTGTGCAACACTTGTTTTGTATATTCCAATACTTTTATTATTATTGTCATTTTAGTATTGTTATTATCATTATTATTTTCTTCCTTTTTGTCTTATTGAACTGTTCTTATCTCAACCCACGAGTTTTACCTTTTTTTTCCAATTCTCTCCCCCATTCCACTGGGTGCAGGGGAGTGAGTGAGCAGCTGCGTGATGCTTAGTTACCGACTGGGGTTAAACCATGACACATACTTTCAACATTCTGCCAGAAACAATAGACTTAGTGACACGAACACATAGGGAACAAGCATGGGCTACTTCTGTTGTTGTTACTAATCTCATTGGATGTGTGTCAAATCTTTTGCTACTTGGGACATAATAAATTCTTTGAGAAATTAAATGGAACTTTTAGGAATGGTTATATGAAATAAGGACAAATATCCAACTCATAAAGCATTCTCTGCTCTACTGTGGCAAGTGGTAGATACTTAGACAATGAATATAAAAATGGGTTGTGTATAGAGTCTTCTTCTCCCCAGTATACTCTGTATGAGCTTCCAGCAGTATTTGCATTTCATGAGTCAAAATTTCTATTTATATCTTGATGTTTAAAAGGTCTGGAAGGACTTTTGAGCCATAGATATCTCTAAAGTCTTTTTGATTTAATTTATAGTTTTGACTTTCACCCTGTGGCAATTGAATTCTGCAGTTTAATTGAGATTATAATAGTGGGATGGGCTTCAGCAAGATACACCCTAAATCCCATTCTGAGATCTCCCTCAGTATGTTTCGCTCACCTGTAAAGAGATGGTTGATGCCCTGTGACAGCACAATGAGTTTCTGTCGCAGTCGAGATGGACAAACGACACGTACGCATGCTATAGTACAAGCAAAGCAGTTTATAGTAGCCTCTCTTCTAACCCCCTCATTTTTCACAAGCCAGCAAAGT